>JAJMJA010000011.1:0-388107 GCA_030568835.1 Kodamaea hsintzibuensis (nom. inval.)
TCGGCGGGTTATATTGGTTTGTGATTTAAGTTAGTTGAGGAGAAGAAAGTCTCCCTCTGTCCTTTTCATAAAAATCTGTAAGCATAATCAAAATACCAGCTTCCTTGTCATAAAATTCGCTCTATGGTATTTATCTTGTAACTTAATCACTACATTTATTAGTTTTTAACAGGGGGGTTTAGTGGGTATTAATGTGAGTCCCACACTCATTCCGTAAATGGGTTTCCTCCTTCCACTTTCTACATTTTAGTTCTCTCAACAGTCCTTTTAATGTTTTTATATACACCTAAATCTTCAATAAAAAAAATGGTAAAAAAAAAAAAAAAAAATCGTTATTTTTTTATCGGTATCATTCTCCAGCTCCAACAAAAGAGCTGGAATATGGTATTCGTCTGGTAATGTACCCAGATCATTATATTCCATATCCGTTTTATTGTCGCTGCTTTGAAAATATTATTTCAAAGGTCTCTGCTCTCTAGTTACTATTCAGTGCAATCTGCTACTTAAATTTCTTGGGTCGCGGTTGAGTGATCTAATCATTTGGATTCAATCCTAAATTTTGAGACATTCTAGTGGTGATGTAAACCAATTGGATTTGTGGTGGAGCCCTTCAAGGTTTTCTGAACTACCAGAACCACTTTCCAACAATGAGTATTTATTGACAGATTCACAAATACAATGGCTGCAAATGTCTAAAACTATGAAAAAAGTTTGACAAGGACTTAACTGCATGTAAAGGTGGAGTTAAGCTGATACAATATAGCCCATGTAAACCTAAAAATTACATAAACGATACTAAAAAAGTACATAATGTTGTTCCCCCCATCAATTATTCAAGCGGAGCTCGAATTTGCTTTTGGTCCTATCGGAACTTGCATGAAACTATTTAAAGTCCCCGATAACAAGTTCGGAAATAATCCAAGCGCCCCTGGATAAAGCACGTTGTTAATTCTTGTAGTTTTTTGACATCCGTCAACCGGTGCAATACCGTTGAATCTATTCTCGATCCATTTCATTGCAGAAACCCCTCCAATAACATATTCTGTTACGTGCTCATTCAAATAATCTGCGTTGAATTCGAATGATTTAATTCCCCATTCACACCAATTTTTGTAAACCCTCTCTGCTTCAGAAAAGGGAGCAGCCTCATCATTTTCTGAATGGAATAGAAACATTGGTATCTCAGGAACTTGGCCATCATTTTTGAGGGCAATGGTATTCTCATCAAATGTTTGCAGCACAATTGAGTTGTTGAAAATATTAAAACCGTCTTTGAGGATCCTATCATCTCCACTGAAGAAACTCTTCTCGAAAAACTTTAGAACTGTTGGGGTTAAGCATTCATTCTTTGCCCAGTCATAGGTTTCGATGTATTGTTGAGTGGTTATCTGTTGGTCAATAACTTCCTTAAACTGTGGGTATCCATTAGATAGTCCAAGAAAGCTTCCTGCAACTAAACCAGTAAAAGCTCCGCCATCAATCATTTCAATTGATGCTTTAATATTAGGAAGGAAACCTCCAACAGCAGCACCAATCAAACTACTATTCAACTCTGGGGCATATTTTGGCTGTAGGGAGACAGCCCAACCAGTTGCGAACGAGCCACCAGAGTATCCAAACATTGCAACTTCTGCTTCCAGACTCAATCCTGTTAAATTTCCTGAGTTCAACGCTGCTCTGATAGAATCCAAGACTGAGTTGCCTGCAACTCCTCCTACACAGAGAGCACCATTTAAACCTTCAAAGTCAGGTACAACAATGTAGTAACCTTTGTTTAATAATGATTGAATGTAGAGCATTTCTGCTTGAGAAGACATTGTCGAGAAAACTGGACCATTCGGATTAATTGCATACGAAATAGCACAGTCTGGCGCTGCTGAGTCTTGGGCAATTTGATAGCTTACCAATTTTTGGGGGTCTGCGTTATACGGTTCAATTATAGTTGTTACAATCAGCGAAGCATTACCAAACTGATCATTTGACCTAACCAATACCTGCCATGTGTTTTTCACTTGTGCTGGGATTACTATGGACCTTAATTTTGAAGGCCTCAGGTTCAATATTGTCCCTGGCTCAGCTGATTCAAATCCTGGAGGGTTTGAATAAAACGGATCGAGACTTGGTGGCTCATAGCTGCCAGCTGTCGAGTTTTCAGCAGTTGAAAGACCCAAACACAAAAGGAAAGCTCCTAAGATAAGCTTGAATGATTTCATAGCTTACTCTTTGTATTCCACAATTTCTCGCAGCAACGACTCGTCCATCTTTTTATAAAACGTCTCCGCATGCACAAGACATGTGAGTAGTGTTTTAGAAATATAAACATATTCAAGAAGCCACCCAAGTGAGACAAAGTCCGTAACTTGCGGCATCCACCGTACCATGCTGCAAAATAGTCCGAAGCTAGTTCCATTTTCAGTAATTTTCCGTCGGGATTACGTGCTCAAATAGGATAAGGTGTTTCAAAAATAATGACCATGCGTAAACGCGACTCTAGAGATCTTCGAAGAAAAGATAGGTTTAGCTTTGTTAAGTGGAGCTCATGCATGTGCTAACCTTAAGTCCAATTTAAAACTGTTATTTTTTAAGCGAATTATTTGATTTGATATCAAGAAAAATACGGACTGTAACTGGATTTATGACAGTAGCTTCTGCCTTCTTGGCTTTGCAAACGTACTACTTGCCAAAAAAATTCACTTGATGCGCAGTAGCTTGTTTGGTTATTGTATACGAGCTACCTTTCTATAATTGTATTGTATGCGATTTTATCGAACTTTCCTACATAACCAAATTTGGGCGTAGCGTGAAAACCAGAAAATGCGGCCAGATGCCTCACAAGATTGGCTTCCAAGTGCAATTGGTCTTCTCTACTAGCAAAAGTAGCTACAGATATTCACAATCAACCTCTCGAACAAAGGCCAACAGCTGCAAAAATTTAAGCCCGATACGGGGCTCGAACCCGTAACCTTTTGATATCCTAACTAAGAGTCAAATGCTCTACCGATTGAGCTAACCAGGCATTTCTGTAAAGCCTCATCTACCTTAAAAGTTTATATGTCAGCGAGGAACCAACCAACTATGCAGGTTTACCAAATTTATTCAAGGAATAGAGGTTTACCCTAGTTTTCCAGCACAACCACACGGCCTACATGACCTATACACATATAACCACCCGTTACCGGAGTATAGATTCCGTTGGTATGTATATCGACTATCTACAAGGAGAAAGTAGTTCGAGATCTAAAATCGTACCAGTTTCAGAACTTTCCTTTCACTGCCTAATTAGTGAAAACAGTATCGTAACAACCCATGTACATAGAGTTAAAAGTTAACATGCATTGAATGTACTTTATATCCTCATTTCAGTAGTTTGTTCATATCACCTACGCTAAAAGCCCACATTCGACAGTTCAGTAGCTCGCAAATCAATTGGGGGTATCATTTAGAAAATGTACGAACTGCGCTGTATCACGCTTATCGCTGCTGCCGGTCGATTCAGAGTTGTACGTCCAACCACAAGCCCCAGCCATCCCTGCAAGGAATGTAAATGTTGATAGCGTCCAAAAGCCAGCGACTCGTGAGCATGCATCAAATTAAACAGTACTTGATTAGTACATAATCAACAGCAACTCAGGTTAATCCCAAAGACTGCAGCGATTCTCACTGCCTTCAGTTCAAACCAATGCATATGACCAGCATTAGATAGTCGGTCAACGAGTTGCATTCTTCCTCAATTCAAGGGATGTTTCACACCTTTCTGCTTATCGTTAAATGTACAAGAATATTAAATGTATAAAAGCGAAGGACCAAAAAGGTCCAAATTAGGAATAATGGAACCAAGAATAGAATTTGATTTTTTTTTGATCACAGTTGCAGTCACCTCGCTTCGGTTATCAGAAGCCACCCTAAGATTGGGTATTGGCCCAGGCTGATCTATTATTCGAATTATAGTAGCTCGGGCTTCAAATTGCCAGTTTCTTAACTTGAGCGTTTATCTTGTTATGCTTCACAACGTTCTGTCTTGTTAATATTGCCACTACCAATATAATCGCAACACATAATTACTCTACTAATTGTATCGCTAGTGTAATTATTTCTATGTCATCAAAAGAGTATTTAAATTCCAAATCAATTGTTGAAATCTCTTCGTTTATCTTCATACTTTTGCAACTCTTTTTAAGAAATTAACGAAAATACAAGAAATTGCAAACTCAACTTTAAATTACATTCTACACGTTCTTTTTTGCCAATGTCTATTTGGTTTTTCTACCTAACCATGTTTACTTACTGGAAGCATTACGTAGTTGTTTTAATAGCGTTTTCAAAACAATGGATCTCACGGTTTTAGTTCATTCATCTTCACTTCTTTTTTATGACTGGTACAACCACAGCATGTGCAGCCATTGGCTTTAACAATCGTGAATCACCTTTACTCAAGTAAGGGGTACTCTGTTCATTCGCAAGATCATTGATAATTGACTCAACCTTTTCTTTGATTTTGGATTTCTCCTCTGCGCTCAAGTCAGTAATGTAAGATCTAGTTTCCCAGTACTTAAATACCTTATCCTTTTCGATCAACATTTCATAAACAAAGAAGAGTTCTTCGGAAATAGGTTCGAAGTATATATTGTCCTTACTTTCTAACACTCTTCTCCATCCACCTCTTCTATATTGCGGTACGTTTACATCATAAGAGTAAATGAATTTGCTGACCTCTGCACACCATGGTTGGTTGTAAAAATACTGCAGGAACAATTCCTCAGCGTTTGGGAACTTTTTGAAGTCGAGTGTTTTAAAGTAGGTGCTGTCGCCATTGATGTACTGGATATTCTTAGTATCACTTCTCTGACTTGCACTAGAATGATCAAAATTCCAAATTAAGCCAAGTGTCCCACCTGGGGCCAACACACGGTGAATTTCTTTCAAACTTTCAACATCACTAAACCAATGGAATCCTTGAGAAATTAAAACAGAGTCAATCGAATTGTCTGGCAAGGGAATATTGTAGGAAGAGGAATTGTAAGTATTAGTAACTTCCGGTAAATTGGCTTTGAAGCTTTCCAACATTCCTTCACTTGGTTCCACAATATGTAAGTTGTCAGATCCATTCACACCCCAACCATTTTCAACCAATTGAACAGTAAACTTTCCTGTTCCAGCAGCAATCTCTAAGATTTTCCTGTCATTTAAATATGTATAACTATTTGAGCTCTCATCGAATTTAGCTAATCCAAGACTGACCAAGAATGGGTCAACGAACTCTTTGAAAAAATCAGGACGGAGTTGACTATAGTCCTTGTGATTTTGATTGAAAGAATTGATTGCAGTTGGGTGGAAAGTCTTTGACATCGTTGATTCGAATTGTATTCGGAGTAGCAACATGGATCTCCTATAATATATATACTTACTATCAAGTCACGTGGGTTATTTCGAGTTTCGGAGCCGGTTTTGACATATTGGTTGCAAGTGGGGTTATTATAATGTCTACATTAATTTAATTAGTCAGATTCGCCTGTGAATCCTAGATATATGATAATAAACATAAATAATTCGTAAAATTTCATCTTAGTTGACCTCCTTAGAGGTGGCCAAATTTATTCCATTCAGTTCACAGAACTTTGTAATTGCGAGCACATTAAAGTCATCTTTCAAAGTGGTGAAGCTTTCATACAATTGGTTCATGATCCTTTCCTTGTCCTTATTGTCAAATAGTTTAATTTCCATGAAGTAGAAATTTAAAACATCTGCACACTTGCTTTTGTTGATTATTTTGTTGAGCAAAATATTTAATGATTCTTTTGAGTTGATAGCAGTCAATAATTTAATAACCTTAAGACATTGATCGACTGAGAGTTGTTTGAGTTCAGCATGCTGAAAAAGTTTCAATGTCGTTTGAAATTTACCTAATACAAGGTGAGGAATGGTCGTTGAAAACTTCGTAGTTTTGATTAAACTGTCAAGAACTGAATCGATCAATGCTTCTTTGTTCGGGTTTGTATAAATTAAGTTGCGGTTCAATTTGAGCTGCTTTTTCATATCAGGTAAACTGCTGTTGAGAATTGTTAAAGCTAATTCATCAACGTTTGTTGAATTCAAAAGAATGAATTTGTAGTCTGGTGATTGACTGCTTAATGACTTCAAGAGTCTTGACTGTAAAGACAATTTTTTTATAGGTTTCGACAACTCGTCATAAGCAGACAATCTAGTGAGAATGAAGTCAACTCCTTCAATGGTTCCCAAAGATAAGTAGTAACGGTATAACAATTCAATGAAAGCAGGGCTTTCGGCCAATTTGTCTGCCGTTGGCGAGTTCTTCTGGAAAACAGACATGAATTTGTCTTTTGCGTCAACCTCAAGCAATGAATGCAAGTAAGTTTGTAGTATTACTGTATCTGATAAATCAAAGTCAGAAGTTTCAACAAGGTTGATCACGCCTTGGAATTTTAATTCTGTAGACATAAATTCCAAGTAATTTCCTACCCATAGTTTCTTGTCACATCCCTTTGAAATAGCAGAGTTCACGAAACTGCTATCGCCAATTAAATCCTTCAAATAGATATTCCTAGTTGAAGTTGCTTGAGTAACCAAAGCAGCCATGATCTGTCCTTCAGGATCGCCCTCCAAGAGAGAATAATTTTTTGATTTCAAGAACTCAACGCATTTAATCGTAACCCTGTCGATATTCATATTCAACAAGGCCTTGAAGTGGTCAATTTTAGCTGCTTCATCAAAACTCAGAGACCAAAAACGGTTAATGAATTCAAAGCAGTTAATTTTGGAGGTATCAAGTACCTCAGAGACAAAATTATAATTGATAATGATCCCCCAAGTACTAGAACTGAAAGTAGATCCTTTTTGAAAGCTTTTAAGGAATTTTTCAACTCCTGCAGTGTAGTTAACGTTCAAGAAATGGCTCAAGTTTAAGTCATAATTTAACTTTGTTTCAGGTACAATAGCTTTTGGGATTACAATATTAAGAATACTGAGTGTCTGCTCCAAGTCTGCCGTCAATGAGACCTGTTCTAAACCAACTGTTTCGGTTAACAACTGAAAATGAAGCTTGAGATTCTCCTTGTACTTGATTAATTCCGAAGTGAGCTCAACGTACTGATTTTCAGTGTCCTCAAATTGATTTATCAATCTTGATTGAAATGCTAAAATTTTGTGAAGAAGCTGGGAGTCACCTGCGTGTACATATGACATCAACATTTTTGAAACAACAATGAGTCCATAAATATTATCCACTTGTAAATCGAATTGGTCAACTGCCTTTTCTATCATTGTAGAGTTCATAAATAAACGAATAGAGTATTCGTTGAAGTCGGGTGATCCTTGAACAGGTAATTGCAACAAGTTTATGTATTCTGAAATGAATGCATTCAAGTCATTAGATGACTTAGTGTAGTGGGATGACTGAGATGCGACGATGCTCCAAATTAAACCAAAGTAATACTGATTGAAAGGTTCACCATTGGCATTGTAAATAACTCCATTGTGCAAATAATTCAAAAGCTTTTGGAAACAACTCATGTCAAATATCAAGTGGTTTTTCAACAAGACCTCTTTTATTAATTGAAATACTTTGGAGTGATCCCCAAGGTTGATGCTTAAGGTGAAAAGAAGATCACGGCAGTGAACCAAGTTTGAATTTCCTTGTAATAAATGAACAGTCGATTCATCTTGGTAATCCTTCCTTATGGCCATGTAATCATACAAATACCATATCTTCTCGTAAAGCTTCTTCTGTCTGCTTCCAATATCAGCAATTGCGTCATTGCTCACTGATTCTCTCTTAGTCACCTCCATCGTGTTGTACTTTTCTATAAATTTCACAATCATTTCGTTGAATAAGGTGTTTGACAATTCTGGGATGTAATTAATTCTGTTAAATTTAGCCAACAAATTATAGCCCTTGATGAGGTCTTTTTCATTATTGTTAATGATGGCATTTATGTAGTTTGAGACAACCTTCGAAATATTAGAGTTGCTTGGCTTCACTTCATTTTCAGATGTGTACTTGAAGTCAATCAATATTTCATCCAAAAACTTGGAAGCCATGACAAATTGATTATTGAAGATTAAAGATTCAATTAATTTGCTGTACATTTCAAATTCATTATCGGTGTTGGGGTGCGTCTCCTTGAAGCTTGAGTATACTGAGTTTATGAATTTGTATGTTGCATTAGCGTCGCTGTTGAAAACAACAAACTTCTTAAAATGCTTAGATAATTCAAGCACGGAGAAATAGTACTCGATCGGTTGACCTTTGAGTTGTATCAAAGGTAATAATCTATCCAATAATGCTTGGTTCATGCATTCTGGGTGCTTGTTTACAAACAGGACAATTTTGGGCACCAATGTAGTGAGATTGAGTTCTTCATAGTGTGATATGGTGCTGAATAACTCGGTTCCAATTTGTCCAAACTCTTTAGATTTGTCCATGTGGTTGTGGAACGAGTATGAGTTATGTAATTCATTTGAAAGTACTTGTAAGCTGCCTTCAAATAAGTTAAGCAACACTATATCATAAGTTTCGGAAGATGGTTTGATTGAATGTGATAAGATATCTTGGTAGATTGTCAACAAGTTTGTCAACTTTGCTTCAGTTGATTCGAGCAGTGTATCAGAGTCCAAAGATCTTTTAGCAATAGACTGAAGGACAACATTGAATGCTTGGATGTCAGGCAACGTCATTTCGTTCCTTTTTAAAGACTGGTACAATGGGTATATTATGTTTAACTCTTCAGCTTTTGTGTGATTGGCGTAGGTATTCATTATGTTTGAGATTTGGGTCTCTAAGAAGCGCACTTCGAAAGGTATTTCAGTTTCCTCAACTGTGACTTCTACTTCAGCCTTTGGTGCTTGTGCTTTTGCATCCTCCTCTTCAATAACTTCTTCAATTTGTGGATGGGCTGTTGCTTTTGTTGAGTAGTTTCTCACGACTGGGCTGTTCAAAGTAGAAATGAATTTACTCGACACATCTCTAAATCTATGTATGTCGGTATTGATTTTCAGAATGAAGAATTTCGTCGCGTAGTCAATGTAGAGCAAGCGGAATGCTTCATTGGTTAACTCGTAGTGTAATATGAACGAAAGTAATGTCTCTGCCAGGTAACTTATCATGTGGCGTTTACGCTCCACGTCATGAGTTCTGAACATGGTGTAGTATACACCATAATGACCAGTATCTATACCCAAGTAATTTCTACCGGCACTTGATGGATGTGGACCATCATTCAGCCACTTTCTGCTGAAGAAATCTCTGTACTGCAACAAGCTACTGTTGTTGAGATACGGTTGTGCACTCAGGAAGAACTGGAGCCTCTCATGAGGAGAAGTATGCTTGGCCAGCTTAATGAAGTTAGCAAAAACCATTCTGGCAACAAAGACGATGGCAAATGCAAATGCAACTTATAAATAAAATCCGAATGGAAGAAAGTATATCTTCACCACTAGTAACAGCTGTTCAAATGGAAGGTAAACAGCAATGCACTAAGAGGTGACTTTTTGAAAACGGTCTGCAAATGAGAGTTCTAAATGGTATTTCAAACTTATCTAAAACTTTTGTAAATAATGAATCACCACTGGAAAATTTATCATCATCCGATTTTTGCCATTTGATGTTTGGGTTTTATTTTATTGGCAGGAATCTCCCTGTGCTTTGACTGCTTCGTTAAAACCCGTTGTTTTAAATGTTGATGCAGGTGTTTCTTAGTTTTGGGGTCCTTAATGGTTGATGTTTATTAAGAATCTATGGCTGTGTTGGCATGTATCTACATTAACGAATAGACTATAAATAATTTTAGCTAAACACGATGGTTGCCTGTCACCATTTGTGATTAGTCGATGATTCCTTTATCTTTTGTGATCAGGTTGTTAAACACCGACAGTCTATTTCTGGGAATTCAGGAATGCTGGGAATTTTGGGAATTCTGGGGAGAGAGTTTCTCCGTTTGCCTTCCCGTTTCCGACGGGTTAAACCCTTCTACCCTTCCCAGAGTTCCCGAAGTTCGCGTATTGTTCATTGGTATAGGGGTTACAATGCCTGTAGTGTGCACAACATGGTATTAGGCTTTTGTAGTTGTTTACCTCTTGTAAGTGTAAATATTCTACGGTATTCAATATCAGCTCATCAATAGTGGTTTCATTATTTAATCCAATGAAAACTCTCTTATTCCATCAGGACTTGGGCTAATAGGTGCTTTTTTAATTGTACCTTCCATCCCCCAAGAACCGGCAGCTAAAAACTCATGGCAAATCTGTTTGTACAAAAACACAATAACACCGATTTTTCTGCTAAGGTACACTGGTTTTTTGCAATCCAATTGTCACATATGACATTTTTATTTTACTTTGAGTCAATGGATTATCGTCGATCTGAAAGAAACTAGCCCATACTGACTCATTTAGGCAACTGACAATAGTAATATACTACAAGCTCAGCATTGTACGAACCAGACTTCACTATAGAAGCAGGTAAGATAAATTCTCCAGTTTCCTCTCTTTCAAGTGGTCTAAGAATAAGTACAATGTAGAGCGTTTTATACCAGACAACTACTTTTATTTATTGGCAATATTTTCAATAGCTCCTGGTGTTTTCTTGTAGCATCATTTGAATTTTGATTATTCTCGGTTATTTGCACTGAAAAGTCTGATCCGTAGGTACACTACATTTTAAATCCCAACTTTTCGGATCGTTTGTCACTGAATTAGTGCTAATTACGAGTGATATCATCCATGCTTCAAACTTAATCGCGTAGTACCTAATTTGCAGCCAAAATAAAACCAATTTCCTGATCAATGAAATTAGTTGCCTATTTAAACTACAGTATGACGAGAAACAAATATCTTTGTATGAGAATAGGAAGAGCGCTTCCACCGAAACTTATAGTGATTAAAGAAAGAACTAATACAATTAAAGAAGAATAGATGCAATCATCAAAAGACCTATTGTGAACGTAGAAAGAGTTACAACAGGTGCAGCTTGGACGTAAGAAGATATAGAATATGATCCAATGGATGATGACGAAGATTGAATGACTGGAATGATGTTAGAAGGAGTAGTGGTTGAGTGAGTGGTTGGGTTGACATTAGGTGCAGTTGTAGTGGAGTCTGTAACTGGGTTTAAATTTGATGTTTGGGTAGGTGTGGTCTCAAGTTTAGTGGAATCCTGTTTAGTGGTTTCATGTTCAGTAGTATCCTGTTTAGTGGTTTCATGTCTAGTGGTATCCTGTTTAGTGGTATCTTTCGTGGTGTCAAGAGGACCAGATTTGGTATCAGTATCAGCATGCGGCGCAGTACATGTTGGGCAAACAGTTGTCGTTAACGTTTGCTTATTGGTGGTCGTGGTTGGAACATCATTGTCAGACTTCTCGGAGGCAGTACAAGTTGGACAAACAGTAGACGTCAAAGTATGTGTATCAGTCGCAGTATCAGTCAAGGTGCTGTTCCAGTATTGCTGAGTCGAAGACGTAGGGGGGTATGAACTTGGTGGTTCGCTTGAACTTGGTGGCTCACTTGAACTTGGTGGCTCACTTGAACTTGGTGGCTCACTTGAACTTGGTGGCTGACTTGAACTTGGTGGCTCACTTGAACTTGGTGGCTCACTTGAAACTGAACTTAATGAATCAGAAGGAAGCAACACAATTTCAGTAGCAGTTTCTCCAGGAGCAGCAGTGACGGTGGTTGTGGATAAGATTCCAGTCCATGTCAGTGACGTCGTGACGGTTGGAACTGGGACAACATCGATTATTGTGTCTGTGAACTCACCAGTTTGAGTGGTAACAAAAGATGATGCTCCAGTCCATGTAGAAGTTATGGTGACAGTTGGGTTAACAGATGCTGGCTCTGTAGGAAGTAAAACAATTTCAGTAGCAGTTTCTCCAGGAGCAGCAGTGACGGTGGTTGTGGATAAGATTCCAGTCCATGTCAGTGACGTCGTGACGGTTGGAACTGGGACAACATCGATTATTGTGTCTGTGAACTCACCAGTTTGAGTGGTAACAAAAGATGATGCTCCAGTCCATGTAGAAGTGACTGTAACAGTTGGATTCGCAGGAAGCAAAACAATTTCAGTAGCAGTTTCACCAGGTGGAGCAGTGACGGTGGTTGTGGATAAGATTCCAGTCCATGTCAGGGATGTTGTAACAGTTGGAACTGGAACAACGTCAATTTCAGTGTCAGTTAACGCACCAGTTTGAGTGGTAACGAAAGAGGAACTTCCAGTCCAGGTCGAAGTAATAGTAACTACTGGGTTTGGCGGAATTATTTCACCATTAGAGGTGGTATCAAGACGGACCTTTTTCCATACGACCGCCAAGTTATTACTGTACCTAGCATTAAGGGGTTGCTCGTTACAAGAGTACTCGTTCCTGTAGTATGCGTCAACCAAAGCGTCTGCGTTTACGGAAGTGCCTTTGTATGAGACTATAGGAAAATAACCTGTAGGAATATTCGAGTAGACAATATCAAAGCCGGCAGTATTACATGTAAAACTGACGTCTTGGACACTCAAATCTTTGGGGAACGACCAGTCATTGAGGCTGTTAGAAAAGCCATAAACTATACTGCTACAGTCTATTTCGAGATCTGTGTTTCCCCTGGAGTATCCGATGTGGCCGTCCCGGTGTCCTGTTCTACAGGTTCCACCCTTGCCAAAAAGCTCCCAAGAATTAGGTTCTAATCCTTCTCTAGCGTAACCATAACCGGACCACCAAACTTGTCTAGTGAAAGGGTTAGTAGCTGAAATTTCGTTAGGACCATCCTTGAAGACGACGTCTGCGTTGTCAGCAAAGCAAAGTGCTGCTTCTTTGGTGAGACTGTTTTGTGCACCCCAACCCACGTCAAAAGAAATCGGGAGCCCAATAGTACCTCTAGCTCTAGTTTGGGGTGAAACAAGATTAGTTGCAGTACAGTGTAAGTAAGAAGATATTGAACCATCCGCACGAGCCAAGTCACAGCTAGCGTAAAGATCGCCGGCATCAGTTTTGATCTCAATAAGAGTATCAGTTGTTAAAAACTGGTAAACGCATGGCAACTCGAGTGTAATCGTATCTCCAGGGCTAACATTTCCTTCGATGGACCATCCAATTGTTGCAAACCAAGCAGGATAAAATGGGGTTTTGTATAATTGGTAAGGATTATTATTTGTATTGAAGTCAGTCTCAATATACTCGAGTTCCAAAGAATTGAAAATTGAAGCTTGAGCTGCTAATGAAACACCAGCTAGAAAAGCTAATGGCAACAACATTTTCTGAGTATCGAGTATGAGGAATTACCTCTGGCTTCCACCGCCCATTTATATAACAAGAATTCAGTAAAAGGTTCTCCATCTGGGTGTGAACCATCTTCGAAATATTCTCTGCGTGCTAGAGATGCATATACACAGTGCCAAGACTAAGGAGATAGTCCCGTAGACTTCTGAACATTGTGACAAAGTACTATTGCCTTCAAAATAAAGTGGGATTATAAATTATTATTATATTTTGGAATGGTTAAGATAGCTATTGTTTTTATCCTGAGTTACCATGTATGATCATGATTTGCCTGATCAATGCTCTTCATCTTTAGCCGTTCACTTGTAAAGTCTAAGAAGTTTATAACTTAAGACTATTTCGCAGCCTCTTTCCATTAGCTAGTTGAGTATAGTTCGCTACAGAAACCTTATAGTTTATAAAGCGGTACAAAATGAATTTTTACTGCGTAGACTGTGATCATCGGGCGGAAAGATGCATCCGAAGATCTCTTTTTTAATCCAATTCAGTACGAGGTACTTTTCTATCTGATCAACTGTTCATCGTACATAAATGATGTTGGTTCGTTTGCTAGGCGAGTACATCATATTCTGTCATGTTTAATGAGCCGAGTTTTAGTTGATTAGATTAGATTGGAGGTGGAGTTCGAACTCTCAAAGACTACAGACTAAACGTAGAACCGTGTTTCTTCTTACTCGTATTCTTTAGTAGTGCTCCAAAATGAAAATTAGATGGTTATGATAGTCATTTTAGAATTCTTGGCCGATTATTCTGATGTACGAAAATACTCAAAACCACTTTGGATGCCAAATTATGGTCTGTATGTGTATGCCTTGAGTGTTTGGTTTCGCGATATATGTACAGTGTAGGATTGGAGGAGCGTGTTCAAGTTGTTGTTTTGTATGATGATGTTCTTAATCTTGGTATTTGGCTAAGGTTTTATTTAAATTCTCAACAATAGTAAATATTATTAATGTTTGAACAAAATGTGGTAGCTTGAATTTGAACATCCTGGGTTCTTAAAATAGGTTTAGTTTCTACGCGTGTAGACTGTATAAGTTGTATTTACTTCAATAAGAATTGATACTCTTGGTACGGTTGGGAGGTTAAAACTTGGATGTGTGTTGAATGCTACTGAAGGTATAACCTGAAACACTTGACGTTATCAGTGAAGGGCATCGAAGTTGTTCATTACAATGGTGGCGCCTCCAATCCACGATGAATGAACTATTAATAAGCTCAATATTCTGGGATTTACCAAATAGGATACCTTAAGCTGAAACCAAGATATTTCAACAGCAACTACTCCTATAGCTTTGAACAAATTCACTTGTGCAGAGGCAAGTCACAAACAAGAACGAATTTTCCTTGTGCAACAATAGTTTATAAACAATAAGTTTGGAGATAAAATATCCTCAACTACAGTTCGCATTCAGGATCTTCCATTTGAGCTGTACAAGAAACCAAGGAATGACTATCTGCTGGTCACTAGGAGGATACAAGAAATCAGGTAACTTCTGTCTACTTATCACTAAGAAACTTCAGTGACAAAGATGATCATTACCAAAATAAATATGTAGAAGTTATGGTAGTAACCAGTTTCAGCTTTGGTATATAGCACAGACATGAAATATGCACTTGTTCGTTCGTATGATCGTCGTTTCTGAGTTTAGTTTCCACTTAGAGATCCGGTTAGTATATTACCCTCAACTAAAAATATATGTTAAAAAATATAAACTCTAGTTGTCATTGCTCCCACATAAGATATCCAAAAGAATAGGAAGAATCCTTTATGATAGAAACTAAATTGAGAGAATGAGACAAGGTGAAGTGTATTCGTCTAAGATGAACTGAATTGAGGGAGAGGGAGGGTTCAAGCATATATATATTTTTTAGTATATGCTTTTTTGGTACTCCATGACTACAATTTTTTTCGTCAAGAAATTCTATAGTGATTTAGTTCATTTAGTGCATGTAGGTCCAAGCATCTCCTTGAAAAGTCTAATCTTCTATTCCATTTACGATACTTCGTGATATGGAATTCCAATATATAATAGTAAAGATAAACTGAAGTTATTTAAAGTAAGCTTTGAAATGTATTTACATAAGTTTGACATTGCAATACAAATTACTTACTCCAAACGATGTGTGTGTAGTGACAGTTATTTTGTAATCAATAAAAGCATTTCTGCTTCTAGCATATGTTTTGTTGTATTCGAGATTTGGCTGTGAACAAATTCGCTCAATATTAATATTCACAAAGTAAATACAAGTGAATGAGGGAAGTGGCTTAGAGTACTTACAAATCTCAAAGCAAACGGGAACACAGACGCGGGAATCAACCCGTACTGTAAGAAGTAGTACAAGTAGTGAATGGGTAATAATATTTTCGTAAACTGGTTCATATTTGAATATCCCCGAAAGAATACTAGTGGCCTAAATAGATACGTCAATGCTAAATGATTGCTGATTCAAAATGTATGGCAGCTTGTTACATATAATTTACCAGTGTGAAATCTACATTCCTTTTTAATGGCTGAACATTTAAAAGAACCGATTATGGATTGAATGACATCTTCGTGAAGGCTATTTTCATTCATCCTTCTTAGATTTTTATTACACCTCGCATTATTTTTGAACATTTATGATTTCGCGTAATAGATTATGCTTTTGCAGCCAGGTAATCAATTCATTGCTGACAGTGACTACTTAATTGCCAGTAAGACATCCCGAAGTACAGTATTTTCTCCATTTTATTCCTCCATTCTAAAGTAATCTATATTCTATTCAGAGGGTAATTCAATAAACTATTGTTCTACAAGAGAAAGCTCAATTATTCTTCTGAGCTGTTCTTCTTCATCAATTTCATCATCCTCAGGTTTTTCACTTCTTTCATCTTCAATCTCATTTCCTCCCATTTTTAAACGCAATCTTTTGGACTCTTCTATAGCCATTTCTATATCACTTTTTTGCATTCGTTTAGATTCTTCAATTGCAACTGTTAAATCATCGGCTTGATGTCTTTCGTTTGAATCTATATTTCCATTCAGCAAAACACTCTCGCTCATTGCTATTGCCATGTTCAATTCATCTTCTGGATCTAATTCAACCCCATTATACTTGTCAAAGAGACTTTCCCTTTGTTTTTCACTCCACCGAACTTCATCATACTCGTCAATCTCAACTTTGATCTTGTTCTTGTGTCCTGGTTTACGTGGCTGTCCATACTTTTTTGCAACAGGGAATGGTATAGCCTCGTTCCCAAATTGGAAGTATTGAATAACATCTCCAGAAACTATAACTCCTAAAGCATCATTCTCATTTGTACTGAGTCCAATATTGTACACTGGTATAAACTCTCTAGTCATGTGTAAATACCTCCTTGGAGACTTGACCAGAGCCTCTCGTATTAATTCTCCTGTAAACACATTGTATACGTTGACAGCTCCAACATAGCCGCTAATAGCAATCACAGTACTGTTAAGTTCAATGCTAGTGATGGGACGGACATACAGTATCAAGTGTTCAAAATGCAGATTTCGTTTTCTGAAATCAGGTAATATTTTACAGTAAATGTCAATAGTTGTTTTTTCAAAGTCTCGTACTCCCCATACTATAACTGAGGAGTCGCTCAAAACATTTGAACATAA
This sequence comes from Kodamaea hsintzibuensis (nom. inval.), assembly GCA_030568835.1. Classification (NCBI taxonomy): domain Eukaryota; kingdom Fungi; phylum Ascomycota; class Pichiomycetes; order Serinales; family Debaryomycetaceae; genus Kodamaea; species Kodamaea hsintzibuensis (nom. inval.). Next base: position 16,901 of record JAJMJA010000011.1, read on the forward strand.
AAGGCCATCTCCTCCAGCTGCATGCTGGTGGCGTATCAGTCTTGTTTGTAGTTTTGTTTGTAGCACCAAAACATCTTCAGGTAACACCAACAGCTTGGTTTTCACCTCTTCAGATGAAAAATTATAGACTTGGATGTGTGATTTATATGTCCATATAATATTTTGGGCTGCAAAGTCAACCTCTAACAGGTTCCTGTAGAATACGTCTGGATTTCCATGGTAGATTGGGGTGTTTAATACTGTGATTTCATTCACCGTGACTATCTCCGGAGGAAAGATCTCGTGTATAATTTCAAAGTCTGGTATCAGTACAACTACGCATCTGCTCGCGGTGTTGCATACTATGAAGTTGTTGAAGTCACTTTTGATGTTGAGGATACATTCACCTAATTGAATTTGGTTTAACAAAGTGCCTTCAAAATCCCAAGCTAGAAGGTGTCCCGTGACAGTTCCAGTTATGATGTCAAACTTTGATGGTTTATCACTTATCAGAATAGCAGTTATGGATCCATTGCTTGTTTCACTAGTTATCTCCAACATTGTAGAATCCAGTGATGACGTTGACATGAGTAAATTTTTGATCCAGAGTTTCCCATCGAGACTTCCCATTACCAAATGATTCCAAGTGACGTCAAACAGTAATATTTCACCAAACAATGCTCTTCCACCAAATATAAAGCTTTGGTTTTTACCTGACACCAAATCACATATAGCGATGTCACCAGTCTGTCTTGAGAAGGTTAAAATTCTGTTATTTTTTGGGTCCTTAAAGTTATAAAGTACTCTATCCACATGTCTTGACTCGTTGTTGATCAACTGGTATGTTCGGTGAAAGGGATCACCTTTGATCCACTTTTTAGTTACAGATTTCCTAGCAAAATACTCAAGGATCCACAACCTTGACCCACTAATACTTGGGAAAGACTCTTTGGGGGTACTGAAATGATTGCGGAACGAGTTAATCCAGGTCTTTTCATCAGATACAGCAAAGTTCCATCTCTTACAGACTAACCTTACCACGTTGAGCTGAGGTATATCCAAGTTGAAAAACACTAAAAGTAGCAACTCAAGCGGAAGGTCCTCTATTTCCAGTCGAGACTCTTTAGGTTTAACGTAATCTGGCGCAACAGAGTTCCCCAATCGATCCAATATCTCTCCCTCTATCTCCATTATAACTGGTGGCAATGTACAAAAAATGGCGAATCCAAAAATTTAATTTCTACCCCGGAAAATGTATGAGTTTTAGTCAAACATTGACGTTGATTCAGTGTTTTCAATACATGTTACTTTCTATATTGAAATCTGTAACGTAGGAATTTTATTCACTTAATGACTCCTCTTACTTGTCAAACCTCACGTTCTTATCTCCTTCTTCCTTGGCCCCACAGATCTTCTCACTACAACCAGAGAACCTAAATCGTCCCCTCTCTTTAACCAATGAGAAAAAAAATGTCAAAGTCAAAAAAAAGTGCCCAAAATTTTTCACTTGCAATCAAAAGATGACAGAGCCAGAAGCCAGTATCACCTTGAAGGTCCAGCTTCCGCTTAGTTTGTCTAAGACTCAAGAACTTTTAGAGATCCCATCACTGCTTGGAGAATCTGCTAACGATTTAAGACAAGCTTTGCTCATATTACCAGCTACTCGTAACTTGACCAACTATGACATTTTCTTTGGTGAGGTGAATATTACCCAGAAATGTGATGAGATTTCTCCTTATAGTGAGGTACTCGAGTCATTGGGTGCTAGTGTTGAAGGTGTCACTGAGTTGAAGTTATCTCTTCACGAAAAGGCTTACAACTTGGCCCGTGTATACGAACAGATTACTCGTTTCAGAGATATCATTGGCTTGCACTACTTTGACAGATCCAGCCAGGACTTCGGTGCTGCTGCTGGTGTCACCAAGTTCAATGACTTAGACTTATCTCCATTGAAATTCCCTGAAACAGAACCAGAATCAAAGGAATCTGAATCCAAGGAATCTTCGGAATCAAAGGAACCAAAGGAACCAAAGGAAACTAAAATCTCTGACTCTGACTTGAAGGCTATTTCTGAAATCTCTGAAAACATCATCGACTCAGACTATACGCTTTCAAAGCACTCAAAGTTCACCAACATAAGTGAAAAGGTCAAGATCCCAATTAGATCTTTGACTGTTTCTCAATGGTCTCCTGTTCCAGCTTTCCAGAAGACAAGAGGTGACTTGCTTTATCTTTCTCTTCAAAGTTTGGAAAACGAAACATTCAGTATTACTTGTCATGTTTCTGGATTCTTTGTAAACCAACTGCTGAGTGCTAGATTCAACGCAAGCCGTAAAGGACACCACCAAAACTACTTATTGTTTGGATTGATTGATTCTTTATCTCCTCTCTTTAGTGAAACTATCCGTGCCAACGAATTGGCATTGTCCAGTGTAACTGAACACCCAGAATCGTACTTGTTGGCAAATGGCTCTTTGGCTACTCCTTGGTTGGCTAACTCCTCAAACCCAACAGTACCAGATTTATCCAGATTCCAATTACCATTGCTCAGCAATGGTGTCGATGGTTCGGATTACGTAAAGGATTGGAATGAAGACGTTCAATCCATCCGTGAGTTACCAAACACTACCTTTCAAGAACGTATTGTAAAAGAAAAGATTGTTCACAAGAACTTGGCTGATTTCACCAAGGTTGCCACTGAAACCGCAATCAATATCATCAAGGGTAACTTGTCTCCAATGGATCCTAGTGAGGAGCCAGACAAGCAGATCTTTTTGAAAAATGGTATCTTTTACACCTCGGGTGCCACTACTGTAGACCTTTTTGAAGAGACTGGTGGAATTGAAGCCTCACGTTACACTGCAAACAAGGACATTGCAGCCATCAAAGTGTTGAATAGAATCGACGCTGCTGGCGTCCACTCTTTGGTGTCATGTGTTGTAGACTTCATGGGTAGAAGAGTTGTCTGCCAAGCTCCAGTTCCAGGTATCTTCAACCAAACTCCTGATGCAGAAGATGAAGAAAAGGTTTCCTACGGTTTGTCAAGTGACAGTACTCGTATCTTGCGTGACGAATCATTTGACCCTCTGTTGAAACATATTGCTGAAACATTCCATATGAAACCTCACTCGGTTGAACTTGGTGAAATCAAATCGGATGGTGAATTGCTTGTGTCTAAAGATACAAAGGGTATCAAGGGATCTGATGGTCGTAACTATATCATTGATTTGTACCGCACTGTACCTCGTGACATTGAATTCACGGAAGCCAACTTCGACCCATCTAGTAATATCTCCTACCCTCATGGTGAAGCGCTCTTGAGACATGAAGCTGTTGCTGAGTGGTGGAAGCGTAACATCTCCGAGTTCATTAAAGAGGAAACCAAGGACAACAAGGAGGAGGATAAAGACAAGGAACTTCAATTGCCTTTGGACAAATACGTTTTCAACCCAGACGCTTTTTCGACTGATAACGAACTGACTGAGGACCAACAGTTGGTTAGAGACTTGTCTAAGTTTGTCAGAAACACCTTAATCGAAGAATTCTTCACTGAATTGCCTTCCACTGTTGCTCCTTTCGACGGGAAAAACTTGAGTGACATATTGCACAAGAAGGGTATTAACTTAAGATACTTGGGTTACATTGCTGAGCAAGCTGCTCTTAGAAGAGATGCGTATGTGAAGAAACTCGAGGAAGTTTTCACTACCAACGAACAAGAAGCAAAAGAAAAGAAGGAAGCTGAGAAGGTAGCTGCTGAAAAGGCTGAGGCTGAGAAAGCCGAGGCTTCAAAGAAAGAGTCTGAGTCTGAGTCGACTGAAACTAAGGAGTCTGAGACTGAGAAGACCGAAGAATCAGAAGAACCAAAGGAAGAAACTAAAGCAACATTTGAACCAGTTATTGCCAACTTTGACGCAGTCATCAGAATTGCTAAGCAGGAAATGATTGCAAGAGCTTCTAAGCACCTGTTACGTAAACTTTCAACAAATGTTCCTGACTATTTGATGCCTGCTTTGGTTTCCCACTTCCACAACTGTTTGTTAGGTAGCGATGTCACAGCAACACCTCTGGCTGATATCCCAGAAGAATTTAAGCTGTTCACTACTGCTCAAGAAACTGAATTTACCAAGTTAGATTCGGCCGCTGTCGCTTCTTTGGTCGCAAATGAGGTTCTTGTACGCTTCAGATACGCCTTGGGAGCTGAATGGGTTAAGGAAGTCCGTCCTGTTCAATTGATGAGAGAAATTGCTCACAAGTTTGGTATCCAATGGAAATCCCAGGACTATGTCTTCAGTGGTGAGGAATTTACTGCCGCTCACAAGAAGCCAGAACCAACTGTTGAATCTTCTAAGCAAAATTCTAAGAAGAAGGGCAAGAGGCAGCAACCTCAGCAAACAGCTACTACTGTTGAAAGAAGTACCGTCTTTATTGCAGATGATATTCTCAACTTTGTTCCTAAGGTCAAGGACTCTGACTATAAATCTTCGATTGTAGACGAAATTTTCCAAACTGCTCGTGCTCATATCGTGCAAGGAGACAAGGAGACCGGTATTTCTTTGCTTGATGAATTGCTCTCTATCCAAGAGCAGGTTTATGGAGTAGTGAGCCCAGAAACTGTTAGCTTATACTCTTTGGTTGGCCAAGTTTATGCTGAATTGGGTTTAGAGTACCAAGCTGCCTTGGTTGCACGTAAAGCCATTATTATCTCTGAGAGAACCACTGGTTTTGACTCCTATGATACCATCACGGCGTACATGAACTCAGGTTACTACGAATCTTCTCAATTGGAGTTGGTAAACTCTATGAAGTTGTACCAACATGCTATTGACAACTGGTCGCAAGTATATGGTAGAGACCACCCAACTTTGGTCACAACCATCAGCAACTTGGCCGACAACTTGACAAGAGTCAAGTTATACCCAGCTGCTGGTAAATTGTATCAATCTGCTTTGGATCTTTCGATCCGCATCAACGGTCCAGTTTCTGAAATCTCAGGTAGCATCTACCATAGCTTTGCTATGTTACTTTTGAACCTGGGTAAGTTCAAGGAATGCTTAGACTACTTCACTATTGCTGCTGATATTTACACCAAGACAATTGGTTTTGATGATATCTTGACAAAGCAAGCGTACAAGTATGTTGACAGCATTACCAAGTACACACAATATATGGAAGCACAAGAACAACAGAAGAAGAAGCAGATTGCACAGAAGGCTGCTGCTACCGGTAACAAGAAGGTGCACGTCAAGGCATCCAATGTTAATGGAAACTCTGCGTCTGGTTCCTCAAAGAAGGTTATTAAAGCAGACCCTACCATTGCTTCTCAATCAGTTGACGATATCTTGAAGTTCATTGAAGGTGATAAACCAAAAAAGACTAAGAAAAGTAAGAAGAGTAAAAGGTAATGTAAATAGCTTGTAAATACTAGACAATTATATCTTTTAGAATTAAATTAATGTAGCTTGTATGATGTGATGTGCTAAAGCAGGGAAGTATAAGCGACTCAAATGGTTTCATATATTTTATAAATTTACTACCAATTTTTAAATAATCTATCATTAGAATAAAAACTAAGATATATCGAGTGTTAACAAACGATAGTTGAACAGCAATCCTTGAAAACTCTACTATGTAGAGATATTCAGGTATACAATTCTTCCATTCTGAAAAGTAATAGTATCTCATATTGAAATACTTAAAAGGTATATACAAGAACTAGTTTTCATTTCAAGGTGTATATTTAAACTCCTCTAGGTATTTGATGCCTCTTATAACTCACACCACCTCCGTGTTCTGAGTTAAGTCTAATATGTAATCTATATCTTTTCATGCTGAAATTTAATATGAATGTTTCTGACAAACTTATCGTCCTGTTTAATCAATTGTCTCAACTTATCTTCGGCTTCGTTAAGCTGAACCAAATTAAATGAAGTATCCAGTGTAGCCAAGGTCAACAAAACATTTGTATTTGCACCAGAGCACATCACCAGCAATTCATTTAAATTAAAGTTCAGTAAATCTTTATTTTCAGCCAATTCCAGTTTGATTATTGTTTCAATTTTATCGTATACTTCATCACCAGGTTTCTCACCCTGGTCTACTAACTCGTTCCACGAGCTTCTGAATGTTCCCCAACCTGCTTTGATGATCAAAACAGAAACGCAAATACCACCTAAGGAGTCAAGCCACGCAAAGTTGAATAAATAACCGCCAGTAACAGTGATCAACGCAACTAAAGACGTGAGCGAGTCCACTCTATGGTGCCACGCGTTTGCGACAAGAACCTTCGAGTTGGTTTCGTTAGCAACTTTCAAGGTTTTGCGGAAAAGTAACTCTTTCACTACTATTGACCCACCAGCTATCCAAGCTGCGTTGATATTTGGGACTTCTCTTTCCACGTGAGCTTCTGAGTCTAACTCGTGTGAGTGCGAGTGAGAGTGCGAGTGTGAATTTTCAGCATTAGCTGATCCCAACGAAGGTCCATGCGAATGGGAGTGTCCTAACTGGACCATTGAAACATACTCGTAAATATACGTAGGTAATGCATACTCAAACACTTGCAACAACGACGACCAACCAACTGAAATACCTGCAAATAACAACACTCCACTCACCAAAAGTGAACCAACTGTCTCAATTTTACCGTATCCCAAGGGAAAGTGGGTTGGGGTTCCTACTTTCGAAGCTACATTGACTGTAGCCAATGTAAGGAAATCTGCCACCATGTCCGATACAGAGTGGATAGCATCAGCAACCAAGGCTTGAGAATGGAAATAAACACCACCCACTCCTTTGGAAATGGCCATTGCAACGTTCACAAGGAGCCCTATCCAAGTAACTCTAACAGCAGGGTTCGACAAAATCGATGCTGCATTTGTTACCAACAACTCGTTTGGTTGGTGGTGAGAGTGGGAATGGCCAAACAATCCATGGGAATGTGAATGGTCTTCTTCCGTGTGGCTATGACCTTGTGAGTCATGTGAGTGTTCATGTTCATGGGGTGTTTGAGACGCGTCTCTTACCTCAGAACCTCCATGTGAATGTGACTGACCTGTCATTTTGATGTCCTGTTTGATTTTTGTTTCATTTGGATTTTTCTGCTGCTTGGAACTGAATGCTCGGGTCATCTGCCAATGAAAACATTGTTGTTGGTGATGTTTTGCATTTGTATGAAGAGTTAATGATTCAGGACTTCTCGTTTGTAAAAGAATACTAGTAGTCTCATTTTTCCAGGTACTTGTACCTAAAGAACGCTTCTGTTGAAGATGATTTGATTTACTATTTTGACTTGTAATCATACAATCAATTCTTAATGGAACAGTTTGGATTCCTATAATGCTTTGAGTCAAAGGTATCCCACTTACACCAGGGAGCCCATTGCGCGTACCGGTTGCTCGAAAAACATTGTTCCAATGTAGTATTATTGGCTTCATACTCATATCTTTCTTAGCATACCCGATATGCGGAATTCACTTTTGACTTTGGCTTTTTTCTGTGTGTTATCTGTGGGTAATCAAAGAACCAATTACAGGAGTACGATTGGCTACTGGTGTTTGGACCGGTGTGTAGAATAATAATGTATAAACTATTTAATAGATGCTTTTGCGGAAGCTGAGCTTTCCCTATGCGAATAACTGTTGAACCACTGAAGTAGCGTTTGTAACCAGATCATTTGGATTCGATGGGTGTGATTCCACCTCAGCTTGCTTTTCAATGATATCTTCAGTTTGAGTTTCGTCATTCGTTAACAAACCCTTCAATCGCGTTAATTCTTCAATCAAATGTGTCTTTTCTTGTGCTTGCAATAAAGCTTGCTTTACTTGAGGTGTTGGATTTCTCACATGCATAAAGTTGCAGAACTCTCGCAGACAACTAGCAGTCTCGTATGCTCGGCAGTTTGCCTCTTGGAAACTTTCCACAGGTGAAAGCTCACAATGCACAGGACGCCCATTAAACCATTCCTGGTTTAGTAAGAAGGTAGCAGTGGCGGCCATGTCTCTTTCTGTAAATTGCACATACACATTTCCATTCAAATGGTTATTTTCATTCTCACAGATCACCATCCTCCTCACAGTCCCCATCTGCGCAAACTTGGCAAATATATCTCTATAGAACTCATCAAAGTGCTTTTGAACTTGCTTTGGGTTAAGCTCTTCTTCATTATTTTTATTCAACTTTGGATTTTCGTATAAGTTAGATAAAAGGATAGTATATGAAGAAGTCGGCTTTATATGCCGCCTGGAACATTTCTCCCCATGACGACATGCCCCTATCTTGCTGAAGAAGGTACAACTAGACGATCTATTATCATTCATCATGCTTTAACAACTTGTCTGCGAAAATGATCTCCTTCTTCTTAAAGTTTAACTTAACTTACAAACTGATATTGGACTCTACACGACTCATTAATTTAGCAGCCAGTTTAAGGTGCATTAACTTCAGTTTGAAGGGAGTATATAGACTTACTTATTACGAATTTCTATAGTTATTTCGACCTCTAATTGACACACCTCTTCTTTGATGATGTAGATGTCAACAGTGTACTTAAGAAGATTCTAATTTTTATAGCACAATTTGCACTTAAGAAGATCCTAGTTTTATACCACAATCTGTACTTCGTTAGGTGTCACTACTCAGGCAATCAAATTCATGGAGCACTTTGGCATTTAATACATCCACTTGAAGTTGTACATATTCAATCTTACTATCTCTTGAACACTAGCCAGTAATATGAATACTTACAGACAACTTCTATCTTTCGACTAAACCGAAAAAGTCAAGGATCTCAAACACTGCCTCATACGAAGTAATGATCCCAGAGAGTACACTTATTACTTGCGTTCCTTGAATTGGCGCACCGGATTAGGTGTAGTGTGCAAACATACTCCTCACCCCTCAAATTTGGAACATTTAACCACTGCAAATGAATTGAATTTGTGGGTCGTTGGTTTTGAGTAATATCTCAACTCATACAATCAAAAGCTATTGCAACGGCTGAACTTGATGCCATTTAAATTTAAATAAGAATGTATTACTCGTGAAAGCAACCGAATTAATCTTATTGAAGAAAGGACTTCTTATATAGTCGGGTTAATACCTATCGTGCTAAAGTAAGTAAGTACAACTAGACGATCTCTATTCGCATTCCAAAAAAATGTTGCGAGGCTAATTCATCGATTCCGGATTTGGGTAGTCGATGCGATTAACTTTTTTTGCAGCTAAACATGGGGAACAGTTAGTAAGCTCAAACTATAATTTGGGAATTAGTATATAAAGGCGATGAATCCCAGGGAAAGGAGATGTTACTGTGTGTGAATAGAATTACTAATATGGCTTCATATCTCATTATAGATAGAGGGGTATGTTAAGGAAAAGTGAGTTATTTGTAATTAGGTACTTGATGATCCTTGAAGTGAGGTATTTGTTATGCGGTATTTATTTATGAGGCATTAACTTTCTTAAAAAGGCTTTAATTGGAAAAGACGATAGGGCTACCGTATATAAGTATGTCCATGCATAATGGAGTTGTTAATTTATGAAAAGTATTGAATACGTTCAGTGAGTTTATTAAAAAATGATGTCAAATCCTAAATGGGAATCTATTCTCATTGACCTAGAATAATTATATGGTAAATCTGGTTTCCTTTGCGACTTAGAGTCATTAGACAGAACTTGACTCTACGGAGTAACTTCTTACTCCATTCAAATTCTTCTCGTCTAGCTTTTCGTCAATTTGGACTACATCCTGTGGATCCAAGTTACTCTTCGGACCTTTATACCATTTACGTGCCAGAACAAGAAACCAAACTGTTATTATCAACATTGGTCCGAAATATACCAAACACGTCCAGTTCATTCTCTTTAACGTCAAATCCTTACCAGACACCGTTGGCATACATAAAATAGGAATCATCATTGTCACGAAAGCTACAGAAATAATTCCAATAGGTGTGGAGAATTTACCCAAGTGTACTGGACCTGGCTTGAAAGTGTCGCGTGCCCAAACCAACCTCATTATAGTAGGCATGGTGAAAGAAACGAATGCTGCAATACCGTTGACAGAAAATATAGCTCCAATGGCAGTGGGTCCTGCAAATATCAATAACAAAAGTAATTGACCAATTGCCAAGGTAACCCACACAGCATTAACAGGTGTCTGTGTCTTCTTGTTGACTACCTTAGAATACCAGGAGAAAGGAAACATATCGTCTCTAGAGTAGGCAAACGTTACACGAGACAGCGAAAGCATACACAGAGCTCCCATAAAGTATGAGGATATAATTGTCAAAGCTGTGGCTGCGTTCAACATCTTGTCAGTGAAAATCTGACTGAGATATGTTACAAAAGGTTGTCCCAATCCTTTAGGATCATCAGCAATTTCTTGTAAATCAACAACAGTGTATGCAATGGCAATCATGAAAATGAACCCAACCAAACCTCCAACAGATGAAGTTAAAATAATGGCTTTGGGAACAGCAGACTCAGCATTCGAACATTCTTCTGCCAAGTGGAAAGGCGAGTCATATCCACCCATAGTCCAAATGACACCTAAAAATGCAATCAAGGTGGCAATACCTGATGGAAAGTCTGTTTGGTTGTCAAATCCCCAAGCTTCGCTGTTGGAGTTGAACTTGGTTCCGTCAGCTCTTGTCTTGCTGCCTGCCATAATCATGACAAAGACTATAACCAAAAATACAATGTTGACCAACGTTCCTGTGGAGTTAAACTTTGCCAACCATTTGGTGGGCAAACATGCAATAAAAGCATGTGTAACTTGCAATGCAGCACAAACTCCATATACCTTACCAGCAGTTACATGGAATCCAGTATTAAACGAAACGAGAGCCAAGATCATCAGTGCACCACTATAATTAACAGATGCAGCTAAGGTAACTTGACACAACCAATTGGACCAGCATGTAATCCAAGTGAAAAATGCTTTGTATTTAGGTGGAGCCAACTGCGAAACAGCATAAGGTGCTCCAGCACTAACAGGAAATGCAGAAGCAGCTTCAGCTAATGAAATAGCCACGCACGTAACAAAGCCCACACATATAAGCCATGGAACAGGACTCACACCATTGACCAACTGCTGGTAACTGAAAGTTGCAGCAATTGAAGGAAGTAACCCCAAAACGGAAAAGGCGACCGAAAAGACTGTCCAAAGAGTGAACTCTCTTTTAAACTCAGCCTTGTACCCCATAGCCATAATCATTGCTTCATCATGATTCACATCGTGGCTTACATTAATCGCTAGACCTTGATCTGACATGATCGACTTGATATTCAAGTCATCGACGATGATCGTGGACCTTACTGGATGTACCTGAGACATTAATTATGATTTGAAAATGACTTCCAACAGTCTCAACGGCTCAATTATATACCCTCTTGAGTGAAAATTCTCGATGGAGATATTAGAGCCCTGGAGCTGTGATAAGATAAGATACATACTGAAAGCGGACATTTTAACCACGCACTTTGTTTGGTAGATAAGGTGAAAAAACACAAATGACAGCATGCAGGGTCCATGATAGTGGACTTGACAGCCGCAGCCAATACAAAGAGGCTTTTGTATCTCAACCGGAACTAAAGGTTAATCTTAGTATTAGAGGAAAGGGGAACGTTAATGAATTTTACCTTTACGTGGCTTAGGAGCTCAGAAAATGGTTGCAAAATCGGGGAATCTTGATTTGTTAATTTCATTTCTACTCAAACGGCATATTATGAGTGATTCTTGAGGGGTTGCGGTTGGATGATTACCATGGATCAAAAAGCCTTGGCTTGTGATCTCACTGCAAATTCCTCAGGTTTACTTCAGGTCTTGAAAATTGAAACTTTGAAAAAGAACGGCTTACACATTGTTTGACAGAATTAAATTAAATTATTAAAATAAATTACACAGACAGATCATCCTTTCTAGCAATTGCTTTGAAACCAGCCTTTTCATCCTCCAGGGAGACAACAGGATCCTGGCCGTCGTACATCTCATAAGATTTGGTGTACTCCAAATCTGCTTCGTCCAAGTTACTCTTTGGACCAACGTACCATTTGTGAGCAAATCCGACATAATAGAGGGTTGCGAGCACCCAAGGACCAAAGAAGACTACGCAAGTCCAGTTCATCAAGTCCAAAGTCAAGTCCTTGCCTCTAACGGTTGGCATACACAAGATTGGAATCATGACGAGAACGAAAGCACAAGAAACAGCGCCAACAGGGGTGGACCATTTACCCAAGTTAACTGGACCAGGCTTGAAAGTGTTTCTAGCGTACGTAATTTTCAAGAAGGTAGGCATTGTGAAGGAAACGAAACCTGCGATTCCACCGACTGAGAAAACAGCCCCAATTGCGGTGTCACCAGCAAACATAAGTAATAAGAGTAATTGGCCAAGGAAAAGGTTGATCCAAACGGCGTTGACTGGAGTTTGGGTTGTCTTGTTGACAATCTTCCACCATTTTGATAATGGGAACAAGTTATCACGCGAGTATGCATATGTGACACGGGAAGCTGCAAGCATACACGAGCAACCCATGAAGAAGGAAGAGATAATCGTCAATGCGGTGGCAGCGTTAACTACCTTTGAAGTTAAGAATTGAGTCATGTAAGTGACGAAAGGCTGGCCCAATCCACTAGGATCAGCGGCAACCTCGTCGATGTCTACAACAGTGTATGCAATGGCAATCATGAAAATGAAACCGATCAAGCCTCCAACAGTCGATGTTAAGATGATGGCCTTAGGAGCAGCAGTGGCTGCGTTAGCGCATTCTTCTGCCAAGTGGAAAGGAGAGTCGTAACCACTCATACTCCAAATGACACCCAAGAAGGCCATGAGAACAGCAATACCAGTTGGGAAGTCTGTTTGGTTGTTGAACGACCAAGCTTCCGAGTTGGTATTGAACTTTGGAATAGTACCATTATACATATCGACACGATCATTGCAAGCAAGCAATAGTACGAAGACGATAGCCAAGAAAATGATGTTGACAATGGTACCCATGGAGTTGAATCTGGCAAGCCACTTGGTGGGCAAACACGAGATACAAGCATGGACCACCTGAATTCCAGTGGTAAGGCCATAAACCATACCTGTAGAGATAGTGAAGCTGGAGTCATTATAACTGGCCAAAGCCAACATCATCAGTGCACCACTGTAGTTGACAGACACAGCAGCTGTGATCTGACACATCCAGTTTGCCCAACAAGTGAGCCAAGTGAGGAATGCGCTCCACTTTGGTGGGGCTAACTGTGAGACTGCATAAGGTGTCCCCGAACTGACGGGGAAGGCCGACGCAACTTCTGCAAGCGAAAAGGCGACCGAAGTAACGAACCCCACACCAATCAACCAAGGTATAGGTGAAATACCTGCAACTAACTGCTGGTAATTAAAGGTAGCAGCTATGGAGGGGAGCAACCCCAAGACTGAGAAGGACACGGCAAACACCGACCATAGCGAAAACTCACGCTTAAACTCCGGCTTGTACCCCATAGCCATAATCATGGCCTCATCGGCATCCACTATATGATCAACATTAATAGTGACACCTTGGTTGGATAAAATAGATGTGATGTTAAGGTCGTCCACATGGATCTGTGACATGACTGGATGGAGTGCTTGCGACTGCGTAGCACTCAAAGCTGGCGACTTTACACTGTTGGGCTTCATTTTTGGTGCTCCTACAATTGGTGTATAATGACTACTTCAAAAGGATCGCAGTCTATATTTATAACATGTATCCTGAAGTCACCAACTGCCATCTATGAAAATTAAGGCATTATAATTGTGATACAAGTGCAAATGATAAGCATGCCCAAAAAGAAATCTCCATTGACTTTCGCTTTTGATTTGGATCCGCTAAATGAATCTGTTATCAAAAGATAAAGCCATGGCATTAGTTTTTGAGGTTTTTCTTTATTGTTTGAAATGTACGTGAAATTTTCTAGCCGAGCACCTCCCAAACTAGATATCCACTCTAATCGCCCCTCAGCTTTGCAAACTACTGGGCAAAACTAATCTCTTGGGTCCCATATATACTTCTCATCACTACAGTCCAACATGAAGATAGGACTATCTTTGAAAAGAAACGACATAAGCCTCCGCTCGCTTTGTTGCTTAAAACAGAGATAGCTTAGCGCGATCTACTTGATTGGGTAATAGATGGAGATTTCTCATTCATTCGCTCCAAACCCAGGAAATTCAGTGAATTTGACTGCATACAATGTTATAAATTGAATCAATTTTAGCCACAAAACGCAACCTTATAATGTTAACTCAACATGACTCTAGGTAAGTTTCGCGCAACTTTCGTGAGGAGAAGAATTTACGAATGACTAGTAAGTGGAGTTCATGAGGTGAAGAGTGGAGTTTGGAATTCGTCTTGGTATTCTTTTTGAGACAGGTGGAGAATACTCAGACCCTTTAGGTAAAGTAGATGCCTTAACTTTAAAGGCTATTGATTAGAGTATCAGATGGGTTAGAATTATCTAACAAGAGTTGAGTCAGACATGATAAGTGTTCTTGACTTTATGTTATTGTGGTACGGAGAGTATCATTAAAACTGATATAGGTATTAATATGAGATTGACGTTAAAAACTTTAAAAGTGGGGGATTAATAAACTTGCCGAAATCTGAATAAGTTAAAATGAAGCGTTTCGTAAGTGGGGGGACATATTGTATGAAGATGCTAGTATGGACTAAGTGAAAAATTAATGAATCTGAAGGCACGAACGAATAGACTAAAAAGTACCGTTACTAGATCTTAATTAAATTCTTATACAATGCAATACTCAACAAAAATGAAGACAATACATACCCATAGATGACTTCATTTTTTTTTTTGAAAATGACGTCAAATGAAAGCTTTTGGAACGACGTAAAACGTTTATTCATGTTATATATCATTTATCACCATACATGATCTGTCGGTTATCTCTCATGTCCCTGGGCTTATTGCATATCGATGAATGGTAGATCTAGTGTGTTGCGTACATTGTTATTTCCTGGTATTGTGACATTGATAAGGTCTAATTTATTTTTATCAATTAATGAGGTAACAGATAACGAATCCTAAATTAACGAATTAGCAAATGTAGTTCTAATGGTTAGGTGGACTCTTAAAAAGTTTATTAGACGGGTTCAAAAGCTTAATGGCTATGGCTCAAAATGTAGGTTAGTATTTCAAATCTGACCATGAGTATAATAGAGTCAAGGGAAGAAGATTTGGTATTTTTTTGCAAATTTAACTTAGAATTCAAAGGTTATATTGGTGCTATTCACGATAATTTATATCGATACTAAGTATCAATGTTCTATTCTATATTCAAAAGAAAGTTATTCCAGTCTCTTGCTATCATAAGCCAAAACAGCCTCCAACAATACCTTGAATCCCAATTCAACCTCCTCCGGCTTAGAATACTCCAATGGGTTATGCGAAATTCCATCCTTCGAAGGAATGAATATCATCGATGTAGGTACTCTGTCGTTCGTAGCACATGCATCATGCCCTGCTCCACTAACCATTTCTCTGATCTTATCTTTCCCTGCAAGTCCGATCGCTGCATCACGTACACAGGCAATATTATCTTGATGAAATTTCACGGCTGGCGAGGTGTAGATCAACTCAAACTCTACCAGTGTGAATAGTCCATTCGTTTTATCATCCACGATTTCCTTGAACTCGCGTTCAATGTCTTCATTAATTTTAGCTCTAATATCATCTTCTGGGTGGCGGATATCGTAGACGAACTCAACGTACTCCGGAATAACATTTACAGCCGAAGGTTTTAAGTTGAGAACACCCGTGCTGAACAAACCATTGTGACGCTTGGCAATCTCGTTACCCTTGACAATCATTTTTGATGCAAGAAGCATAGCATCAGAACGCGATGCTAACGGAGTTGTCCCAGTATGTTGGGCACGGCCCTTGATTTTGGTGATAACCCACAGGTACGACTGCACATTTGTCACAACTCCAACCAACTTGTTCTCTTGTTCCAAGATCGGCCCTTGCTCAATGTGCAACTCAAAGTATGCAGCTACGGGGTTATGTTTGTAAGACGCAGGGGTTTCACCCAAGTAACCAATGCGTGTCAACTCGTCCTTAACAGTCACCTCCGTGGCTGTTCCATTCTCGTCAATGGCCTTCAACAGATGAGTCTTTTCGAGTTCAATGTTTTCAGCCCACGTCAGTGATGCCATAATCGACATTGGGAAACGAGCTCCTTCTTCGTTGGTCCAGTCAATTACTGTAATTGGGTACTGTGGGACGTAATTGTTATCTTTCAATGTTCGTAACACTTCCAATCCTGAAAGAACTCCATATACACCATCGTACCTACCTCCGGTGGGCTGCGTATCCAAATGCGATCCTATCGCAGTTGGCTTACCTAACTTCTGTCCTGGGTACTCGCAGAATATACTACCCACTTGGTCAACTTTAACAGTACACCCCAATTTCTTAGTTTCTGCAATAAACCAATCTCTCACTTTCTTATCATCATCACTCAATGCGAGTCTGCACATACCAGTTTCTGAGGGATGATCTCCCCATACTCCTTTGGCTCCGAACAGCTCCAGTGTTTCATGAATCGTGCGTAACAATCTACCACTCTCTATTTTCAAATTCTTTAATGCCATTTTATTGTTATCAATACTTATCAATCTTGATTTCACAATAAGGGATTATCTATGCCTTAAATACACATTTTATGCCTCTTAATTATATCCGCTATCTCGCATACGACTAACTTTTGTGTTCATTTTCATAACCTTGGAATAGTTTGGTTAATACGGGATGTCGATGCGGTGTAACCCTCGCACTTCCCAAATTCAAATTAGCGGGTTTTTACCATTTAGTGAAAAGAGACTGTGGAGGGGTCGTTGTACGAAGAAAGAATAGCTTTAAAGCTCTTCCAATAAGTCTAGCAACAACCAAAAAAAAAAATATGATTAAGATCTTTAACTGATCTTCAGCATTATCTTTACTTTATCTGAAACCCAAACCATAGTTAAGCCTTCTTTGAATTGAAATGATTTTAATTGAACAATAATTCAGATACATGTAAACTGTGGGGTAGGACTAACCAAATCAGGTCAAGTATCGGTGAGTGGTGGATAATCCCGGGTAACAAAACTATATTAGTTGTAAGTTGATTTACTCATTGGATGCTAACCAGTTTTCGAAGAAGCTGTTAGTAATCATCAATTTACTCTTCATAATGATTAATAGTACTTCATACTGAAAGCTAGGCTGACCTTCCTCAGCAAGAAGCCTTCCACTTGATTTGTTTTAGAGGCCTCGAATGAATTGCCAAGAAATCTCCATAGTAATGGCTAATGGTTGAAGGTTGTAGAAAACATACCAACACATTTGGCTCTTCATTTCTGTCTACACCCGAGTTCAGTTACATGTATATGGTTAGCTTGTATAATTGTAGAGGAATTGAATTGAATCGGATTCGTGTGTGTGATCTCCATTTTTTTCTTTGATATTCTTTGGCTGCAAAATTCTAGTAAAGTCAAAATGTTCTGAAACAGTAATTATCCTAGAATAGTTGAACAGAAATACCACTGAAGAATATACTTCTCTTTATTGGAGAGTTTTATTTACCAATTGTATTAATATGACTTTGGTTCTCACGATATAATATTAAATTAACCACAACCATTTAGTGTAGAGAATTGTGAAGCAAACGACGGTATATGGGGTGAAGAAGTCATAGAAGAACGAAAATAGGTCCAACATAAGTACATACTTTAAAACAAAATTATGAGACTGAATGTAGGTCCCACTGCAAAACCGTTTCATGAATAAATCATTCGGAAACAATTACAAATGGGTCGATATTTTTCAGTAAAGAATAACCTCAACAAATTGACGTATGCGAATATACCCAATGATTCAAGTCAATTATAAGATAACAATTACTGAAAATTAACAAGCAAACTAAATAATCTAACAACTTATAAAGTCTACCTAAGAATCACTTAGACTTTCCAGTATTCAAGTTTCTAGTTTTACTCTCCCATCATTCCCCTACAGGTTATATTTTCTTACGTAAAAATTGAAAAATCACGACCAAAAAACCCCACCAAAAACCAACGTGTTGCACTCGTACTAAACAACTATGCTAACTACGTGGAAAGTGCAAATTGCACTTACTATCTCGTTTCTAAGCGGGCTTGTATTGTTCCTTCAAGGGTTTTTCCCTTCAAAAGTTGTTCTACCAGGCAAAAGCACCTTTGATCAAAACACTTCACCATTCAAGGTAGGTAAGAATGCCCAGTTCGATAAACTTGTCTTGATGGTAGTTGATGCCATGCGTTCTGACTATTTCTATTCAGATTCGTATTCTGAAATGCATTTTTTACATTCGCTCATCAACAATGGTAATGCAGTTCCATTCACTGCCTTCTCTAACCCTCCTACTGTGACATTACCACGCTTGAAAGGAATAACAACTGGTGGAGCACCCAGTTTCTTGGACGCAATCTTGAATGTCGCTGATGATATGGACAACTCACAGGGTCTCAATGCTCAGGACTCTTGGGTCGCCCAATTGAAGGACCAGGGCAAGAAAATCAACTTCTTTGGGGACGACACATGGTTGAAGTTGTTCCCAAACACTTTTAGTGAGTTTGAAGGGACTAACTCATTCTTTGTGAGTGACTTCACTGAGGTGGATCACAATGTTACCAAGCATTTGGATACTCAATTAAACGAAGGAGCTGACTGGGATGCTCTTATTTTACATTACTTGGGATTAGATCACATAGGACACAAGGGTGGCCCAGATTCTGTATTCATGAAGCCAAAGCAAAGAGAAATGGACGCAATCTTGAAACGAATTTACAACTCAGTTGATTCGAAAACATTAATAGTTCTCATGGGTGACCACGGAATGAACGAAGTAGGAAACCACGGAGGGTCGGCAGCAGGTGAAACCAGCGCAGGACTCACCTTCATCTCCAAAAGAAAGATTTCTTTCCTGGATACTCCTTTAGATAAAGCTCCTTTACCTTGGAATGAAGAGTACCAATTTTACAAAAGTATACAACAGATAGACTTGGTACCTACTTTGTCAACCTTACTCGACTTCCCCATTCCTAAAAATAATTTAGGAGTTATAATGTCTGATTTTCTTTTACTTTGGCCTGAAAATCAAAGACCAAAGATATTGAAGGAGAATTGTAAACAATTAATGGGGTTGTTCACCGCAAAGTATGGTAATCATAATGAAAAATACAGTGGAATATATTCAAGTTGGGAGTCCTTAGAGAAGTCTACCAACTTACAAGACTATTACTCCTTTTTAGCGCAAGTTCAAGATATTCTTGCCACATCTGCTACTAATTACAACTATGAAAACATCAAGTATGGGTTTCTTTTAGTTGTAGCATCAGCATTGACAGTGTCTTCGATCTTAATATACAGCATGTTGAAACAGTCTAAGAAACTCACTATTACATTTTTGACATTTACAATAGTTTATGCAATTCATTTCCATGGCTCTTCTCTCATTGAAGAGGAATATCAAATTTGGTGGTATCTTTCAACCACCTCATTTGCAATCTACGCAATAGAATACAGGTTACCAATTACTTCCACCACATTGATTTTAGCAACATTGAGGATTATCAGATCTTGGAGCAACAGTGGTCAAAAGTTTTTCACTAAAGAGACTTTTGGATTGTATCTTTTACTCCACAACACCTCGCTACTTTGGTTTTTGATTATAATCACGTACTCTGCGCTTGCCTTTGTAATATTTGCTCAAGGTGGAATCGCCCAGGAAAAGAGTCCGCAAGTTAACTTGAGCACTTTCATTTTAATATTCACATCATGCTCCGTTTCATTTCTGTTCAAGTTATGCCAGTTTTTCAACGATGGCCACACATTACCACAATGGTTAAGGTGGTACTTTGTGTGGATAATGGACAAGTTTAACGTTTTCATAGACCCTAGGTCTGAAATCAGTAATGAACTCAAATTCAAGTTACAATTAATCAACATTCTGTTGTCTCAGATGGCTTTGTGCTTGATAGCAGGAAGCATAGTGGCTAGAATCATTGCAGGAAAAGTCTTCAAATTAAAAGGATCCATAACTGATTTCGCTAACTTGTCAACCTTATACTTTGTTCACCAAACAAGGTTTGAAAACATTCCTGTATTTCTTGTTTTCGGACTTCTTAAATTTGCATTCACCAAGGTCTTGGTTAGAAAACAATCCAAGCTCATGTTCAATATTGATAAGCTTCTTTTGGTGGTAAGCATCTTCACTATTTGCATTCAAAACTTGTCTTTTTTCTCGTTAGGGAACACCAATCTGTTGGCTACAGTTGACTTGTCAAACGCATATAATGGAGTAAGGAAGTATAATGTGATACTTGTGGGAATCCAAACTTTCTTTTCCAACTTTGCGGCTCCAATCTATTGGTCTATTTCACTGCTCCAGATAATATTCGAATCAGAATACCTAACCAACAATGAACTTACTTTTAATTTCAAGCTGCTATGGAAACCGATTTTACTTGCGAAAGCACGTCTTATGCTCACTTTCTATGCACTTTCAGCAGCACTGCTTATTGGATCCTGTATCAATTTGAGGTTTCACTTGTTTATATGGACCGTGTTTTCGCCTAAATTACTTTATTTTGCAAGTTGGTCTTTGTTGGTGAATGTGATGGTCGACGGGATATTCGGTGTACTTCTTTTGGTTTTGGATTAAGGATTGGCTTGAGGATGTGAATAAAGTGTTTGCCTATTAGTTTTAGGAACAACAACACCAATTGTTTCTAAAATATTTCAATTTGATGATACCGTTAGATTTTGCTCTTCATTGTGGAAGCCCCATTGACTAAATGGTGGTGATCTGTGTTGAGTAATTAATGCCAAACACAGTTTGATGGTTGTAATTTGGCCTAAAAGTTAAAAATAATTAGGAATACTTGATAATACAAGTGCTGGTAGTGTTGCTAGGTCACCCAATATATAATGAAACGCTTGAATATAAAGTAACTCGTGTTGGAAGACTATTTTTTTAGGCAAATGCTATATCCTTCAGACTTTATATTCATGCACTGTGTATAGGTTGGGAATAAGCCGACTGTGTTGCGTCTGGTAGGTAACGATAAAGTTGGGCTTAGTTCTCTTAATAATATAGGATATTTTACTACACAAGGGTAACATACAACGGATTATCCTCTAATAAACAATTCCTGTTATTGATTTCAATAAATGAATCAGCCTGGCCGCTTCTAGATATAGCGAACAGCTACAAGTCTTTTTATTTAGCTAGTCTATATGGTATTCGAATGGCTACAATATGTCGTTTCTATGAGTCCAAACAACAAGCCAAAGCAAAATCTAATGCGGTTTCGGGAGACTACGTGTCCAACAATCGCTGGTCTTCGTTTATTAGAGATTTTTAAATGGCTGCAAAATATGCAAAAACCTACATTTTTCGAGTGCAAAATAAACACAGTTGAGTTTAATCAACCTTCTTCATTAAAGACTTTATTAGTGTCTACGTTTGAAGTAAATTAGAATTTCCATTCACCAAAAAAGTACCTATTTATGAACATTAGCATTTTAATAAACTTTAATTTGAATTAGCCTTCAACCAAGTAGGAGAAATTCCAATTTCTTCCATCTTGTGGCGATTCCAAAATTCAATACCTTATTGTTAGAAATCTCAGTCCCAAATAATCCAAAAAAATTAGCCTACTGCAATAAAGGATCCCTGAAGTATGGTTGGTTGTTAACGAATTTCTGAGCTCTTCTGTCATTGATATCCTCTCTCTTCTTTTGTCTACCCCATGCTCTCTTCTGCTCAGCCAACTCAGTTCTATCTCTCACGGTTAACATGTGTCTAGTGTCTGCAGCAACCAAAGTACCTTGGCCTTCAGTTAATATCCGGTCAGGAGGTAAGTTTTGTCTGTAGTACTTGTTATTAGCACGGTGTCCTAATACAGTTCCTCCAGGGAGAACAAGGTCGAGACCGTCTCTGTATATGTTGTCTTGTTGTGGTATAGTTTCGTTTTCATCTTCGTCATCACTTCCTGCATCTTCGTCGCCAGATACATCCTCCCATTCACCTTCCTCACCTTCAGCTGCAGCTGCAACATTAGGGGTGTCGTAAGTCGAAGAAAAGTCATAGAATTGAGAAATTTCCAACTTCTCGTCATCAGTTTCGTATGGAATTCTCATGTGTCTTTTCTGTTTCATATGTTCTCTGGCAGCTTCAGCATTGCGGCCCTGATAATTACATGATATACAAAAACCGAAACTGATCTTCTCTCCAAGGTACCCGATTAAACCTTCCTTATCGTTTAAGTACTTTGGTTCAGGAATGTAAAGTCCAAATTGTTTCCACATGTGTTCGATATTCTCTTCAACTGTGTCAAAGTTCTTCTTTTCCTTTGGTTGTGAAAATAAGCATGTAGTTGGTGGGATTTCGATTCTATTAGCTAACTTCTCTTTAACGAGTTTCTCTTCTTCTTCTTCCTCATCCACTTCCTCAGGATTGGATTCAGTTGTTTGAGGTTCTTCAGATACTTGAGATTCTTTAGGTTCTTGAGATTCTTGAGATTCTTGGGAATTTATAAGTTCAGTCTGTTTAGGTTCTGCTTTCGATCCCTCTGGCATTTTCAAAGCTTTGAATTGTTCTTCAGTGATTTCACCTGATTTGAGCTTCTCGAGCATTGCCTGGCGAGCAGTTTCCAAGATCTGTCTCTTCTTTTCTTGTAATACTTCCTTTTCTCTTCTTCTCTGCTCTTTCTTAGTCAATTGTTTCTGGCCCTTTTTAGGGGTTGGGTCTGTTGCTACGTCTTCTCCATTATCTTGGATACTTAATGAAGAAACTTTAGTGTTAAATAATGTTTCATCGATAGCTGGTAACTGTGCTACTCTTCTTTTCAAATTGTAACGATGCCAGTCGGACTTCATATGGACACGTTGGTCCTCTGCGCCAGGGAAGGCTAAGCTGCAAGTATTACAGGTGAACATTGGTAATGAATATTCAATCTAATTTTTCTTGAGATGAGCTTCTTATTAATTTTTGTTCTCTTGTGACTTTTAATCTGAACTGAAAAAGATTCAATGGTATAAGAAGTCAGTAAAGGTGTACGATTAGTAGTAGAGTAAGTGAAGGTGAAGTCAATCATGAGACAGTTAAGTTACTAGTGGTGGGAATGAAAGAATGGATAAATTGAGTAGGTATTCAGAAAATCAATTATGCTCGAAGATTGCTAAAGACAATGAATCTTTCTTCATTTCTATGAACATTAGTGAATTTTATGGAATCAAGTATGACACTAGTACTTCATGTAGCCATTAACCATTTTCATACTGAGTAACCCATTTTTAAATTAAAAACTACTATATGTACTGAATTATAATTAAAAAGAGCACAGTTGATTATTGCAGCGAATATATCCATATATCTGTGGGGCCTTTCATGGATCCAATTCACTTTCAATATTTTAAATCAAATAATGTACTCAATCCAACACCATTAAAATAATACTATCATTGTTTTAAAAGTATAAGACTACTCACTTACAGACAGATCATAATTTATCACACACCTCTTGCTTTACTTCTCACCAAACCAGCCTTCCTTTCTATACTCCCTACTCACTACACTCTACTTCCCCCAATCACTCTAAGAACATTATTCTCCAGTATAATTATCTGCAGTCGCACCTCATCTCTTTAAAAAAAAGTTCACTCTAAAATCCAATAACCACATACAATGACCAATACCGGACCTTTTGATGGGGTACTACCCAAGGTCATGCAGACGATCCGTGGAGCATCTGCTCTTGCGGCTCAGGATGTGAACTTCTACAAGTCTATCGATTCAAAATTATCTGTAGAGTTGGATCAATCATCTCGTAGTCTTTTTGATTTATCAAAGAGGTTGATGCAAGTTGCTGGAAACGATGAGGAAGTTGCCAATTTCAAGTTTGGTAAAGATAATATTACAAGTGATAACTCTTGGAAACCTATTGCTAATGTTCTTGATAGTATTTTCGATAAAATTGACATAGCCATTGATGGCTTGAACAAGAATAAAGGTAAAGGTGCGGGCTCGGGAATGACATATTTAGAAGATGGACAGTCACAACCACAGAGTTCAACGAAAAAGATCACCAAGCCTCAGAAATTGTTTGATATTCCGATTGACAATTCAGAAGAATCACCATTCAAGCCTAAGTTAACTTCCAAACCACATGCATTAAAACCATTCGAAGATACTATGCAATTGGTGACTCCAACACAGGACCCAAACGCACCACCAGAAAGTAAAATAGATCCTCCATACTATGAACAACCATATGAAAAGGAAATAGACTCACAACCATACCCTGAATCCATCTTAAACAAAGCTGAACCAATTCCATCTCACGACTGGAAATCAACAAGCGCAACTTGGGTCGATACCCCTGAACTCTTGCAAGAAATGGTCGAAGCTTTGCTGAATAGTACCGAAATCGCTGTCGATTTGGAACATCATGACTACAGAACGTATTATGGATTGGTGTGTCTTATGCAGATATCAAACAGAGATCAAGATTGGATTGTAGATACATTGAAATTAAGAGATCAATTACAACCTTTGAATACTATCTTCGCCAACCCAATGATCGTTAAAGTGTTCCATGGTGCTTTCATGGATATCATCTGGTTGCAAAGAGACTTGGGTTTGTACATTGTTAGTTTATTTGACACTTACCATGCCCTGAAGGCTCTCGGATTCCCAAAATTCTCATTGGCATACTTGTTGGAAACCTTTGCAAACTTCAAGACTTCCAAAAAATACCAGTTGGCGGACTGGAGAATTAGACCTATCGAAGGACCAATGTTAGCTTACGCAAGATCAGATACACACTTCTTGCTTAATATTTATGATACTTTACGTAACAAATTGATTGAAGCAGACAAGTTGCAACGCGTTTTGTTTGACTCTCGTCAAGTTGCAAAAAGAAGATTTGAGTACACCAAGTTCAGACCATTCAACAACTCGA
Organism: Kodamaea hsintzibuensis (nom. inval.); assembly: GCA_030568835.1. Lineage (NCBI taxonomy): Eukaryota > Fungi > Ascomycota > Pichiomycetes > Serinales > Debaryomycetaceae > Kodamaea > Kodamaea hsintzibuensis (nom. inval.). The sequence continues at coordinate 41,906 of JAJMJA010000011.1, forward strand.
AGAACGTGTCATGTCCTATTATGGCAGCAAATTACCAAGAACCATACCACAACATTATAGTCCAGTACAATATTCCATTACAACAGAAACCATTGGTTGAAGTATTGTACAATTGGAGAGATCAGTTAGCCCGCATAGAAGATGAGTCTGTACGTTTCATAATGTCTAACCAATTATTGGTGAGCTTAGCTAATTTGCAGCTGCCTATAAATACTGATAAGGTACTCGGGTGCCTGACATATATTTCAGAACACGTCAGATTACATGCAAATGAGTTGGCTAATTTGTTACAAGAAGCTTCAGAATCAATCGTAGAGAAGCAGCAAAGCAATGACATGAGAAATGAAGATGTCGAAGAACTTGATGTTAATGATATTGAAAAAGTTTCCAAATTTTTTACTCAATTATATCAAGACAAAATCGATTTGTTATCTACTGAATCTAATGACTTATTGGATGTTAGATCGAATTTGTTCAATGAATCTTTGAGAGCTCCTGAGCAAACAATGGAGTATAACCTTGAAACACAAGAAGTGAAAATACATAACTTTACTGAGGAGTTGGAATCGAGATTCCAGACCACCAGACAAGGATTACAGGAATTGGAACAAACCATTAGTCAAGTAGAGCAAGATAGAGAAGAAGAAGAGGAGGTGGAGGAAGAAGAAGAAGAAGAAGAAATAGAGGAAAACAAGCCAGCAGAGGAGAGTGAACCAACCAAGCCAAACTCCAAACCAGTTGTACTCGACAGAACTTTAGATCAAAATGAGGTCATTTCTATCCGCAATAAGCGTGCTCAGCAGCAACATCCAAAGAAGAAGCAACTGACCCCAGCAACAGACTCATTTGTGGATTATGCTAATGCTGATAAAATCATGCTCGAGAACAACAATAGGAGAGCAAAGAACCCCAAGAAGAGATCATTCAATCCATATGCAAAAGAGAGCGAAGGACCTCAGCTGTCTAAGAGAGTAAAGAGAATTACACTGGGTAAAACTTCTACATTTACTAACAAGAGAAAGTAGAGCTGATATACAGCTGCAATACAGTTTCTAAGGGAATGCCATTAATAGTTAATGAATTAAATATGGAGAGACTACTTTGCTCGTCCATACGGTCTAGTGCAAATATTTATAGATAAATAAATACTTCTAACAAGGTTTCTGAACAATCCGTCAAACCAGTAATTGACTTCATACGTTTAAATATGAGTAGGAGCTTGGTTATATCACTTTACTTATAGAATTAAATAGCTGAAATGAATAAAAATTGAGTCAAGAACTTAGCAATCATTTTGCAGAAGTATCGTTTGGGTGCTATTACAATAACGTGTAGTCGATGGTAAATATAAGAAGGTTGTGCTTAACATTTGCGACACATTATTAATAAACTGATATATTATTGACATAAAAAAATGCAAAAAACATTGGACGAGTCAGGAATCGAACCCGAGACCTTACCCATGCTAAGGGTACGCGCTACCAACTACGCCACACGCCCATTTTGTTGAATGTAAAAAGCATAGCTTGGACATTATTTCTGATAGGTTTATATCCTTCAAAAATCCTTGAAACTCACCAACTAACATTTCTATTTCATATTTTAATCAATTTTTCTTTCATTTTGGTAGCCCAAGGGCTTAATTTTAATGATTTATCTAATTTTTCATTTTTCACATAAATTTTGCAAGTTTTTGCAACCAACAATTAGACAAGAATAATTCAATGTAAAATACAATAATTGATTGATGCTTTGAAAATCTTCGCAATCTTTTAATACTGGCTGATTCTACGCGTACTCCTAAAGAAACTTAGAAATGCAATACAGTGAACAGATCCAAAAAATCATTCTCCCAAAGAAACGAAACGGTGTAGAAGTTTGATTTTTAAACTTTCTAAAGATGTACAGGGGGAAGTTAGGATCTAACTAGAAAGACTCTAACCTAGAAGAAATGAATCCCGCTATTTTCATGGAATGCTACAATAAAGAATAGAATCAACTATTTTATTAAGTTACTTATATTGAACATAATCTAGGAGATTGGCTCAAAGAAACGGTAACGAGTGAAGTGAAGTCCAGCTTCAGCATCAGCTTCTCTCTTACTGATTGGTTCAAAGAAACGGTAACGAGTAAAGTGGAGACCAGCATTAGCGTCTCTCTTACTAATTGGCTCAAAGAAACGGTAACGAGTAAAGTGGAGACCAGCATTAGCGTCTCTCTTGCTGATTGGTTCAAAGAAACGATAACGGGTAAAGTGGAGGCCAGCATTGGCGTCTCTCTTTTCAACATTATTAGCTTGCTCAGCAATAGTAGTATTAATGAATACCAAAACAGCCTTGTCACCCGAAGCAATGAGAACCGGCTCAATGTCAACTGGAAGCTCAAGTTCCTCCAAAACAGCTTCTGCTGGGAAACCAAAGTCCTGTTCGACAGGAGAGTTAACAGGAGTACCAACCTGAGTACCGGCTGGAACATCGACCGGAGTATCAAGAGGAGCAGCAATAGCAGCAGCAGCAAAAGCAATAGAAGTTAAAGCAATAGAGGAGAATTTCATTTCAATTGGAAGTTAGTTTGGTAGTGGTAGTAGACGATGTCTTGATGATTAAAATCTTATTTGGAGACAGAATTGAACTCACTTATATACAAATTACTTAGAGCGACCCCTCTAGAAGTTTCATCCAAAGGAAGTATTGAAATACAAGACTCAACTACCAAACATCCACGTATATCCACACCTATTGGTGTTGATTGTCTCATTTAATTGAAAATTCGACTTTATGTACCTCAGATTCTTCCTTTCGCAGCCATTTTTGGTAATTTTTTTTGAAGAAACAACCACTTTTCGGATGCAATTTTTAACATGGATGCAAATCCTACATAATATTCGTAGGGGTACACCAGTTTAATTATGCAAGCAGATATTATTGTTTCCTATTCTGATAGAATTTGTTTAAGAACTGTTAAATCTTAGTTATGGCCCCAGATTCTCGGTTGCATTGTGGCAGTCCATGTTTCAGTTTTTAGAAAGCAGTCGACTTGCGACCTGATATGGCTACCCAGAATATTCGACAGGATCTGAATCCATTGTGAAGAAGGCTTATGCTGAAGTTCATAGTGTGGGAGGGGTTGGCTAAGGGGTATTATTATTGGTTTAAATCTGATTAAAATGGCGAAGTTCAATTTGTGGCACCAGCACCTTGCAAGTAATTGGCAACAAGGGAGCAACATGGGTACGGGGTAACACACAGGCGGTTATGTTAGATTCAACAATTAACCTGAATCGAGTTATAATGTAGCGAAGTGTGGAGATCACAATTATTTTTGGCTGCAAATTAGGAGTAAAGCTCATATGTAAGCTTGCCAATATCGCAAAATTAGCTAACACTTATGAAACTACACACTCTAGATAGATCCTGAATGAAACTTCAGTGTACAGAGCATTTATGTTTACGATAGTAATATATTGGTTCGAGTGAATGGGGGAACTAAGTTTAGTCATAGTTCAAAGCTTACCACTTTCAAACAGACTGTTCGTAATCTTTAAATATAATACACTTAAATGTAACCATGTTTCAATATATACTCCTATGTAAAGTATATTCAGATAACTTGGAGCCAAGAAAGAGTGTTTGTGGAAAGAAGTGCTTTCTATTGATTTGAGTTAAATAGAATTCTCTTGAAATCGATGCAAAGTGAAGCGTCAAGCATCAACTAACTACGATATTACGAAGATGTCAAGGAAACCTTGGGTGTAACAAAGTCATGTTTCAGAAGCTTGACAACAACAAGTCTCAAATTCTGGATCATCTCTTCAAATGGCATCCTACCTAGAGTGTAGCATACATATATAGAAGATGAGCTTTCGTTACTGTTGTCTTAAGTTAGGTTGCAAATGGGACTAAGTTAATAGAAGAATTCAGTAGTAAATTCCAAATTTGACTATGTACATTAATTCAAACGTTTTTCAACATTCTCCGATCAACTTACTACTTCATTTCTTATGGTTCTCGAGGAAGACTCTTTGGGTGCAAAATTTATCACCAGATTCGTATATTTTCCAAGTATGCAAACATGTTTCCATGAAGCATGAGCATGAATGACTTCATGCATAGTGTCCCTAATTCACCGTACGCAACGTTTTCAAATGAAACTCGAATCGAAATCTACGTAGTACTATTGAATTCAATTTGTTATGTTCAACAGAATTAGTAAGTGCATTAGTCTCATTAAGTTCAATGCAATGATTCTCAATTCACCACAATCCATAAATATAACTATATTAATAAAGCTAATAACTAAAACAACTCTCTATAATAAAAAACCTCAACAACACTACTAATCCTTATAGTCTAAATCATATTCGACATATATCAACATCTCGAGACCTAAATATCAAAAGCACAAACAAGTCCAACAAAAAAAAAACCAACCAACCATGGCACTTCCACAGTCACTCCACTCCACGTTTATGCCTCTGGAGCTCAACTTTCTTGCTGAAAACGAGTATGTGACGGTACTTCCTCGCTATTCGATGAAAAAGATTGAGCTTATAGGGACAACAGTGCCTGCGTTGCGTGCAATGAGACGTCAAGAGCTCCCACTTTGGATCGCGTTGATCTTGAAGTCACAGGATAAGTGTAGCATAGTACCGCCTGAGTGGCTCAACCTTGTATATCTCCGAGAGCGGTATGAACAGGAGTTGCGTCATCCTAGTAAGTTCAGTGACCTTCCGTCCAACTGGCTAGAGGTGTCTAAGATCTTATTGGTGCATGCACACGATGATTTACAAGAACCATCCCACCAATTGAGGTCCATTCTCCAAGATTTACGTGAAATTAGATTAGTCAAGCTGCGTAAGGGTTTGAACGAATTGAACGAGTCACATCTTATCTTGACTAGACTTTCAAGGATGGAGATTAATGAAATGAGACCTTTCGTAGTAGGGGTAATGAATAAGATGAGGGAGTTACATGATACTACTGTAAAGGCAGGAGAAGGAGGACAAGAAGACGAATACGAAGATGAAGAGGACGATGAATAATTAATAGAATCTTCACTAACTCACCTGCAACTTTCTACAACAACCCTCCATCACCAATGTTGATGAAGAGAAATTATATACACACCCTCCCTTTTTTTTATCAACACCAATGAACAAAGTCAAGAGCTTGAATCGACAGTTTATATCGAATCTCAAGACGCACCAGCTTGTGACTGATACCAAGCGTAACTTGATTCTTTCGATTCTCAAGTCGACTACAACGAAAAGGGAGGCGCGTAACTACTTGACCAAGTACCAGAGCCAATTTGATCCGGAGGAAGTCAAGTATGGGCTCAACAATTTTGAGGAGGCTCGTAATGATGTTAAGTCTATAGCGACGACAGCCAAGAGTGAAGGTAGCGATCTGAAGCTGCTCAGTTCACGTAATACACAGCGTGAACTCTACGTTAATCGGTTTCTTGTCAAGAAGAAAAACCCATTTGGAGGGATATATGATGACCAGGGAAACAAGATCGAGACGATTCCATTAAGGATTGCTCTCTTCAAAATGAAGTTTGCCACTATATCACTGGATGAATGGGTCGGGATATCAGAAACACTCAAAAGATTAGTGTACTTGGGGATCTCACCGGTGATTCTTCTTGACTATGATCACCTTCCTAATAGACGTGATTTTAGCAAGAACCAAGCATACATGATGAACCAGGTTCAAAAGATTACCAATCAATTGGGAGGAACAGTCGAAGGAGATTTGAAGGTGACAGTGACAAGATCGCTTTTCACAAAAAGCAAAGGAGGGGAGTTGGAATGTGACACGCCACAGATATTAGTTCCTTTATACCAAGGAATAGTGCCTATCATACAACCAATTGTTGACACTGAACTGCGTCAAGAGTTTTACAGTAGCAATGCACTTCTCAAGTCCTTGGGGAAATCGTTGGTGGCTCACAAACGACTCCTTTCGATTGAGAAAGTGGTGATGATCGACCCGATTGGAGGAATCCCTTCTGTTGAACGTAACCAAACAAGTCATGTGTTCATCAACTTGTCTCAAGAGTACACGGACATTGCATCTGAATTGTACATTGGGTATATCAAGCCAATGGTGCGTGACTTGCACTTGCACAACTTGCACACAATGAACGACATTTTAAGTGCAATCTCAAGTCAGCTGGGCAACGATGACACCACGGGGATCATCACAACACCACGGATCATGTCAATCAACGACGATCAGTTGAACCCGATTATTTATAATGTGCTTACTGATAGACCGATCATTTCATCTTCCCTTCCGTCCTCAAACAACCGTACGCCAAAGATCTCTACATCTATCTTGAAAAAAGGTGTACAGGTGTATGTATGGGACCGCCATACGTGTGGATTATCTGACTTTACGCTTGAGAATGTATTCAATCATGGGTTGGTGGATCGCGAAAGACTTGTTGCCTTGATCAATGACTCTTTTGGAAAAGATTTGGCAGCTGAAGAGTACTTTGAAAGAATTAACAAGAATTTGGCCACGATTGTGATACTTGGTGACTACGATGGAGCTGCAATAATCACTTACGAGAGGAGAGCAAATAGTAGAGAAAAAGTTGCATACTTAGACAAGTTTGCTATTGCGAAAAGGAACCAAGGATTACCTGGACTTGCTGACATTGTATTCAAGATCATATTACAGTCACACCCACAAGAACTCATCTGGCGTTCTCGGAAAGTTAATCCAGTGAATAAATGGTATTTTGACAGGTGCTATGGAACATTGAGTGGAGCAGACCTGGAGTGGAAGATTTTCTATACAGGAGAGATTTTTGATAAGAAGATTGATAAGAAGAAGAAGAGGGTTCCAGGAACAGTTGATATCGGAGGAAAATTGGAGAGTTATAGTGAGATATGTGAAGGGATCAAGGGTTCGTTTAAGAGTCCTACTCTTCAAACCTAACCAATATCAAACTATAAGTAGTTATTGTAGTGAATACTACACAGTTGAGCTGTGAAGAGTAATAGAATTAGACATATTAAGAGAAGTGAACATAGAATATATCATAAAAGTAGCGAGTCTAGACATGTGTCTGACGAGTAGTATATCGAATGTTTCTGAGACATGCACAGAAAGAAAATGGTCTAAGCTATGTTGGATTGATTAAGAGGAACTCACGTAGCTAACATCAATAACAACACATGAACGTACACACAACCATCGATGTTGATATTTACTCATATATTTTGGATGTACCATCAAATTCAATGGCTGCAAAATTATTTTGAAAGTCGACCCAACAGAATAGGAATGGAACGAGGTAGCCCAAGGAAGAGAACCAGGATAAAAAACAACAACCGAGACACTTATTGAAAAGCACGCATGATTCGTCTTTACTTCTTTTACACTGTGTATAACTTACTTCTAGAATCTGGAATTGATGGCCTAATTCTGTTGGGTTTTTCATGCACTATCTGGAACATCTTCCTCGGATGTGAGTTCACACCTAAAGAATCATATTAGCCAATAATAATAACTTGTGAGTCGAGTTAACTATCAAGTCATGGAATGCAGTATAGTAGGTTACTATTCCCCCTCTTATCTTCTAACAATCGTGTTCTTGAAATCATACACAAGATCCCTTTATATTGTGTACATACACAACTAACTTCACTAGTCATTACACTTTTATTTAATCTAGTCAACTGTACTTTTATAATTCTTGCAACATTCCCTCATTTCTCAAATCATTTTATGTCGTTGGCATCTCCAGTCTACATTTCTTTGTGCTTCCATTCATCCCATTCCCCACCATTTATCTGCTAGGGCCAACATAAAAATTAATATATAATTGCTAAAATATCCAACTCTACTTTTCAGTTAGTGAAGTAAAAATGAATAGAAACTCATATGGTTCAATCCCGGAGACATCTTCATCTCTGAAACCAGCATCTCCAACACCAACACCTCCAAAGGCTTTAGCATACTATCATGATCTACCTACCTGGCAACAAGACAATCACTACATTCGCTCAGGCTACATCCTCGAAACGAATTCTTACAAGAAATGCATACATGCTTTAACATATCTAAATAACGAATCTGTTAACATATATTCCCACTTGATTCCTGGATCTTTAGTCTTGATACTGCTCTCAATATTCCTTTGGTCAGTTGAAAAGTATGATAATTATAGTACATGGGAAACCTTAAACTTCTACCTTTTTGGGATTGCTGCCACCATCTGCTTGATACTGTCGCTGATATTCCACTGCTTCAAGTGTCATTCACGCGAAGTTGACAAATTTGGTAACCAATGTGACTACTTTGGTATCGTTGTCATGATCACTTGCTCTTTGATTCTGATCGTCAACTTTGCGTTTTATGATTCTCCAGGAATGAGAGATCTGTTCATAGGATTGTACTTACTTTTAGGATCGATCTGTGGAACTCTCACATTACATCCTAAGTTCCGGTCCAACGTGTACAGACCTCTTAGAGCGACGATGTTTATCGTTTTTGGTTTAAGTGGGATATTACCAGTCCTTGGAGGAGTCTACAATTGGGGGTACGATGAGACTTTTGAAAGAGTCAGCTTGACCTGGTTGGTACTTGAAGGATTCTTCTACATTTCAGGTGCAGTATTGTATGCAGTTAGAGTACCTGAAAGATTCGGAGTGATTGATAAGTACAGAGGGAAGTTTGACTTATTAGGTGCGTCTCATCAAATATTTCATTGCTTTGTTGTAATTGCAGCGTTCTGTCACTGGATGGCAGTACTTGGGTGCTGGAGATACTTTCATGAGGTGATTTTAGTAAACAAGAAGTTATAATTAGGTAGACTAGGGGAAGAAAAGATAGTAAATTGTACAGTATTTGCTGAGAAGATTTGGGTAGTGATTGAATACTCAAACGAACTTGTAGAGCGAAATTTAATGTTACTGTAGTGTCCACTTTCTTCTGAAACACTTAAAGTTCTGCAAATGCCCTTATCTTTGATGTGATTTTTTACATGGCTGCAAAATTGATTGTTAATTATAATTATATATCTAGTACACGAAGGAGTTAAGAAATATTAGTACCTCCCTATTTAATCTAAGAACTAGTTTAATGTGTGGAATCAAGTGAAAGACAGCCTATTGTAAGTTTTCAATTCTCTCAACAAACAAACTCAATGCAACAAATACATGTACCAATAAATCCTCATTGACACTATCAATGGAATCATGATTACTACTCAATTCGTTGGATATCACAAACTCAGACAGTCTTTTAATCGAGAAAGCCACCAATTCTTTGAATTCTCCAATGACCTTCAGGTTTGCGAGATAGTCGAACTTGCCTTCACCCACGATGTTTGGAGTGTTTTCATTCTTTTCGAACTTGTCAGTTGATTTGTTCCAGTCGTCGACTAAAGAGTAGCCACGTTTTGGACCTAATTGAAGCAATGTGAACCTGAATTTTGTTGGCAAGAATCTGTTATGGTTGATCCATCTATATACCACTCCCTTGTATTCATAATCTACAATGGGTAAAATGTGATGATGGAAAAGGACAATTTTGGTGTCATTAGCAAATGTACAAACTAAGGATGTGACAACTCCACGATGCTTCTTAATAACAGCGTAATCTTGAACATCTCTTTCCTGTTGAAATGTACCATTGGTTGGTTTGACGAACTTCCTAGCAACAAGGAACTTCGATGACATTCTTGGAGTCATTGAGTCGAGGAGAGGCATTGCTTGACCTTTGGATTGTAATTCTTCCACTACAGGACCGCTCGAGTCTTTGAATGAGAGGAACTTGGTCATACTGTCGCCTGATGGGAAAACATAGACTCTTCTAGTCAGGATTTTGTTGAAGAAGTGGAATCTTTGAGGTTCTCCGTGGTCATATTGTGGAGGAGGGATCTCTAATGTTTCAATAGCCTCGTCATAGCTAGGTTGTGGTTTATCGTCGATATTACCCATTGTAAAATAAGATGTTGTAGTGTCGTAGTTTTGATTGGGATTGTATAAGCTACGAGTAATAGGTAATCAAGATGGATGGTCAATTGCTCTGAGCTTTATATAACCAAGCTAAAGGCTTAGTCAAGATACTTGGATGCAACTTAATGACTTTAGAACAATACAAGAATATAGTTTTAGTATGCACAGTACGGATTCCGTCTCCGCACATTCAAGTAGTTGCTCCACAAAAAGACGGCTGATTAAGATCACTATTGGAGTATTGAGACGCAGTAATGATGAGATTCTTGGTATTAGAAGGATGGTCATTCTGTCAAGTGTATTTCCAATCTTTTTCACTAGTCCGTGCCTCAACGTTCATACTGTAGTATACCTCTTTAGTCAACTTGTTAGTATAACGTGTATAAGTTTGACACAGCCTTTTTTGACTTTGGTGCTCTTGACCAACGAGGAATAGGAATGCCTCTAAAGAAAGTGGAAATTAGAATTTGCATAGCCTTATGGCGGTAGAGAGCCGATAGGAGGCAGTTCAAAGGAATGAGGTGAATTGAGGTAGATGAACTGAAATGAGGTGAATTTGCTTGGTTTGGTTATTAGATTGTGGAGAAGAATTAGACCCAGTAAGTTACGAATTGAAGTATTGATGTGCAGAAGTGCTGAAGTGCTGAAGAAAAGAAAAGAAGTAAAGAAGTAGTCAATAGTGAACACTTCATTTCATTAATTGTATTGGGGTATTGAAATATTGCGTTAATTTACTATGAAAGGTTGCGCTGTTCAGTGGTACGAAATTGAAATTGTAGAGCAGTGCTGAGATTAATAGATATGCACTATTGTATCACCTATTTGAATCAACTTCTAGAACCAAACCTTAGCCGTTTTAAAGTTTCAGGCGTACGCATCCATGCTTGTGTGAATCACAATTACGATCGTCTACTCTACAAACTCCGCATATTGTGTACTTCTTCTCAATCACTGTTAATGCTTGATGTGCAGATATCTTGAAGGTATGCAGACGCAGATAAGTTTTCTGTATTATTGTCGGATAACAATCGCACTTAACGAATTCCATGTTTCATTGCATTCTAGAAGCAAGCACTGGATGGTAGATGGTGGATTGTGTAATGGTTGTAGTGTCTGATACTTCTCCACATCGTGAATTTCCATTTCGTAAGGTTGTTTAATTGTGTTTCAGTTAACAGGTGTTGAGTTTCGTGACTTGTCCCATTCTTCTTATTCGTTGTTTCATTTATTTACTACACTATTACAATATCCATTTGGAATATTAAGAGATTCCCAACATTTTGAACAACTTTATGATCGAAATCATGTCAATTGTTATTAACTCTTACAATTCAATTATTGTTTAATTTCATTCGTTAGATTGTCCATACGTTGTCATTTCATTGCTGATCTTACTTGAATTCGTCTTCTCGTACTTGTCTTCTTTCCATTCATTTCAACCTTCACTTTGTCTTGATTTGGAACATTTGTCGATTCATCATGTAATAAATTTACTTGAGAAAGTCAATCTACAATGGACTTGTTAATCCTCCCATGCCATGCTATATGGAAATATTCTGATGCCGGAACAGGCACTTCATCTGAAGAATGGTACTTGGTACCATTCCAATATGAAGGAAATGACCATCTTGCATTCCGTCAACATATCATCCACTCAATCGAGTACTTGATCAAGAACAACAATACAACATTGGTGATTTCAGGTGGTGCAACTAAAAGCCAAGCAGGCCCAATCACAGAATCACTTTCATACTACCAGTTGATGCTGCGATTGGCAGGTTCTGATTTCGATACCATAAAACATCGTATTCTCATTGAAGAATATGCTCTTGATTCATTCGACAACGTTGTCTACCTGTTGTGCAGATACTACGAGACACACACAAGGTACCCTAGCAAGATTGCGGTTATTGGGTTTGAATTCAAAAGAGATCGCTTTGTAAGGTGCCACTTTGGAAAAGCCCTTGGCTGGAATGAAGAAAATATAGAGTACATTGGAAATTCACCAACACCTGCGAAGAACGAGAAGGTGTACTTTGACGAATTGCGTGAGAGTGAGCACAAGCATGCAGTCAGGCATTTTGAAAATGATTGGTATGGTATTAGAGATCCGTTGTGGAGTAAAAAGAGTGGCAGAAACCCGTTTAAAAGAAGTCATGGGTATGCTAGAACTAATCCTAATTTGAGTGCATTTTTGGATAGCATAGGAGGTGCTAAAAAGGAGGACGATGTAAAGGACAATGAAAGTATAAGGAATTTGCTTATTCAATGGGCTTGATTTGATATTCAAATTCTTTACCATTATTTAAAATGATCTGTACACCTGATTTGAGTGCCAGACCAATTGACCTTGAAAGACTCAGATTATAGTGAGCTTAATGAGTTAAATATTTTAGAATAGACATTTATTAGAGATTTTTGGAGCCGAGAAATACGAATTTTAACATCTCTTGTAATAACCACAGCTGCATAATTGAAATAGTTCAAGATATCCGAATCGAATTAACCTAATCTCGAAAGAAATGCGAGAGAGAAGAGTTTGAAAGAGTAATATAAAGAAATGATATTGTAAATGTTTAAAGAATTTGAAAATGGCTGCAAAATTTGCATAAACTTACATTATATCACATATTCATTAGAACCATGAGACAATAATTTGAACGAATTTCAGGTTGATTGGTGATAAGAGTGTACTCTTCCAATTCAATCCATGAAAATATTCATACAAATCAACTGGCTTATCATACATTTATTCATATATCAACAAACTTGTAATAACACAAGCCTATTATATTTTCATTGGTCATCTTTCAACCTTTAACTATTTAACTTTTACTCCTAACCTCTGAGAGCTCTTCTCTTTTGAACAGCCTTACTCAAGCTGTTCAACATTTCTACAGTTTCTTCCCAAGAAACACATCCGTCGGTGATAGAAACACCGTACTTCAAGTCACTCTTGGTTTCGCCAGCAGCAGGCATTCCTTGCTTACCAGCATTAATGTTAGATTCGATCATCACACCGATGAGGGTATCTTCACCGGCAGAAATCTGGTCAACCACCAGTTGCAATACCTTTGGTTGGTTTCTGTAGTCTTTTTGTGAGTTGTCGTGCGAGCAGTCCACCATCAACTTGATGGATGGGTCAGTCAGCTTCGAGATGGCTTCTTTAGCAGCAGCAACCGAAGCAGGGTCGTAGTTGGTGATTTTCTTACCTCCTCTCAAGATGATGAAACAGTTGTCGTTACCCTTGGTGGTAGTGATGGCAGCCATACCGTTCTTGGTGACACCCAAGAAGTGGTGGCCCTTGCTGGATGCTTGGACAGCGTCCAAGGCAACGGCCAAACCTCCATCGGTACCATTCTTGAAACCAATAGGGAATGACAAACCGGAAGCCAATTCACGGTGCAATTGAGACTCAGTAGTACGGGCACCAATAGCACCGAAGGACAAAAAGTCGCTAAAGTATTGTGGAGAGATGGTGTCCAACATCTCCGAACCAATAGGTAAACCAGCAATGCTAGTCAAGTCTGAGTACAACTGACGAGAAATAGCCAAACCTTCGTTAATCTTGAACGAGTTGTCGACATCAGGATCATTGACCAATCCCTTCCATCCAACAGTGGTACGAGGCTTTTCCAAGTAAGCTCTCATGACGATGACCAAGTCCTTCTCCAATTCAAGAGACAACTTCTTCAAACGATGAGCGTATTCCATGGCAGCGTCAGTGTCATGGATAGAACATGGACCAACAATAACCAAGGCACGGTCATCCTTTCCTGAAAGAATACGCGAACTTTCGAAACGACCCTTGATAACAACTTCAAGAGACTTGGACGAAGCCTTAATATTACTTTGAAGAAGACTTGGAGAGATCAAAGGATCGTATCCAAGAATTCTAGTATCGTCGTATTCTTCTGGGACTGGAGTGTTCATAGTTATATAATGAATGATAACAATATATGAAGAAGAAGAGGAGTTTTAAAAAGATAAAATGAGTCAAGAATGGGCATAAAAAAGAAGGCACAGAAAAGAGTCATAAGAACGTGGATGAAAAGTTTGAAAAGTTTGAAAAGTTTGTATGCACGAATAGCAACCAGGGCCTTAGACATAGTGATAATGAAGGGTAAGTTGGTGCGGGTTCATACGCCCGGTGCAGGTAGGGCTAGGTACTCCGATGAGCTAAAACTTGTGTCGTATGTTGAATGAAAAATACTGTCAAGTAAGTGTTATCCAAGTTTACAATTATGAATAGTAAAGAGTTAATAGTAGACTGGATAGTAGTAGAGTGTAGTAATTGGAGTTCTTATATTTGACGGCGACTACTATAAGCTCTGTTCCGATGAGGTGTCATTTCCTTCTTCCATTAAAAGATCCCGAAATCTCTGTTATAGTTTCCTCTTTCGGATGCCCTGTAATAGGGCCGCTATTAGTCAGTTGAGAGGAATAGAGATAGGGTGTTTACTAGGGTGAGTATAGTGAGTATGATGAGTTGGGTGAGTTGGGTGAATCAGGGTGAATCTGTCGTAGGGTAAAGTTGAGTATCTTCATACATCTAGGAATGTCGATGTGTATTTTTTTACGTTTTTAACGTCGTCTTTGGTATTCTGTGAACATTGTGTATTCTCTCTAATATTTTATTGTTTGTGACGTGATGTTGACTTGTTTACCTCGGAAGGAAGGTATTGTGACGTTGATTCATTGAAAGGTTTCGCATTGTCTTTGAAACGATATATATTTAGGTAATTTCAGAATTTGAATCGTATCGAATCTGTTACTTGTCATCATTCATATGTCTATTGATGAGAGAATTCACTTGTGAAATGAAATTTTGGGTGCAAAATTTTTCACTGGAGACATCAACCAGCCTTCTTATCATAAAAATATTAAAATAATCATAATAATAACTCATATGCTATCAGCCCAGTAATTAGAGTATACCATACCTTGTCTTTATCAATATCTCTTGGTAATAAATTAATACCTTTCCATACCAATAAATCACAGCAACTAACAAAATGAAAAAACCCAAAGATACGATAACAGCATTTACTTTTGATCCATGTATAGTCCCTGTACCAATCTCATCCAAACCCATTTTACTGAAACATTTTTCAACATCCAATTGTTTCCGGAACCTGAACTTTTTGAACTCTTTAAGATCAACTGAACTCAAACGTAAATGAAGTCTCGCAAGACGAGGAGGAAATACAAGACTTTCGCCAATATCAAACTGACAGTTGTAAAGATCTAACTCTTTCAACATTGGTAGCTGATCAAGAAGTTCCTGATTCAATTCTTTGAAATTGTTATACGATAAGTTTAATGTTTCTAATCTTCTTGGCCACTTTATTCCAGATACTGCAAGACTACTATTCCGAAGTAGTAGAATTTGTTCTATTTCAGGAAGATGGCGAACACTCTCTGGAGTTGCAAATCCATTCCCTTTCAAGTTCAAATGTCTGATTCTACTCTCACTCATATCAATCGGGTCGATATTTGCATTACATAGCACCAATGTATGTAGTTTCTCCAACTTTATGACATTATCACCAATTTGAAAATTCATGTGCTGTAAATTGAGCTTCTCCAAGCTGGAGGGGAACTCAAGTGTTTCCAATTCTTTAGTATCTGAAGGATCAGAAAGAGATTCGTACCCACTTATACCATGCATCGTCAATTCTGAAAGCGATCCAGGGAATTGAAAGCTATCGTGCATGTATATCTTAGCCGGGAACGCAATAATTAAAAGTGACTTCAATCTCAATGGTAGTGATTGGATTATTGCTGGTGTCTCAGGAACAAAGTCCACTGATAAACCGTATACTACCAATCGTGTTATATTCTCTAGTAAATCAAGGTTCAAGTAAGGAGTTGAGAGTAGATTATTGTTCAACTTCAAGCTCGTGAGACGAGTTAATCTCTTAAAGGAACCAAAATCACTTAGATACGAGTTTGTGATACTTAATGATATAATTGAACTCGGGAGTACGAGATTCTTAATGTCAATTGATTCACAATTGAACTCCAGGAGGTTGTTTAGGTACTGCAAATCAATATTATTACCCTCGCGGAGATGTTCTTCAATTATAGTTAAACTCGTTATCGTGATAGGGAGCTTCTTCTTTTCCCATTCTTTTACCTTGCATAAACTTAGTTTCTTCAAATTTGGGAAACTACTTGGGAGTTTGGAATGGTTAAGACAGAGAGTATCCAAGTCTACAGGCAACTGAACCCCCCCTTTGTCATTGAAAACCTCCAAGTTAGTAACGCTTAAAGGTAAATCAAATGGTTTGAAATAGCCTTGTTGATTGTCAATCTCCAATCTTGAAACATTGACTACCTTCGATAACAACTTCAAAGAATTCAAATCGGTAGCTCGTAGCGTAGTTTCTATACTTTTGAATCTCAGTAAATCCTTGGGATACCACTTCTGTAAGTTTAAATACTCTTTAATATCATCAAAAGTCAATCTCTCCAAACATAAGCTTGATTTCTTTAAGTATTTGTGTGCTTGTTTGTAAGGCAAGTGAACATATTTAGCCCCAGTAATTACTAGGTTGTCATACTCTTTGGTTAGGTGCACCGTATTGAGGAGTTTGAGTTGGGATTGAAAGCCTATGACACTATCATCCAATAGTAGCACAACATCCAAGGGTGTCAAGTATTTGAATACATGGATAAGAATCTCAATGGGAATTTGTTGAAGCAACATGTCTACGAGAATCTCTCTACTGTTAACAAAGACCTATATTCAATTTTAATACATTTTTATTTACGATAAGCCTAAATCGTCATGTTCCTAAGTCGATATATTCACATGAAAAACGAATTCCATTGTCAAAATAGTTGGGTAGTAAAGATTACAAGAATAGAACATTTATTGTAGTAATAGTGTATCGTTTCCTTCCTATATTCTGTTAGTGTTGTTGTATAGTGCAGAGATAAATTCGAGAAAGATAGATCAAGAATAAAAGCAGATAGAACTAACATGTTTGGTAACTATATGGAACAAAATATTGGGCTTCTTTGCTTAATTGATAGCCACCGTTCAGTTAAGCTATTTTTGCAATACTTCATAAATTCACGCTAATAGTTTAGTGGACAATTACATTGATGAGTAAACTCAAACTTACACAATTAGACAAAGAAGTTACTTGATCAACCAGCCTTTTAGAGAGCTTGAGATTCTGGCTGATCTCCCATTTTGATTAAATTTTGCAGCCAAATTTTGGTAGCGCGTCATTTTTTATAGAGTTTATAAGGTAAAGAAGTAAAAATATAAGTATATAGTCATTCTAATTTGTATAGAAACTAGTATATCCATTACTATACTTGGAGTACTAGATATTCCAAACAACTAGCTTGAGGCCAAAATGTAGCATTTTCCTCCTAACATTTAAGTTCTCTTGGCTTTTTAATGTGTACGAATTCTTTTAAATTTTAATGCCAGGTTCCATCAATCTCAGCCATGCCATATTCCTATGTATCCCGGCGCAAACAAAGTAAGCACAATACTACCCGTCCGAAAGCCAGGTTCAATGCGAAGTTCGAGTCTGACAGTATTGAAGAACTTGAAGTAGATTTGTGCATAGTTTTCTGTTCGAGATTTCAAGTGAATGCAAAGAAACTATATTCTGCTTTGGAGCCCAACAAGTTGTTCAAGTACGTAATTTCATTCCAATACTATGATCTAAATTGTATATACTAACAGTTTAGGAAACCTATACACCTCCACACTGAAATTGTACTCTTGCAGCTCTCCAAAGAGTTCTCATTACAAGCTATGTTCTTCTTATTTTCCGAGAGGGACATGACGCAGATGGTAGATTACGCTTCCAAATTACTACTCAATGGGGACGGTACAGCTGTCAACCTTTCGAGTGTAATAGCTGTGAAGTTTGGGAAGATATCGAAAACCCTTTCAATTCATACCCTCCTCACATTCATGCTTGTACACCAGAACCATGATTTCTGTATGCTTCAAACGGTGGCTTCATTCTATATGACAATGTATATTAATGGAAGTAGGGAGTGAACCCCGTACCTTATTTAAAGCTACTCTTCTATACACTGTACTAGTGGGAGAAGTAGCTCCATCACATATACGTCATACTATATGCAGTAATTGACAATTCTCTGACCAATTCTTACATAACCAATCTTATCTCGTGCTAAATGATATCAAATCCATAAATAAACCTTAATCATTTGCGTAGATCACCATGTTCAGCTACGATAAACGAGTATTTCTCTCCTTTTTCACGCTTGGTCTCATAAATAACATACTTTATGTTGTTATTCTTTCTGCAGCCATTGATTTAGTTGGAAGCTCGACTCCCAAAGCAGTAGTGTTGTTAGCAGATATTCTTCCATCTTTCACATTCAAGTTGACTGCTCCATTCTTTGCCCATTTGATACCGTATCGGATAAGGTTGTATCTAATGGTTGCATTGTCATGCGTTGGAATGCTTATAATAAGTGGTTCAACTCTGATAACTTTAAGGGTATTGGGGATAATGATGGCCCTGCTCTCCCTGGGTCTTGGAGAAGTAACCTTTTTACTGTTGACTCATTATTATAAAAGTGACATGTCAATTGGTGGATTCCTGAGTGGTACAGGAGGAGCTGGCTTGGGTGGCAGCTTTCTTTTCATGCTTATGACAAATGTCATTGGTATTAGTGTCAGATTCACCTTATTTTTATGCTCCATCTTACCATGGGGATTTCTTGTGGTCTATTTTGGCCTTCTCCCAGAATCTTCACCCGGTAATCTGGAACCAGAATACTCCTCTTTGGAGACTACTGAAGTTGAAGATCAAGAGACAGATATGGACTTCACTTATGTATCCGAACCAACAACCAGCACAAAATTACACATAAAACGTACGATAGGGATGATCAAACCGCTTATTATTCCTTATATGTTACCATTAAGTTCTGTATATTTGTCGGAATACGTTATTAATCAGGGTATTTCGCCAACATTACTTTTCCCTTTAAATGACTTACCCCATTGGCTTTTCAATTCATACAGAGATATATATGTGGTGTATGGGTTCTTATATCAACTAGGAGTGTTTGTTTCACGTTCACTGGTGAATTTTGGAATTAGAATCAAAAAATTATATTTATTGTCGGCACTCCAGTTTGCAAATGTGGTTATCCTTATATTTCAGTCACTTTTTGACAAGCCTTTCTGGTCAATCTGGCCATTGACCATTTTGATGTTTTACGAAGGATTGTTAGGTGGGGCACTGTACGTTAATACTTTTGTTTCCGTTGGAGAAGAGGTTCCCAAAACCAGAAGGGAGTTCAGTATGGGAGCAGTTTCAATCAGTGACAGTTTAGGAATTGTTTTGGCTGGGTTTGTAAATTGGGGATTGGAGACGAGTTTGTGTGATTGGCAAGTCAATAGGGGAAGAGATTGGTGTAGAGCTTAAACCATACCCGATCTTGATCATACGTGAATCAAAGGTCTCGGTGTAACAACCTACAGCAGGTTGTAGCAGACTGAAAGAAGTAGGTCACGAATTTCATATTGTGGAAAAGTAAATCTCCCACTACAAGTGACAAGTTTTTCATTCCTAAGACGGTTAAACTTGGAGGGGCTATAAAAAATATCATCTTACTCAAGATTATTCCAATATTATTAATCCGGATTTTTAAAATATGACCCATGTATTCAGCTATCAATAGAAAGAATAAAATAAGTAACAATCGTACGTGAATTTAAATATAGAAACACCTTGTGTAAGCTGAACAATTCTCTAATCAAATCTCTATATTATCTTGTAAAATCAAATTTATGGCTGCAAAATTCGAAATTTCACGGGAAGCAATATACTTGAACCAACAAACACCAATTTTCACCTTAATACGAACAAACGTGTAGTATTGGCAATCTGTGACGAGATTCCTAGTATTCTGAAGGTCTACCTTAGTATATTGAACTGAATTACGAAATTTTGATACAGTAGATGCTAACACCCCATCGTCAAATGTTGAAGTTTTATCATCCTTGAGGCAACCATTGGGTATACACGAAGTGGAACGAACGGGTGGCAAGCTTACGAAACAGCATTTTGCTGTAATGTCCGTAGATAGCGTGCAGTGGAAGTAAATGTCAAGCGTACTAAAAAATGATCACCCTTCACCCTGTCTGATTGTTCTTTTTGCACGCAATCTTGATACTGAGAGTGACTTCTATTTTATGGTTGAATCGCACACCACAACTGATCTCGAATGTCTCGTGGTTTGGTTCCGCCTTGGTAGTTTTCAAAACCTACCCCCTCTCGTTATTGTAACAATAGACATAAAATAGTGCAAATTAGCAGCATCTACGTTTTCATCATCCCCAAGTGACCTGATCATTTTGAAAATCATCTATAGATTTCGAAAGATTAAGATTCAAAATAGTAAAAAGGGAGAAGAATAAACTTAAATCGCTCAGCACTGAATCCCAACCAGGTTAAGCTCGTTTACTCTTGAAATTCATATAATTTGGAATTACTTGCCATAAAACCACTCAGTGAAATTTCTCCGGTGGAAATCCACTCGATTGTCCGATTTTCACCCATGCAATAAGTGCAATCCCAACGAGGAAAAAGACCCTTTTCAACTAACTCCTGGTTATTACATCTTACGCATCTAGAAAATACTTTACTCATCTTAGTCATGATGAAGTTTAATCAAAAAAATAGAGACTCCGCTATTTATTGCCCTAGGATCTATTGGCGTAATTAGAAGGGTAACTGAGTTGGTGGTTCTTGCCAATTTAGAAGTACATGGCAAAAGTTTTGCGCTTTTAAGAGGGCGAGGTTTCATTTACGTTGAGGGGCTTATATGATGGCTCAAGTGCGTGAATAAACATCCTGCTTGGTGTGTATCGCATACATGCTTTTCATATGTGAAAAAGTCAAAACGCATCTTCGTTAGAAAAACTGTCACCTAAACACAAATACGAACGTAAGGACCTAGATACGTTATACTAAACCCGGTCAACCAAAGCCGACTGACTGTGGTTACACACGCTTCGGAAAGCCAATACCGCGTCATTTTTGCCGTGCGTGTTGATGCACTTTTCAACATGGGTGCAAAATCGTGCTATTTTTTAAAAGTTTTTGACCCATGTAGGCACAAGCTACCGGTAAAGAAATACCCCAGAAGATGAAGATTGATTCAAGCTAGATGATGCTCCAAAAAAGCACGCCTCCCATCTTTTGTTGTACTTTTCTGGAAGTTTAGGGGCATAGACTGCAGAAATAGTTCTCGGCTGGGGTTCATTAGAACTGAGAGTGTCATGTGAAAAGAGGCTAAGGAGAGGAATGGGAGTATAATCCACAATCCCAGTTTAACTTCGCTAACTCAAGTAACTAGTGTAATCAAGTAGTGCAATTGTAACTCCACTCTGATCCGGATGAGTCTGAGTCGCGATAAGAAAATTGACGGAATTTTGAAGTAATTTCAAACCAACGTGGACTAGAAATGAATATGATGAAATATCTGATGCTATCTCGGGTAGCTTTGAGACGTTACACTACGTCTTCGAACATTAGTGGTGCGACGAAAGCAAGGAAGGAGATTGCTTTTGTTTTCGATATTGACGGAGTGTTGATTCGCGGGAAGAAGGCGATACCCCAGGCAAAAGCAGCACTTGAGTTACTCAACGACAATTCTATTCCTTATGTTTTTCTTACTAACGGAGGGGGTGTAAGTGAAGAGAGTCGTATCCAGTTTCTTCTGGGAGCATTGGATTTGCCATTGAGTCCGTTGCAAATTGTACAGAGCCATACGCCGATGAAGGCGTTGGCACAGCAGCATGCCTTTGACAGGGTGCTTGTTGTAGGTGGGGACGGTGATAATGCCAGGCAGTGTGCTTTGAAGTATGGGTTCCATCATGTGGTTACACCTATTGATCTTGTAAAGCAGTTCCCGTCTATAGCTCCCCATCACATGTACCTGAAGGAGGACTTGGAAACAATTGCGAAACCGGTCGATGTACTGAAGCCGATCGACGCTATTCTCGTATTCAACGATCCTAGGGATATGGCTACAGACGCACAGATTGTGCATGATTTACTTAACTCTGACCACGGCATCATTGGAACGAGACGAAGCTCAAGACAAAGATATAAAGAGGACCCAAGCGTGCCTATTATCTTTAGTAACAACGACTTTGTATGGGCCAACGATTACCCACTCCCGCGTTTTGGCCAGGGAGCATTCCGCCTCACGTTAGAGGCATTATATGCACATGCAAACAAGATAGATGGCACTATGACGCTGACTATAATGGGAAAACCATTCAAAGTACAATACGACTACACGCACCATGTGCTCATTGACTGGAGAGAAAAGATGAAACTGGGAACAGGCGTGCTCCTGAGCAAGCAGATATTACCGCGCTTGGGAGAAGCTCCTAACAAGACACCGTTTGAGAAAATATATATGGTTGGTGATAACCCTGAGTCCGATATTAAGGGTGCAAATGATAATGGCTGGGAATCGATTTTATTGAGAACAGGCGTGTTTCAGGATGGTGAATACGACCTGATTGTAGCCAAACCTACTGCAGGGGTGTACGATAATGTATTGGACGGGGTTCGTGGGGTTTTGAGGGGCAATAAAGTTATCTGAGCAAGGAGATTGCAGATTGTATTTGCACTAAAAAGACTACGGTTTATCATGTGTCTAAATAATTACTATAAGTAGCTTCTTAATATATTAAGCAACTCTACATTTTAAGGATTTGGGATAAATCTAGTCGAACGATCATGTAACCAAGCGAAACCTGAGGATCGAGTAGAGATGACGAAGAACAAGTGTCACAACAAATATGTAGAGATGACCAACAGAAGTGATTGCTAACAACGTCATATTTATGTACTATTCCCCTGAAGTTTTCATAATTGTTTGAAAGTTTAAAAACCTTTTGCGCTGGAATTATCAATATGATCTTAATTATCCCGAGCAATCTCCCAGATTCAAGTACTAGAAGGTTAACTAGCTTCGGAAAATACGAATATTCCTTCTTTATTGTCGTTTGTCTCTTTTGTATCTTTGTATTCTAAACTGCGTTTATGCTGGTGCTTGCCATAATGGTATTTTTCAGTGTTTAGTCCACTCTGTCTCACTTTACTATATTAACTTTATACTCTTCGTCTCTTCTTTTCTGCATCTCTCCGCTTTCTACATCTCTTGTCTTTGCTCTTTAGTATGTTTCTTGTCTACTTGATTTCTCTTCTCTACACCTCCTTCTCTCTCTCTCTCTTCTCTGTATTTTCTCTCCCTTTTTGTAATTTCTTGTTTTCTACTATAATGCACATCAACTCATTGTATTCACAATGCACAAATTCCCCACCAAGGATTCTGCACAATAAAGCACTGTACTCTCATAATCATGTCATGGCTAGCATTCACGTAAATGTACTTCAACATGAAAAATCTCAAACGTTTTGAATCCTGTCGGATTTTAAAAAACTTAGAATCTCATGAGGAGTTTTATCAAGTTTAGCTCAAGAAACATAGAGAATGTCACTATATGTAAATAAACCTTAAGGATAAAGATCGCTATATTTCAGTGTGGAATGAGAAGTAGAAGGACATCAAAACTAATTAGCTGTCGGTACCTGCATTTCATCTCACAAAAGCTGACCGTCTTGTGACGAGATCTGCTAGAAGCGGACTAAGCATTCTAGGCGTCGCTTAGCACCACTAAATCCTCTTTCACATGTCTAACGCTCATTCATCTTCCGTCTAAGATGATGATGCGGGCATGCAGGTATATCACCAGGACAATCCGGCAGGATGGTGCATCACGCTGGCAGAAGTGTTGACTTAGCACTGGGTACAACATCTTATTTAGCCCTCTGTGCGCTCGAATCACCTTATTCTCTGTCAATTGTTGACTTCTTTTAGGCAAGGGGTGATTAAACTTTCTATTGTTGATACATCGCCTCCAGCAGCCCAATCCCACTGATACTAAAAGGTTAATTCTTGAAGGGGTGCACTTACTGGAAGATAGGGAAACGGTTCCTTCAGATTTAGGTCGAATCAGATGTTTCCGGCAGTCCCGTAAACAATGCTAGCCCATGAATCTGACTATCTCCATCTAGAGATACTCCTTGCAACATCTTCCCCCTCCATTCCTACAATCTGCATTCCCAAAAAAGTCACCTAAAAAAAGCATCTGCAGCCAGTTGGAATGGGCACCAAACGAATCATCTGTCATGTATCGGCCTAGATCTGAACCGATGGAGACGTGTTCACGCAAGGGAACGCCCAAAGTAAGAAACTGCCAACCCAGTTTAGAGCACAATCCCATTCAGCAGGAGAACCCCGCTGCATCAAGTGCTATTGTAAGAAAGTTTCCGATTGCTGTCGGCCACGGCAACACAATGCTGGGAGCGTCTTTCCTCTAGAAACCGTACTTTGGATAGTATCGTGCACAAAGTGAGACAAAGGTGTAAAATATGGCTGGGTGGGGGATGTGCAGTCTGAGTACACGGGCACAAGGCTCGCCTAAATTACCCTTGTGACGCCTTGGGCCCTGTACTAATTTTAGGATCCAATGAAGCCTAAACAAGAGATGATACCCGCTTGCCGAGAATTCGTATCAGCAAGAATATAGTGATAAGATTGTGGATACCAAGTAGAAGAGAGAGAGAAGTGCTGAAGAGGATGAGGTGAAGAGGCAAGAGTCATGTGTTATGATATCATCATTTACACATAGTGAGGATTACTATGATTTGTGAGAAGATAGTAACGAGTACAAAACTAAATAGCAAAAACACCAGAGTAAAGTAGGATCAATTTAAGAATAACTTTAATGAAGCTTCAATGCAAGGCTGAACCAAGAATATTGGTAAGTGAAAACTCTGCAGCATCAGTTCATCTCAGCGTAATCACAAAGGAGAAAAGTCTAGTTCATGAATAACGTCAAAAGACCAAGAAGGCTCACTTCTTCCGTAAGTATTCCGTTACCATTTAGTCCAAACTAATTCAACTAATTCTCGTATTGTTGATTCTACAGTAAATCTAACTCTCTAAGTCTCTTTTCTACTTAATAACTAGATACTAGATACTCTACTATAATTTATTGGCGGATCATGGGTTGAACATACCCATGAATAGGATGCACGTAATTCACATGTCCGTTCATCATGACAGGCAAAGGTAAGTTGCCAGCGCCAGCGCCGGCAGGCGGCACCGGGCTCAGTTTGAGCAAACTCTCGTTGAGCAAGTGCTTCTTGATGCTAATTCTGCGGCCATTCTTTCCTTTGCAAACCTTGTTATTTAAAACTTCTTCTGCTGCTAAGGCTGCGCCCTTACGCTTCACCAACTTGGCGTGGAAAAGACCACAAGCGTTACACAAGGTCCTCACTCCATTAGGCCCACGGCGCCATTCAGGTGTTTCGGTAGTACCACAACGGTGGCATTTATTTATTGGTTTGTTGATCACCTCAGGCACAACGTATTGGTGCATTGGGTATGGGAAGACTGGCTGCTGTTCGTAGTAGACTTGAGGGTAGTATTGGTGCACAGGGTAAGGTGGTTGTTGGTAGTACTGGTAATGCATGTTTGGGCTTTCTTGTTGCGATGATGGTTGGGTTGCCATAAGAGGGTGTCCAGGCACCTGTGCTTGCATGGGTGCGGGTGTGGCCAGCACAGGCGCAGCCACAGGGACTTGGTGCTGTGTGGGTATTGGTGCTAATGCAGTCTGTACTTGTACTGGCACGGCAGGTGCGGTTTGCACTGGTGCTGGTGTGGGTGTAGGTGCTGATGCTAATGCTGGTGCTTGGGATGGCTGCGAAATGTGCGCTACCAGGCCTGCTTGGTTCTGGGGGATCTGGATGCTTGGCAACCTGGCTGCGGCGGATGGTGTAGTGGCAGTTGAGCTCACACCTGCAGTGGCAGTAGGTGTAGCGTTACCCAAAACATACCCCTTCACCATCAGTCCCAAATTTGGTAAGCCAATTCTAGGCAGTTCTTTCTCTGAGATAGGCAGTCTAGTCAACTCACTAATGGAAGGCAAGCGCACACTCATGTTTGACGGAGCGTTTGGCGCGGGCAATACTGTGCTGTCTTTCATTCTAACTTTTCTATACCCTCAATCGCTCCCCAAGAGCAGATTTGCTTCCATATATATACACCCTAGCACCTTTAAACTTTTGGAACCTTTATGGAGGTCTCATATTTCTTTTTTTTCTTTTTACGGGTTTAGAATATTTTGTAAAATGTGCAGGATATCGCACATGCGTCGGGCACTTATTATGTGCAGGTGCTTCGGGCACTTATTAATATGCAGGCGCTTTGAGCTTTTATTTTTAGGGCTGCCAAAAATCCTCCTGTGCATAAAAATATATGCATGGAGTGGTATTTTTCAAATTTTGCGACTTTAGTGCGACTTTTACAAAAAGTCGTCGCTAGTTCGTACATGCAGGTTCAAGTGGCTACATAAACCCTGGATCAAACGTGCTACATGTACCTAGGCATTCAAGGTCATCTGCAAGATGTAAACTTTCCAATTGGAAGTGGCGGTATGACGTAGTTTAACCGTTTCTGTCACCAGACCATCTAAATATAAAAAGCATGCTCACTGGAGAGAGTGAAGATAAAGAGTACCACAAGAGTGAGTGGATTAACACTAAGATGACTGTTGCGATAGCCGGACCTAATCAATGTGTAGCGGTAGTTGAAACTAGTACGTCCGTAGCACAACCAGGCGAAGCATTAATGGGGGGTCTAGCTGGGTGGTATCTGTAGGCTGGGTGGGCGCACCCCAGGAATGAGACGAGTAGGACACCGATACTTTTAGTGAATGTGACAACTCCTTAGTAACCTGCGATATCTCCATAGTTCAAGGAGCACTCTACAGTTACTCTAGGAAATTCCATAGTGCTTGTACGAAAATTCATTGTTACTATTCTAACTAGACATATATTCAGTAGAGATACGAATTGCGCTAGTACCCGAGGAACCAGCAGAGTGTTGCTGTACCCATCATTATGTACCTCGATTATCTATGCTTATGTTGATTTTGTAATTTGTTTCTAACTATAGCTTCAGCCGCCAATTCTATATTGCGTTCAGTTTGCGCTCTCGATCTTAATTGTGTTCAGCCTATCTGTAATTCACTGGTAGTTTTAACGTCTGCATCTTGCTTTTAATCTCACCGACAATTTCACCAGCAATCTTAGATTCGATCTTGGTTTGTAAACATCTATAACTTACTTTCTTGTGAAACTCACGTCTGCAGACCAGTGTACTTTAATCTCCGTCTTTCGTCCGTTCGCTGTCACCACCATCGGCAATTTCATCAATGAACCGACCCCCCAACTGGTACACTATAACCACTCGCATTTCTAGCTCACTTTTTACCAGTTGCACAGTAAACACAAACAATCATAAACAATGTAACGCCACTTTATCATTAAGATAACGCTTGTCGGCATCTAACTAGATTCCGTTTACCATTATATCGCTCTTTTGGGGAACTTCAATCTCTCATCTTAATAATTTATTCCCTCAGAGATCTTATGGTCGACGTCTTCTTGACTGTTTTGAGTCTATTGTACTTTTATTCTACTCACTTAATTCTGCTCGCTTCCGACTTTGTTATACTTCTTCAGCTACCTACTTTTTTAAAGGACCCTCACAACCCTACTAACTCTCACGCCTCTCGCAACCCTTCACTTCACTCACCTTACCCACTCGCCTTACCTTACTCACTCACCTTTCCTCTATCAACACACACGAGAGTACCATACTCAACTCCATCGACACAACACAGTCCAACTCCCATTCAACTCACACTACACACAACTCTCTCTACACCAACTGAGGCGCCGCGCCTGAAGTGGTAGTCTCGGAAATCCTTTCCCCACCCCGATCGGAATCCCTTACCCAAACCTGTCATATTGTTCCAATATTAACCAAACCATGCGTCTCGTGCATATCCAAACCATTGCGCACCTCCATTTTGCGCTCTTTACAGGCCAGGAGCTTAGGCTGCCCCACGCTTCTAGCCCGTAACATGCATGGCCAAGAGCTTGTGAGACGTCAATCTCGCCCTAGCGAAAGGCGGAGATCGTACATCTGCCTTGTACTATAACCCTCCAGGAGCCCAGTTCAACCTCTTACAATATGGTAGCCTTTCCTTTAAGCGACTGCATATGCAACGAAATTATGGCAAAAATGCACCATCCCAGCAACAATCTCTCAACTGTGGAACATCCAAAGATAAAGTTTATCCATAGTTGCTATCCGACCAACAAAAGTTGACCTAGAACAAAGAGGATCTCACCCCCATCTTTCTATCTCCCTTCGACTTCGTCCACTCTTTTACGACCCTTCAAAGAAGGTTTAGGCAGTGCACGCTGGTCCTCTTTAGGGCGCCTTCCTCTTTTGTCAACTTTAGATTTTAGCTTTTCTGCGTACAAGGATTCCCCTTGTTTTTGCATCGACACCAGATGAAATTCACCGCCTTGATGCGTCACTAAAGCTTGAAACCAAGGCGAACTAAACAATAAAGGAACACCCTTTGGGGGTTGCCGGTCGTTGCTATTGTCACTATTCTTCGATACTGATAAGAATTAAATCTTGGTCCAATAACCGCAAAGCATACAACCCTGGTAAAAGAAAAATAGGATCAGCAATCATATAATATTGGGCATACAATCTTAATTAAGTCCGGCTGCGTCAAGTCACAACCCCGGTGGCATGTTTTTGCTTGGCTTTAGCAAGCTTAACCTAGACCACCAAGTGTCCCATTGCTTTACCAACCCATTTCTACAGTCACGAAGTGGGGACTCACATGCTTTATGAAAATATATACAGATGTTCGTCGAGATTCTTTGCAGCGTTTCCGCAGCCAAGACACATTCAATATGTACTTGCTATGTCAAGAAATGCTATCTTTTTCTCGTTATGCAGAATATGGAGATAGCAATACAGCCAATTAGATGGATGGTTATGCAACTCGCAACTCTATCTTAATTATATCGCATTAAATCGGAGTATCGTATCGTGCAGCAACAGGCCCATGATCTCGATGGTTTGTAGATTATATAGCCGATGCCGACGTTTGACCGCAAGCATACATCAAGTATACAAAGAGAATGCTTTTGAAATTCGTTACTGCGTGGAACCTGGGATGTGCATGATTTTAGCCTTGGGATCAGCACATTAGCTTCCAATAAAGCACCCGCGTCGCCAACCACACTCTTCAGTACGTGGAACTACTCATTGGGAAACTTCGAGAACAAAATTAAGGTTTGAGGCGATCCTCTTCTCACAAAAGAACAGACGAAATAATCTCTGGCTGGTGCTCTTGTCCTGATCTTGGGAGGCAGACATGATCTGAAAACGCCTGGCTAATATTGTGCAAGCCATGACCTGCCGTATTTCTCAGATGTAAATAAGGGGATATTATGTTAGTTGCCTCCACCAAACTTTAAATCTAATGATGCATATTACTGTGCATTTTGTACTAGTCAGAGCGGAGTTATGGGGCTTCTCAGCCCACTTTCGAAGCTTAGTGCTTCAACTAAACTTTTTCATTTGGTGACGTTTGCTCTCATACATGATGTAATGAATAATTTGATCTTTCTAGAACCCAAGCCTCTTTTGAAGGTTGTTATTTTAACTTTTGGGTTGGAATTCAACCTGAAATCTGAGTGAGATCCCCGTTCCTTATTAATGAGATTGCTCTGTGCCCTATTTGTTCTATTTATATATCAGCACTGGCTTTGAGCTGCTGCTTACCCACACTTTCTACCTTCTTTCGTTCATCCTATCACTCGTAGTTGAATCACTCTGCCTCGCCCCACTTGATCATCTACAACTTAATTTCTCGGTGCCCAGGCCATTCCAATAATTCATACTTTTGTGCAAGAATTTACGAAGAAACTTTAATCTGGTAACCAGATTTTAATCCCCTCTCGCATCTATGTTTGCACTGTTGTCCCAAAACGTTCTAATCTTGTATGTACGTTTACAACCTCTTGGTCTAATTTCTTCACCCCATTAATGAGCAATCTTACGCGGTGTTTTTCTTCTCTATTCGCGTAGTGTCAAATTGACATTCATTGTGTGACAATGCTATACTTATCACAGCTCGCTCTATTGTTTTCTATTGTTTGATGATGTCGCGAAATGGGGGTGAGGCTGTTGAGATTTAAGAGTCTAGCAGTGGTGTCCTCGGAAGAATTGGAGAAACTGAACAAACTACTCGGAGCTATGGAAATAACTATCAGCTAACTAGATATTTTCAAAGATTGTACATGAGACCTGATCTCGGAATGTTCCATTTGGTGTCTGTTCTGAAGCCGACACTTCCATTTCTTCAGGCTTATAAATGTCCCCGGCTGTTGTTGCCCATGAAAATCTTCCAATCTCGAAGACAAGGTCCCAAAAAAAAGACATCGTCTGCAAAAAGTGAAAAATGCTCTACTCAAAATCATAGGTGCACCCCCATACAGATTGTAATTGACGAATGACCATCTGAACGGGGTTATAATATGACTTACGTCACTTCAGAACACTACAAATTTATAAGGAGACACTTGGGCTTCTGCACTGGTTAGAAATAATACAAAATGGGATTTTGTGTAGGGGTAGTAATCTGCTACTCCTGTAAGTTTATACGGTTGATGTTTCCATTGGGTTGGTTTATTTTCTATTTGTAGAAATTGGACAAAATTTTGCTAAAATCTTACCAAAATCGCGAGATATGGTTGCAAATCACTGAGATGGAGATTAACTAGACTGCACCAATGTGCATAAGTAATGGTCATATTGGTTTTGACATGTGTGTTTGAAGAATACTGAAATCGTTATATTTTTGCTTCATTTTGTCGTGGAGTACTAATTTACGTGAAAGGTGAGCTGACTTGCTATTCGACTGTGAATATGTTTCTTACGTGTTGTTTATTTTCCACTAGTTTAGAAGGAGGAACCGTTATTATTTGATTATGTTGATTCAAGATGTTAATAATGAACTCACATTCTAATCCTCATACTTAAACTGTCCCACGCCCTTCCCACGCCCTTCCCACGCCCTTCCCATTAAGAACTTCACATGTGCTGACTTCTCCATAGTAAGCCGAATGTTTTTGAAGAGGTTTGAAATGAAGGCGCAACGTTTCAATGAGCTTTAATGAAGTAATGAAATTATCATCTTATTGGAAAGTTAAGAATTAGAAACAAATTATAAAGTGTGGGAGAAACCAAGATTGAAGAGCTCGTACCCATGGGTCTTGAATTGACTTGCTTACAGTCTCATTTTCGAGATATTGGTAGCATTTAACAACTAAGTCTGATTCCCGTTCAACATTTTGAATCGTTCAAAAGCCGGCGTAGTATAGTGGTCAGTACACAACTTTGTGGCAGTTGAAACCCAGGTTCGATTCTTGGCGCCGGCATTCTTTTTGCAACAACAGTATTGTATTTTACTATTGTATTGCGAACATTTTGCAAGGCATACTATACTTACTACCGACACACAGTCCTGATCTCTTTTTCATCAGCCAATACACAGCCCTACAAAGGTTGACCATGTCTATGGTAAACATTCTCATAAGTATTCCGTCACAGAGACCTATTCTGAACGATCCAGCTTTACCAGCTCAAGCTGTTTTATTTTAAGTTGAGACTGTTACTGATTTTGTTATAGATCTGTTCAAGTTCAACCCTACTGGAGAAGAGACTAATCTAAGATCAAAGTGCCGCAGAGCATTTTTACGATGAGTGGGAACTACTTTCTCATTTGGTCAAACCAACTCAGTGGAACAAGTTACTCTTATGGGGCCATTGTGACCATGCACAAACCCAAATACACCGTAAGCAGCAGCATAAAACATTTTGATCTGGTACAGCATCACACAGTTGTAGGCATACCAAACTGAGTAGCACAGCCTTTCAAGGTACTGATGCATAATCTTGACAACCGCATATTTAGTGTTTAGCAGATTGCCGACATTTAAAGTGACATCTTGACAGGGCCAAACAATCGACAAAAGGAATGCTTAAGAAGACTTCAATCTACAACTGTTGAGACTGAACCCGCTTTAGTTCTGTCACTCTAAAGAAGTTAGAAGCACGACAACCACGCCAGCCGTGTAGAATCTTGTCTTTTTGGCGGAATATTTTCAACGTCAATATCTCACTCTAAATGCCAAAATCGAATGATCTTTCATTGAATGTTTAGCTGTTGCATACAAACAAACGTCTTTTTGTTGGCCCGTATTTTGTAGCTTCATATTTTGTCCAAGACAATTCACACACTGTGCTTAACATTTGGCAGTTACGTGTTTTCAGGCTCACCCCTTCAGCATCGGGTTACCGTATAATATCAAATCGCCTTATGAATCTGTTAAAACCAAAGTCTTAGTCCAGAGGATCGCCAAGTCGGATCCCCAGATAGTTATTTTTATTTAGACCGTCTATCCCCTGACTCGCCCGTCGGGTACCTTTTCCTTTTACAGCCGATCTCCAAATACTCGGACGCTTTCAAGATTATAATCACAAGAGAGCAATGGGCATTCCATTATTGGTGCCTCATTATACTCGATTTTCCTTTTCGGGCATTTCGAGAATATTGGGGTACACTTTTCGTGTGGGGCAATAATTAACCATCGGACTTGCTCGTAATTCAAAGTCACAACAAAAATCTTTTGCTTGGGTGTGGTCTTATCCAACTCTTCGTCAGGTGCAAGAAATCGTCGGGACTCCAAGAGATCCTCGTTGGACTTGATATTTGATATCTGCTTATGTTTCAATTTAAGGTACACCATCTCATGCGAAGATTCATAGTTCCATAATTTCATTAATATAGAGGGTGAAGGAGGCATCAACCTTGTTTCATCAGAATACCCAAAATGGTTGGTGACTACCCCACTCTATTATTGATTTGTTCTTTAGGTTTCTAGAGTGCGTTCCAGGCACACATTCCTTCAGCCTTCTCCCAACACCTTCGCGCGTATCTCACCGACTATCGTCTTGAGATTATAAACGATCTCACCGAGCCTGCTTCAAAAACTACAACTTGTCTTATAGTGCTGTTGAATCCTCGAGAAACACTTGAGAAACACTCAAGTGAGCATAGGAATACTTATTTCCTTTTGTGGGCATAGTTAAAATTGTTCCTAAAACGGTTTGCAACCACCGGAGCTAGACGCACAATTCGGAGAAGAATATCTCCATTTATTTGTAGCCCTTAAGAGAATAGCTGTCTTGTTTGGTGTCACTACTACTGACGAAGCATATGAATTCGGACTCTGAAACACTACAAATAAGAGGAGTCTACTCCCAATTGTAAACTCCAAAGTATAACCAAAAATGAGAACCAACTTGTTGATTGTAGGGGCTCTCTCTCTTTTACTGAGAGTTGCAATGGCAGCTCCAGTTAATGCTTCCCTGAGTTTAACTATTTCCAGTTCAGATGACAGTTCAGATTCGGGTTTGACATTGTCAACGGCTGCTCCTCAAGACCTACCACCAAGTAAGGACGACTTCTATACCGCTCCTCCTGGCTTCGAGTCCGCTAAGTTGGGTGACATCTTGAAAATTAGAAAAGCCCCCGCAAAGTTGAGATCAGTCATCCTACCAGCTCAAGTAGAGAATACATACCAACTTTTAGTGAGGTCGAGCGACCAGAATGGGAACGCTTCGGTTATTGTAACCACCATCATGCAGCCCTTCAATGCAGACCCAAAGAAAGTCTTGAGTTACCAAGTTGCACAGGACTCCTCATCGCCAGACTGTGCTGTTTCATACGCTATTACCACAAATGGTCCTATAATAGGTGGAATTGTTACTGAAGGTGAGATGCTTTACGTCCAGAACTTGTTATACAGTGGTTACTACGTTGTTTCTTCCGACTATGAAGGCCTTCTTGGCGCCTTTGCTGTTGGAAGACAAGCTGGTAAGGCTACTTTGGACTCCATCATTGCTACCTTAGCGTCCGGGAAGATTACAGGTATTGATCCCGACGCAAAGGTAGGTATGTATGGGTACTCTGGTGGTTCTATTGCTACTGGTTGGGCTGCTGCTTTGCAACCCGACTACGCCCCTCAATTAGAAGACGTGATTGTTGGTGCTGCGATTGGTGGATTTGTTTCTAACATTACAGCAGTCACCCTGTGGGTCGACGGTGGAATCTTCTCTGGGTTAAGTGCTGCAGGTTTGAACGGTATTGTAAATGCATACCCAGAATTAAACAAATTGATCGATACTGAGATCTCAGACCCAACCGCCAGAGCAAAATTCGAACGGGCAAACGACCAGTGTGTTGTCCAAGCAACGATCAGTTACATAGGCCAAAGCTTTTACTTTGGTGACAACCCAATCTTCGCAGACGGCCCAGGAATTTTCACACGTCCAGAAGTTGCCCCAGTAATTGCTGCTAATACTTTGGGTTTGACGAAGGGTGTTGAAATGCCAAAGATGCCGTTATATTTATTCCACTCTCAGAATGATGAGATTGCTCCATTTGCTGCTGCTGAGGAAACATACAACAGATGGTGTGAGTGGGGAATTCCTTCATTCGAATTCCACGCAGACTACTTCAACGAGCACATCACAGAATATGTCTTTGGTGCACCTGCTGCTTTCCTCTGGTTGGAAGGTAGGTTCGCTGGCAACGAAACAGTTAAAGGCTGTAAGAGAAGCGATTCTTTCAACAACATCATGTTGCCAGGAGCTATTGATAAGTTCAAGGAGATCTTTGGAGACATTTCTTCAAGTTTGTTACAGGAACAAGTTGGTCCTCGGAATGCAACTTCGTCAGCCTAAAGACACAAGCGGTGTATGGTCTCAGGAGGCTGTACATTTAATTTGATTTGATTTATACCTAAATGTTAAAGGCAGAAGAACTGGGAGAATGATCTATACATATGAAAACCAAATAGGAGTTTATAACATAATTTTGATGCTTTCAGTATAGTTTGCGAGTAACAATAACTTAACCACTGAATTTTGGTTTTGTTAGTGGCTGCTAAATTTACTAGTAACATAAATTATATAAATTAGAATTACTCCTATTGTTTTGGAGAAATTCCTTTTTGATTATTTACATTAATATCTAGTAAATAGAAACAAGGTTTGGAAAGGATTCATGTCCAAGAATTCTATACAACTGCTCTCAATTAGCTTCAGTTTCAGATCTTTTGCTGCAGCTTCTTATTATTCTTGAAATATTTAGATGTACACTGAAGCAAGACGCCAGTGCATGATAGTCTTTAGAGTTCTGGTGCAGTTTTTTTGTATCTGTTTCGATTCTTGATGTAAGTCGAAGTTCATTCCTGGGCGACAGAAGTAGGAATATATGGTTGCAAATCTGAGGCGTAAAATCTGTTCCATAGTAGCTACCAAAACAACGAAGAATATGTAGTAACCGCTCGTTGAGTGGTTGCATTAGTGGGGTGAAAGAGCTGAAAGTGATTGCAAAATGGGCCTTCTAGAATCTAGGCTGATTTAAGTCGAAATTCAGTGGTCGAATCTCCATAAATATAAGGCATTTTTCTTGTAGAATCGTTTCGATTGGGGGGTGTACACAAGTTGAGATACTAATATACAGAGAAAGCATGAGACAGATTCAATACGAAAGGTGCACCCTTCTCATTTCCATTCATCTTCGTATGTTCTGATATGTGACGGCTGAGCTTGTACTCGTGTGACTACAATTTTTGCGCTTTGGAACAATTGCGTCCACTATAGATCCAGCTCTCTATACCCAACAATAAATCATTTAAAACCCAAGAGATTGCTTGTATGCTCTAACTAATGTTACTCAAGAGAGTCTAAAGATTGTAATAGTCATAATGATAAGTCTTAAAGTTTAGTTCTTTCATGTCGGTGCTTATTTAGGGCACGGAGGGAATTAATGCTAGCAAAAGATCAGTGGTTACTCCCGAGAAAGTTTTACAGTGAGACTGCCCAAACTATACCCAACTATTTCTTTACAACTGGTTTTTAAGCGAAAGTGATTCGTACAGGGCTTTTCGGGTTCAAGCATACGAAAGCAACGAGATTAGAGCAATTTTAACTTCATCAACCACATCAATTCTCTTCTTGCAGCTTAATCTTTTCCTTGTGATTAGTAGTACAAATTATATGTATTCTGGAGGCAATTTAGATCAGTAAAAAGCCGGCGTAGTATAGTGGTCAGTACACAACTTTGTGGCAGTTGAAACCCAGGTTCGATTCTTGGCGCCGGCATAACTTTTTGACCTTCTTGAACAGTTCAGCAATGTCAAGTTCCATTTTTAGTGGAGGAGGTCTGTGATATTTGTTTTTGGTAATCTAAGAATGGGTTCAAGACAATGCTTATAAGAGATGAGATAAAATTGAGATGTTTCTTCATTTACATATTCTCATTTTCATCTTTGAACATTTTATATGAGAAGGTAATTGAACAGAATAGCTACAACAGACAATAGAATAAAAACATAAAGCTTATCTTGTCGTAGAATCAAGTAACGCAGAAGTCATCTCGTTTCTAATATACAAGAAACCTCACATGTAAAAACTCTCACCTTCATTCTCACTCTCAATCTCACTTTCACTTTCACTCCCACTAAGTTCTTGCAAGTTTGAATTCGTGCACATCCAAATTTTCCAATCCAATCAAAATTAAATAAACACATCTCACCATGGCAGGACACACTGAATCCTACGAGTACCCTCCTCTCCGTATGTTTACTATTCGATGAACCTTTTACATCAGAACGCAATACTAACCATCACAGCATCCCAACAGGAATTGGATGATAACAAGGTTCCCTTCCACAGCAGAGACAAGTGCGCAGCTCACTTGATCAACTACTACAAATGTCTTGACAAGGGCACGTCGTTCTGTTTCACTACCAAGGAAGAATACTACAAGTGTGTATATCTTTCTTTGAAGGAGAGACTCGATGCACACAAGCAGTAGAAGGGTTTATATGGGCTGACATCCAGACTGAATAAATCCCCACATCAAAAACGCATACACATCCATGAGATCACGAGTGTATAGATATGAAGGGTTCACAGGTTAGTGTACAAGCTGAATTACTGTTGAACTACCATAGGAGAGAGACCTTGTCGATTTTTCACTCCACTCATCGATATTAATATCATATATCATACAATACAAAAGAAGACAGAGTTAGATGTAGAGATTAAAGAAATGTATTTGGAAAGATGATTATCATGTTAAATCATACAAGTAGATACACACCGAACAAACAAAACGAACACTTACATACTGGATACACCACTCAACCACTGACTTTCACATACTTCTCTCCCATTCTCTCCAACAATCAAAGACATTCCTGCACACACCAGATTTTGTATTGATAAAATTCTATTGGCCAAATGAAAAAAAAAGCATACACATCCACCATGACAGTGACTGAGTTTCCCCCACTTCGTAAGTAGAGATGAAATGAGTTAAAGATGATCAGGATATTAACATGAATCTAGTTTCGGAAGAAGATTTGCAAAAATATAAGGTACCTTTGCGCTGGAGGGACAGATGCGCAGCATACTATGCACTTTACCATACATGTCTTATAAGACAAACCGCCAATTCATCTGTTGATTGTAAACACGATAAGCACGTTTGGGAAGAATGTCAAAACTTGGATTATATTAGAAGACAAGAGGAGTTGAGAGAGGCCAAGGAGAAGAGGAGGGCTGAGTTGAAACAATGATTCCACCATATGGTGAATATTTCACATAAAGGAATAATCAGAATGAGTACTTGATAAAGCAAAGTATAACTGAGATGTGTAAGAATTCAAGAAAAAGAGAATGAAGTACTGGAATTGATGATTTCCAGCATAGAAATGGTGTTTGCATTGGACGTATGTTGAGTGATAGAATGACGATTGTTCACTAGAATGTATAGTCTTAATAAAGCTAGTGAGAGAATGTGTAGATTATTACTCAAATGTTTTCAATGAGTGTTTGGTGATGTTTGTAAAGATATTTGGAGTTGTGCAATATAATTGACTTAACTTGAATAGATGAAATATGATATGGATCGGTTGGTGTTGTATGAAGAGGTGTCACAATTTAAATACTTTATGAATTTTAGGAATTTAAGAATGAACTTGTAATGGTTGCAAAGTTGTAGAGTTATGAAAGAAATCTAAGTTGTGAGTCGGTTGACAATTGCACTCACTTTCTTCTAAAATTTCACCATACCTCTCAAAGTTCATTCATCTTTCAAGCCTTTTTATCTTAACTTCGGAAAGTTCAAGATAGTAGTTCCAAGAAGAAACGGTTCAATAGCCAATAAAAGCTTTTGAATGAAGAAAACAGGTACCTTCACGCTCAATCGTACATTTAACATGCGCACTTATGTCAAGTCAAGTCGAAACTTCAACGACTCCATACTTCATCTACACACAGACAAATCACCTCATAAAGTATAGAAGACTAGCATTATTCAACTGAACACGTTAAATGAAAGATCTTAATTCGACATGAAGTGAAAACGGACAAAATAATAGTTGATAATGTTTATCAAGAACACCAGCATTGTCAATCACTGCATTGTACATCACTAAAAGCGTACTTCAAGTACGAACAACTCAAAAGGTAAAACAAGCATTGTCCATAAACTCTCTTTAGGTGATGCACGATCAATGCAACCTTTGCTACATATTGTCTACTTCTCATCTACTTTTCATCTACTTATCTTCATCTCTTCTCTTCTCATCTCATCTCATCTCACCTCACCTCTCAAATCACCACAACCAAAAATACTATTAGAATGTTGGGTTGTTAATGCCTGAGCCAACTACCGTTGCCTCCCCGCAAAAACTACCACATCTATATGCCTCTGCTGTCCACACTCTACGGAAATCATGTCCGCAAAGCTCTAAATTTGTCAGAGTAATATCTATCTGGTTTCTAAAAATATTTCTGCTCTGCCAATGCTCCTTATATACTTGGAAAGTTTGCCTAGACACGACAAAATGAGGATTGGTTGTATTACCTAATCGGACATATACACCAAAGCCACAATCAATCATTTAAAAGAAGACACTTATAGTTAATTTAGGATGTCCAAGGGGAAAACAGAACCATTGGCAGTAGTGGCTAGCGAGCCTGTTGCAGACATTGATGCGGTTAAGACCACTGATGATACCGAGGAAGTCCCATTGAACGAAGAGGTTAAAAAACCCGAGGGTGGCGAAGTTAGTGACCAAGGATCCAAAGAGAAGCAAGTAAAGCAAGAAAAGGAAGAAGAAGAGGATGCACCTGCTCCTCCACCAAGACCAGTTAGTCCTATTACCAGAATTACTAGTGACTTGAAGGATGCTTTTCCAAATACTGAGGATAAGATTATCACTGCTGTTCTTATTGCTTCGCAAGGCCAGGTCGATCCTGCCTTCAACGCATTGTTGTATCTTTCAGACCCTCAATTCAAACCTGAGATTCCTGTACCAACTACAGCTCCACCAGCCAAAAAGGGTGGTATTGTAGGGGATAAATATGGGGGCCTCACTGATGATGAATTGCTCGCACGTAAGTTGCAGAAGGAATTCGAACTTGAAGATGAACGTAGACGTCAAAGAAGACACAAGTCTAGACAAAACCCTCAACAGAAGAACCAACTCCCACAACCACAGGATGATAGTCCTGATGAGTTTGAACAATTGAAAGAGACGTTCACTCAAGGATTGGAAGATGCACGTTCAACCCTCAATGGATGGGTAAGTGGATTAGCCAAGAAGTTTGACGGGGAAGGTACGTCAGAAGACAACAGACCAAGTAGTAACAATAATAGGGTCGGAAATAATGACCGCGACGGAGATGGTAAATTATTTGGGGCATTGCGTGGGTCATCATTCAACGGAGCAAGAAGACAAACAAGATTTGACGAGGATCCGCAAATCATCAACCAATATGAGTTCAACAATAAAATCAGTTTGAATAATGATGACAAGGACTTGCCAAACTTACCTCAAAGAAACGAAGAAAAGGGTGCTAAGCCTGAGGGAAAGAAATGGCAACCATTGAACTCGGATGTTCCAGCCAATTCAGATGCGTTTCTTGTAACTGATAGTGAAGATGAGGAAACCACCACTCATACCACCCATAAGGTATAAGTGTTGTTCATTTAGGATTCGTTAATTTATAGTATGTAATCAAATCTTTATGATCTGAGAATTCATGTGTATTGTTGATGTTTGATTAAAGAAGATAATGTAAGGGTGTAATAATAATTTTGAGATTTGCAACCAAAATTAGAAAATGACCAGAAGCAAGGATTAGAAATAGTTCTATGAATTTCAGTACTTTGATTGCAAACTTGATAAAACTATTGTGTACAGTATAATAAACAATTAATATTCAAGAACTACTACCTTCGAGTCATCTATAATAATAATATATTTCATAGTTAACTACTACTAGTGGAGGGATACTAAAAAGACTCAAGTCTGGTGATATTTCTGTATTAAATGTACTTAACTTTCTATATTGTTGACTACAAAAGTGAACAATAGTTTCGTGTCTTTTCCCTTCATATTCCATTACAATTTCTTCGTTTCACTTCACTTAATGATGGCGTTGACATTTTTCTGTTGGGTGCAAAAAAGCGAACCAAAACGAAGTGACTTGAGTGACACAAGCAGTAGATTCAATGACTTTGCTTCTCGTCGTATCTACGACGTGATAATTCGCTTTAATTCTCGGCTGGTAAGTAGGTCAATTAATATTAGATTCATCATATCTACATGTGAACATTTTAGAATCACTTTACTAATTTCATATATTAATAAAATTCCACATCTCAACTATTCACGAATATTATTCAAGTATACTCACCAATAAAATATTTCTCACTTTACTATCAATTGAATAACTCTACTTTGTATTACTTAATTTTGTCTAAGAATCCTTCACCTTTAAGCTTTAATATTATTATAAACACACGTTAAAATCACTCTACATTCTTGACCGTCACCCCATCCCCTAGTAGGTTCATCTTCTCCATGCACATCTCTTATTGTCTACACTCATATCTTTTCATATCTTTTATTCTATACACTCAGCTCATGCTTCGTCCCGCCTCGCAAATTCAATTACACACCCAGTTATTCATATTTTTCGCTCATTTAACCATACACTGATGTTTCCTATACATCTATGTCTAAGAAAACCATCATGTTATTTACTCTCCTTTTAAGGAGTTCTTGCCACTCTTCGACTGTTTTGTGTCTTGTGGTGTACCATGGAGTCGACTTGTACCCTAGTCCTTGTGAGTCCTTAGAAAACATCTAGATTTCTTTGACTTTTCCTCCAACTTTCACCTTTGTCAGGTCAGCAATACCGTCAGGAGTCGTTTTTTTGTTTTTGAAATTGTTGTTAACAGACATCCTTAGTGCCTGTTC
Organism: Kodamaea hsintzibuensis (nom. inval.); assembly: GCA_030568835.1. NCBI lineage: Eukaryota > Fungi > Ascomycota > Pichiomycetes > Serinales > Debaryomycetaceae > Kodamaea > Kodamaea hsintzibuensis (nom. inval.). Next base: position 83,273 of record JAJMJA010000011.1, read on the forward strand.
TTTCTATTTACATTCTCCAAATATCTTGACTCTTCGATAAATCTCTTCTTCCTTTTTCCCCACAGCCTCGAGTTCGCGTCCCACTCTTGCAAGCGCCGGGTGATACCGTGACCAGTCAACGGTTGGTGCGCGTACAATCTTCTGTGGTTGGGGTAAGTTCAACTCATTCCTCACCAATCTCATATAGAGTCCAATCACCTCGTCTTTCGACAGTGCTGCTACGCTCGCTTGGAGCTGCAGCAAGCGCACAATGTCCTGCAGTATTGTAGTTTCGCTGTTTTTGAGGAGCCGTTGTGTCAGTGCGAGGGCCATGTAGTCTGGGTTTGTAGTGAGATCGTTGTATATGTTGTTCGTAGAGTCCTGTGATATGGAGACCTTGTCATTAGGGTTGGCATTGTCATTTGTACCAGTGAGAGCACTGCTCGCAGTGTTATCAGCTTCAGTACTGTCATTACTAATACCGGAATCTTTCTTTGGCGACCCACAAGTGGTCGACGGCGCCGTTGTCGCCGGCGTCGCCTTATCGTAATCATCATGGTCGATCAAAAGATCATCCTCGTCATTCTTGGGCGTGAGCAACGGCGAGTTCTCGTAGTCATACAGAGGCTTCTTCTCATGGCCCCGCTCCGCAAGTGCATACTTGACTCGCTTTTCGTCCACTCGTAATGGCGGAGAAGGTGGAGTGGTGTGCTCCTTGCGAGCACCACCCTCACGCCTTTCACGAACCAAAGACCCTCTGCGCTTATTAGAACGTACGTCAAGCTCCTCTAGCTTCCGCTTAGCATGAGCAACCTTGACATCCTTCATACTGGCAGCCATCGTGTCATCCAAAAGAGCAAATAAGGGGGAAGTTGGAAGTTGAAAAAATCGGGGAGGCAAATTTTGCTAATATAGAGGGGGGCTGTGTGCAGGTCTGTCGTTTTTGATGGAAATGACAACAAACGACAACGAAGGGTATTACTGGCTTGATAAAGGTATAAGAGGGAATTATAGTGGTAAGGGCGAGGGTGTTTAGAGCGAGGAGGGTGTATGGTGGGTGAATTGAAGATGGGTGTACCAAGTTCCGTGCTCGGCAAACGGTACCGCTTTTTCATCTCACCTCGTGTGTACTGGACGTCACTCCGATTTTGTACCATCATTGGTTAAACTGAAATATTTAAGTATCGTGGTATGAAACTGGGTGCAAAGAAGGAGTGGTGTGCTTCATGAAATGATTAGAGGTGTTATGTAGTAAGGTCAAGTAAGGTTGTACGTTTGTTTGTGTACTGTTCTCTTCTCTGTGTTTATGCTAGGGTTGAGTAATGAGAGAGAATGAAGCAATTGGTAGTGTGAGGAGCTTAAAGATGGTACACCCTGCGAAAACAAATAGATAAAGGTTTGTTTTAAAATTTCAGTAGTATTGTAGAGTAGAGGGGAGAGGAGAGGAGAAGGAAAATTGGAAGGGATGAAGGGGATAGAAGGCTCTTAGATTATTATATGATAGTATAGATTCTGAACCTTGAGTATGGCGAATATAGTTGTTTGAATTACAGTAGACTGATAAATTTGAGGATTGCTGTTTTTTTGTTTTTAATTGTTGGCTGGACTCCGGATGGTTTTTGGCCTTGCTATAATTGAAAATTCCTAATTTGTCAAGTGGAGAGAAAGAGTGGAGAGATGAGAATGGTTAGAAGGTGGAGAACTAAAGATGGGCGAAGTGAAATATCTGGAGAGGTTTAGAGAGTGACGTGATATGAAAAGTTTTCAATTAGTAATATGAGATGATGAACTAAGAGAGATGACTTAGCTATGGTAATTAATCTAATAGTATATTGTTGTTGCTTTAAATTAATTAGTAGATTTAGTGTACATTCACTAATGTTGGGTTATGAATTTTTCAATTAACACTGTGTAATCTTTGAATCCTATTTATACTGAAAATGATAATAGATGAAACAGTTTGGTACAAGTTTGGTTTGAAACAGTTTAATACAAGTATGTTGAGGTCAATCCTCAAACATGAGGAGAAGATGGAAGGTATGGATAGGTTGTTTACGCCACAACAAGTATTCTTGTGATTTCTAATCTGTTTGTTGCCTAGAAATTCTCATTACGTCATAACTGATCTATCTATGACATGCTAGTAGATATATCATATGTTAATAATTAAGATAATACTGTGGAACTACATGTATTCATCACTTGGACACTTCAAAACACTTTTATCAAGCCCATTTTCATTCTTCTACCCACCACTAATCAATGTCTAAATCAAGGTAAATTAATTTTCACTCTAAACGTTATTTTCTTATCGACTATTCTTTCGATACACCTTAAAAAACTCTAATAATGTACGAATTTCATTTAGATAATTTGTTCATCTATAAACAATTCCAAATCTACTGATTTTCCCAGCCACCCCCTTCTTTCACAGTACGATTAACTTCACTGATTCAAATTTCTTAGAGCTTCAATGATTCACAATTCTTAGAACTTTGCCTTTTTCGAATAGTCAAATTATGCGATAAACGTCAAGATGAGAACCTTAGATTACACAACTCCTGCATCACTTAACATTATATATTTGGGAATAGCTCAAATGTACTACTTCCTTCAATGTATTAATCTAATGATATCCAATACATAAGTTCTTGAGTAACCTTCATTCCTATTTACCCCACGTTTCTCACCGTTTCTCACTCACCTCTTTTAAATTATCTTCACCTCCATCTTCATATCTAAACAACTCCACTACAAGCTAACGGATCTAAACCCCACATTTTACTCTCCTGGAGATAGATATCCGCATGCATGGTTTAAAACCATCTGAACCCTAACTCCAATGAACTCTTCCGTTACATCCTGACTCGCATCTATCTCCTTATTCACTCTTTAAAGCTTCTATGCAGCCAATATCGACACAAAATCACTTTTCCGATACGGTGGTTGATCAGAATTAGGAAGGTGGCCCGTCTCACTTCGGAAACAGGCTAATTTGGGATTTTTCCTCCATCACATCACATTTGGTTAACCAGAGTATTACCCGTTAACAGCTATTACAAGAACTTCAACCTGGTACTGGTTGATACATCTTACCTGGATCAACACTTGATGAAGAATACGTTGAATGTATCTACATTGTCGGCATATGAAACGGTGTTCGTACCACTTTTATTTATCAACCCTATGACCAGATTCCGGTTGCAAATTCTCAGCCGTACTATCATCCGATATTACTTTCAATTGCCGGGCAAATGACTCCATACTCCAAACTCCTAAGTCCATTGTACCAACAGTTGGACTCAATTCACTATAAAAGCAGACGTTATTTCCAACTAATGTTCACTTTTATCATACTCATCCTCATCCTCATCTATTAATCATCTAAAATGTCTCAAGTTCCTGAATATTTCCAAGGTTTCGCTGCTACTGACGAAAATAACTGGTCGTCACTTACCAAACTCAAGTACAAGAGAAAGGATATCACTCCTACAGACGTTGTAATCAAGAACATTGCTTGTGCGATGTGTGGCACTGATATCCACCAACTCCACCGTGAATTCGGCCCTTTGTTGAGAGAAGACTTGGTTCCAGGGCATGAAATAATAGGCCATGTTGTTGCCGTAGGTGACAAAGTTACTGAATTTAAGGTTGGGCAGAGAGTTGGAGTTGGAGCCAAGTCTTTTGCCTGTGGCGAATGCAACCGTTGCAAGAGTGACAATGAACAATATTGTGCTCAGAGTGCATTCACTTACAACTCTGTAAGTGATGGATACGTTACCCAAGGTGGTTACTCTTCTCATTCTATTGCAAACGAAAGATTTGTATTCGCCATCCCAGAAGGATTGGACACAAATATTGCAGCACCCTTAATGTGTGCTGGTTTGACTGTCTACTCTCCCTTGGCAAGGCAGCTTGGAGGAAACCCCAAAGGCAAAACAGTAGGGGTTATTGGTATTGGAGGATTGGGTCACTTGGCTCTTCAATTTGCCAACGCTCTTGGTTGTAATGTTGTTGCCATTCTGCGTTCTTCAAAGAAGAAAGATGAGGCTACTAAGTTAGGTGCCTCGGACTTCATTGCTACTTCTGAAGACAAAAATTGGGCTCAAAAGTACCAGTCAACTTTCGATTTGATCCTCGATACCTCCCCTGGTGTTAAGTCAGAAATGGACACTTACTTCTCTACAATTGCCCCCACTGGGAAGTACATTGTTGTAGGAGGACCAGGTTACGGAGAACAATTCAACTTCAATGCTCTTGCATTTTGGTTCCAATCTGTTACACTTGGTGCTACAATGATCGGCTCTAAGAAAGAAGCAATCGAAATGCTTGAACTTGCTGTGAAGCACGACATCAAGCCATGGGTCGAAACCATTCCTATTTCTGAAAAGGGTTGCGCTGAAGCTTTGAATAGGGCTGACAAGGGCGATGTTAGATACAGATTCGTTTTGACTGACTTCGACAAGGCGTTTGACTAATTGTTTATATTTTTACGCTGTTTTTATTTGTATGGATCTAAATTGAATATTAAATCTGAATTTTTACTACTGCGTCTCCGTAAAATCAAAAATTTTTGCACCCAAATTTTGGCTGCAAAATAATTATTTGAGGTCTCAAATCTACATTGCAAGATAAGCTCATACATACAGAATCGATAAGTCTACATGATATATATCCTATAAAACATACTTTGAAACGAATAATTGTATTGTGTGATCTGACGGTTTATTCTGGGTTTTCTCAATCCACCTACTGCGTTTGTACAAATTAACGTTTACAAATAGCTTCAAATAAATATTCTCCCAGTATATATTACAATCTGTAAACAATTTTAATCAGTCTCACCTTTCTCACTAGTCTCTTTTCAAAAACTACCACCGAATTACCAAGTCAACTACTCAATGTCCTTCAATCTCGCCAATATTTTGGCCGCTTATGAATCTAAGCACGATGCAATCAGAAAAAGAAGACATCCTTCAAAGCCCAATCCACCAAAGGCTAAAAAGAAGGTTGTTATTCCAAAATCTGGTTCATCCAGAAGGTTATCCTTTGGTTCGACTATTAGTTCGATTGTTTCCAGAAGCTCAAGAAGTTCTCTGGTCCTGAATGGTTCAAACTTGAAAGGTGCTGACGCACCTAGCTTTCACAAGCTCAAGAAGAAATTTGGAAGGGAAGTTGAATGCAAAGCAAAGGTCTCTAACTCAGAAACCACAAATAAGGCTCCATCATATTGTATACTTGGAGTTAAAACTGAAGTTGTCAGAAAAGAAGACACTTCCAAAACCCTTTCAACAAAGGACGGCTTCTCGCAAAGACAGGACTCTGTCCACTCGTCTTCTGATAGAGAAAGGAGCTTTATTTTTGATTTGTTTGATACTGGTATTCCAATTCCTGGTGCAAGTGCTAAGCTAACCGAACTCTTCTCTGAATCTCCAACGACAGAAGCAAAATTGAGTAATACTGAGTTAAATAGGGGAACTCTTTCGGGAGTAGGCCCAAACTCAGCAACACTCAGTTCTACTTCGAGTCCCAGTGAAGAAATGCAACAGGTCTTTGATTTATTTGATACTGGTGTTCCTATTCCTGGTGCAAGTGCTAAGCTAACCGAACATAATTCTGAGTCTTCAACCACAGAAGCAAAATTGAGTAATGCTAAGTTCAATAGGGGAACTCTGACGAGAGTAGACCCAAACTCAGCAACGTCCAGTTCTGCTTCCAATAAAATTGAAGAAAGTCAGATATTGTTTGGTTTGTTCGACACTTGTGTACCAGTAGTAAGACCAAAGCTGTCAGACCTCTTTGAAGCTTCTACAACAGAAGTAAAATTGAGTAATACTGAGTTCAATAGGGGAACTCTTTCTGGAGTAGGCCCAAACTCAGCAACACTCAGCTCTACTTCTGATTCCATTGAAGAAAGGAGCATCGTATCATCCGATACTTGTGTGCCTGCTGCTGGAGCAAGTGCTAAGCTGTTAGATCTCAACTCTGAATCTTCTAGCACAGAAGCAAAATTGAGTAATGCTGAGTTCCATAGGGGAACTCTTTCGAGAGTAGGCCCAAACTCAGCAACACCCAGCTCTGCTTCTACTGGAGCAATTCAGTTTATTGAAAATAGGTTCAATAGGGGAACTCTTAATTCGAGAGTAGGCCCAAACCTGTCAGAAGATAAACCTGCTACCACAGAAGTAGAGTTGTCTAAAGAATGGTTCAATAGGGGAACTCTCTCTCAAGGAGTAGACCCAAACCAATCAGAAGACAATTTTGCATCTGTGGCAGAGTTAGCAAATCTGGATACTAACACTTGGTTCAAAAGGGGAACTTCCTTAAAGGAAGTAGACCCAAACCAAGCAAAGTTGTATCTTGCTACTGCTGATTCAGATGTGAGAGTCTACTCACTCCCAACCCCTCCGGTCTACCACAGTCCTACCACACTTTCAACTCCTGTCACATCATTATTTGAAGTTACAGGTGCACAAACAGACCAATTTGTGAACCCATCACCACAAACTAGTATTGATACTAGCCCCGTCAGCAATGACAACACTCATTGCCAAGGTCACCATGATACTCTCCTTGCCCGGTCGTTCGAATCAGCACTAGGATTTAAGGTTCCCTTCTTCGCTCTTGCTTGTGACGAGTACCAGTGGTACAAGGAAACTATAAAAGAGATCAAAACACCCCAACCACTTGTGGACACCACTCCACGTTGGAGAAAGAAGTTACAGGCTATGGTGGACTGTATCTCCAACGCTGTTGAGAAAATAGTTGAGTCATTTAACGATACTAATTCGCTGCTTCTAAATAAAGATGCAGCCGGAGTTGAAAAAGGAAGAAGGATGAGATTGATCCTGTTGGGATCCAGGAAGAAGAATATGTTGAAAGGATCCTTTGATACCCTTTTCAAATAAAGTTTATATATGTTTATGTTTTAAAAAATTTAATTGATAATTATTGGAAGCCTAGAGGTAAATCAGTAGACATGAACTAAGAAGACAAAGGTTAAGCAGGCTATATGTGGAATACTTCACATCTCTAAATGAATGATATCCTTCTTTACTCTTCTGATTACTAAAATAGTTTTGGCTGCAAATTTTTGAATCTAAAGATTGACGTTTGTTCATGAGTAGACAGAAAGAAGACGTACCTATTTGAATTATTCTACTATATCGAGATATCACCATCTATACAAAAGCTTGTTAAATTCAAGTGTTCATTACTATTTACAAATACACCAGAACTTTACTATTTCAGTCCATGAAACTACTTTCTCTTCTGTATTTCCTTCGTGTACAGCAGTCCCAAACTCTTGACGTCCTTTGCTCCCAATTTCCACTTGTAAAATATTCCATGTTCTTCTCTTAATTGCTTCTTTTTCTTCTTCACTTCTCTGTGCATAATTCCAATCTGTTCGTCGTATGGAATACCAGCTTCAGCTGCAGCCAAGGTTTCTTTACCAAATAAGTAGTCAAACACACGTCCATCTCCCCAGAAAAAACCTCTTCTGTCAATAACCCAGTTCTTACGAGAGGTTGCTTCCTTGAGGACAAAGAAAAACATCGAGTTGTCGGCAGTACCGTAGAAACCTTTACCAGTCCATACTCTAGCTTTATGTCTACGAACTAAGTCTTTAAGTGGAACAGTGATCACAGGAGTTGGTCTTCCAGGGACCATTGGATAAGTAGTGAATTTGATATGTTCAACAGGTCCTGGTAAGTACCACATTCTTCTGATCAATCGGGTTGGGAAAATACTAAAAAAGTATGCAGCTGTGAAGGCGATAGCACCTGCACTGCCAAACTTTAACAATGTAATAGCCCATTCACGTTTTCTCAACACTGGATCGCTCTGCTCTGTTTTGTTTTCCTCGTAGTCTTTATTGGACTGGAACCATGCATATTCACTCAACACAGCACCATACACTGTGAAAACCACGGCCATACAAAAGCACCCTAAAAAGTACAATCTGTGTGGTTCACTTTCATATATCAATTCTTCTTGTTTCTTGTTCTGTAAGATCTGAACAACCTGACGAAAGGTGTAGTCCTTACCGACTTGTGGTACACCTGGACGTGGCAAAAGCGTAGGTACTACTTCCTTTACCAAGGGGAATTTTGGAAAACGATCGGATATCTTATTCGTCAACACTTTCTCACCAGGAATATGCTGTTTTAACTCTCGCCACTCACCTTCGGATGGGAGTTGAGTAGGTTTGGAGGTTTGAGATGGAACATTCGATTGATTCAGTTGATGTTGATTTGGCAATGGATGTTTTGGTTTAGCAGGAACTCCTACCTTCTTCTTCTTGGGTATGGACTTAAGAAGAAGTGAACTAGCATGGAACGACCGTCCTTGGAGTCGTTGGACGAGATGAATCCCAAGCATATTAATGTGGTGGGATTTTTTTAGTTAATTTGAAAAATTTATATCAGTGGAGTTGGTTTGTTGGAGTGAGAATGGAGAGTTAAAGATTGAATGAGAAGGATTTGTGTGTTTCTTAAAAGGTTGAGAGTAATAAGGGTAAGAAGGGTGATAGTTTTGTTACTGTTAAGATAAAGGTAGATGAGGTGGTGTTTTTGTGGATATTTAATGTAAATGTATCTTAGCTCAAGTTCTTAACTTAGATGAAGAGAGCTAGAAAATGTCAGGATTTTCGGGATAATTGAAGGTATTTCAAAAGGATTCACTTCAGTAGATCCAGGTATATATTTTTACAAGAGAAAGTGGTAAACAGTCATAATTTTAAGCATACTTAGAACCTCTTATATTCTGGAATTAACTGCGTTTGGAACAACATTTTTGCACCCAATGAAATATTAGAATGATTCACCTACTTCTTCTTTGATGATGAAGAGCAAATTATCATGAGTTTGGTTAGATTGAAATTAAATATTGTTATTACTATACATTCTACTAAAAGGAAGATCAGATCAATACCCAATTTAACAATCATTATAGGTCTTGATATGAATTTCAATGAAATTTTGGTAACATGAGATCTCGATTCAAGGTGATGTCGAAGACTCTAAGATCATAAGCAAATCATAAATTTGAATTAAGACACTGAAGACTTCAAAACTTCTTATGTGTAGTAATAGTTTAGTTTTGAATTGGAATGTGCCTATTTCTGGAACGTATTCGTTACGCACGATTGCAGTGCCATGCACACTTCAATTAGATGAGGTACATCAGGATGTGGTCCATTAGAATGAGGTCCATTGGAATGAAGTCTCAGGAAGAAATCCATCACCTAAAGGGGACGTTCAATATGAAACCACACAAGACTCAAAAACTAATCGAGACTAGACTGCTTTTGGGGAAAACTCAACATTAAGAAATCTTCATCTTGAACAGGTTTATAGACAATGCGATAGAACATCTAGTGCTCATTCACAAAATATAATTACTTCCTCAGCCCATTCAGTTTATTTGGGATTCGTCCCTTTGATGACTTCTTGATACTTGTCTCTGCCCTTTTCAATTGGACCGGATGCAATCCAACATATTTCCCATTCATTTCTTTGAACGCTTTAAAATAATCCTCCAGATCACTAAAAGCAACAAACCCATACCCTTTATTCTTGCCACTTTTATTATCCACTGGTACTTTGACCTTGGTCATACTTGGAAACTTTCCAAATGCTTGTTCAAGTAATTGATCATTACCATCTGGACCTAAATTTCCAACAAATAATCTGAAGTGTGATGGATCCCATTCAAGTAATGTCGAGTCTTCCCATTTCTTACCTCCTCCAGACCGAATCACTGTCTTATCTTTGGTATTTGTACCTGTCTTCTCGGTGGTCTGAACTTGTGATGATGACTTAGATATTCCACTAATAACCCTTGTTCCAGTACTAACCAATGGTTTATTCTCACCCATTTGCTTTTGAACATTATGCAAATAACTAGCTGCCTGTCGTCCAGCCGCTAACCTTCTATCTGATGTCTTCCCTATACTCTTCTTCATATCTCTCTCTATTTCATCTTTTTAACTATTGCGGTATGGCCTTAGTATCTATTCTAGAGATTACGTAAGTGTCCTATTTAAGACAGATTCATTACAGTTTAAATTTGATAGACGTTAATGATATACATAAGAATCATCCATTATTTATCTGAATAACATGGTATAAAGTATATAAGAAGTATGAAATAACTAAATTCATATTCAATTATAATACTTGATCAAAAAAAAATCAACTTTATACATTCTCTTCTACCTTTAACTCCACCCTTCAATCGCTTCTCATTCCTCACTAAAATCACTAAAGTTGCATTTTTTTTTTTCACATTTCACATCACCACAAGAGACCAAGAAGCTTTCATAATAATACACAACCCATAAGCTATGTTCATCCTATCTGAGATAACAGACTTGGTGCGGATTCCTCCTCATACATTCAATATCCCGATCCAGCATTCTATCACGGATGAGCTTCATAAAAAGCTAGCCAACAAGGTGATCAACAATTTAGGGCTCGTGGTATCGATCTGGGATTTGTTGGATATCAAGGATGGTTTACTTAAGCCAGGAGATGGAGGGAGTTTTGTTGAAGTAAGATTTAGGTGTGTGGTTTGGAAACCGTTTATTGGAGAAGTATTAACAGGTTGGGTAGCAGAGTGTCTGAGTGAAGGGATCAAGGTAAAGCTTGAATTCTTTGATGAGATATTCATTCCTAAGCTGTACATATTCGAGAACTGTGAGTTCCGTCCAGTAGAAAAAGCATGGGTATGGAAACCTGATGAAGAAACCGAATTGTTTATTGATCTTAATGAAAAGATTAGATTCCGTATAGAAGAAGAGATTTTTGTCAATATAAAACCAAAAAGTGCAACTGAAAGTATGGGTGAAGAAGACGATGTGGTGAAAGCACCACCTTATGCTTTATTAGCATCTTGTCAAACAGATGGTATGGGATGTGTTTCATGGTGGTAAGTGTTACTCTTATGTACCTTCACTTAAAATGAAGGTATAAGAAACTTGAACAAAGCTTCACCACTCCAAAAGATCAATTTCAACTCAATTGAGTGAACCGACCCTTAAACCTTGAAATGGGTCTTGTTTTGATTATGTACATTATAGTATTCGATGAGAGGGATAGACCAATAGTCTATAGCATTTAATAAGAATTATAGAGATTAGTAAAAGTAAGAGAGACTCGAGATATAGTAGAGAGTGGATAAAGTAGAGAGTGGATAAAGTAGAGAGTGGAGATTAAAATCTTAAGCACTGAACGTAAATACAATCTAATCTAAGCTTAGTTATTCGTCCCAGAATACTACAATAATTATTTTAGACATTCATTAATAAACACTCAGCCGAATATCATATCGTTTACAACACCAAACTCTGAAGAGCCAGCTTGTAGCATCATAAAGCTCCATACTCATATCACTCATTCGTACCTCTCTAATTATACTGCATGTACTGGCTGGTAGAACTGAACTTCAAGTTACCCTTGATAACCTTATCCACAGCCTTTAAGAAATCCTTTTCGTTGGCAACCTTTCTTCTAGCTCTGATTGCAAACATACCTGCTTCGGTACATACCGATCTCAATTCTGCACCTGTTGCGTTTGGACAGAGTCTTGAGATCAACTCCCAACGAATGTCTTTTTCACAACTCATAGTTTTAGAGTGGATACGGAAGATGTTTGCACGTCCTTCCAAGTCTGGTAATGAAAACTCCACCTTACGGTCTATTCTTCCTGGTCTTAACAAGGCTGGATCTAAAGTGTTAGGTCTATTGGTTGCAAACATCACTTTAATGTTACCTCTAGGGTCGAATCCATCCAATTGTGTGATTAACTCCAACATAGTTCTTTGAACTTCGTTATCTCCTCCGGCTCCATCATCGAATCTGGCTCCTCCAATGGCATCCACTTCATCAAAGAAAATGATACATGCTTTCTTGGTACGGGCCATTTCGAATAATTCACGCACCATACGTGCACCTTCTCCAACATACTTTTGTACTAATTCAGATCCAATGACACGGATGAAGGTGGCATCGGTACGGTTGGCAACGGCTCTTGCACATAAAGTCTTTCCTGTTCCTGGTGGGCCGTATAATAATATACCCTTTGGTGGATCAATACCTAATTTGACAAATCTCTCTGGTGACAAGAGTGGCAATTCCACCACTTCACGCAACTTTTCAATCTGTTCCTTACATCCACCGACATCACTGTATGTGACGTCTGGTTTCTCTTCCACAGTCATCATCGTCACACTAGGATCAATACGTGGTGGCAATGGTAATTGGATCTCATACTTTTGTCTGTCCACACCAACACGCATACCTTCTTCGATATCGGTCGGTGATACACGTTCACCCAATCCAACGACAAACTTAGCAATCTGCTTAATGTTGATGACATATTTGGTACGGTTATCGGCATTCTTGAATATATTCTGACCAAAACTGAGGTTCTCTACAGGGGTAACAGTCTCGATAATCTTAGTACAACGAGCCACTTGTAATGGTTGTTCGGATGACATTCTTTGTTTATCACCCATAACATCCCACAAATGAGGAGGCGCTAACCCAGTATCACTTTCCTTCACTCCAATGCTCTCTTTTATTCTCTCTTCAATCTTCTTCAAGTCCTTTTCCAACTGCTTGAGCGTCGTAGCATATGGCGCAATTCCATACGTTTTAAGAACTTGGATATCCCCTTCACTCAAAGGTGTAATCTTCTCGGACTTCTCATCCTCCTCGGTAGGAGCAACATACTTATCCCAATCAGCTTTAGGTGGTGCCATGGCTTCTTTGGTGTTGGTTATCGTTTGAATTTTGGAGTGGCGATTTTTGGTGGTGGTTTGTTTGAAAGTGCACGACCTTTTTGTTTCTTTAGTAATGGAGTTGGTGTCTGTTGTGGTGTGAGTAGAAGGAATGTGAGAGGTGTGAGAGGTGTTAGAGTTGATTTGAGATTGCTTTGCAGTTGGTTGGGAAGCTTTAGCTTTAATTGGATTAATTTTATTGGTATTCATTGAGATATTATGAGTCATACTGTCAACATCTTTCTTACTATGTATTATTCATCCAGATTAAGAGTCAGTCGAATCACGGTAGAGCTGATCTACATGAAGATCATCGATATTAGTCGGCATCTAAGTATGAAATGATCTAAAGTATTCTACAAACGAACCATTCATTAGGAATTGAGTTCTTCCTGGAGCTATCGCAATCAAAATGCAATAGTTTAAAGTGTTAGTTAATAGTTGTGTCTCTACATAAACCAGGTGTTTGAAACCAGAAATAGGTATTGATACACTTTATAGTAATTTCGAGCTTCAGATTCACTACTTGTGATGTTTAGTCCTAGTTCAATAAAGCCAATACTTTCAAACAGAATAAATAGTTATTAACCACTTGATTAATTGCACTCAAAATGATGATGTGAGGGCAACTAATTAATAGGAAATAGATATACGAATCTTGACTGTTGTGAAGCATTAGCATATCATCTCAGAGTCAGTAAGGTATACATGAAGACGTATGCCTGACATTACCAATTAAATTAGATTGAAGAAAAGAGCTGTACGTTTCCAAGTAACATCCATATAAGAAGATACAGGAAATGCAAAACAGAGATTACAGGAGTTATAAAGTTGAAGTATGAGCAGGCTCATCCTTATTTGATATCATTAGTGTAAGGATATATACTCTTTGAATACATATTCAACAACATTAGGCCCGTCGACATTGAATGATTCAAGTTAACTTAAACTATACTACAAATTATAGGTGCATTTTGCAGCCATTTCATTTGCAGACGTTTGCATTATTAAAGTCAACAATTTTTTAAATATTGCTTAACAACACTTCAGGTTGGTGGAAACAGTCCGCCCGGCATGTTACTATTTGGTTGCAAAAGATATACATTACATACATCCCTCCAATACTGAAATCAGTAGAGTCTTCAAGATATGTTTGTATTCATAAATTAAAAGTTTGTAGTTGCAATACTTAAATTCTATATGTTCACTCGAATTGAGTTTTGATATGCATGTGTATGTAAGGTTTGATATAAGTGGTCATATTTGAACTTATTGTAATTTTCCTCACCTTCGGAAGGGTAGATATGGTCAAGGATAGGACTAACCTGGGAAAGCTTAATATGCTCTCACAGTTGGAGGCACAGTCTTACATTCTGCTTCATCTAATGTCGTCATGATCACATCTCTGTATTCCAATCTAACTTCATCACCAACTTCCTGTTGGTACGACAAAGTATGTTTAGCCCAATTTTCATCATCTCTGTCAGGATAATCTTCTCTTGCATGTGCTCCTCTGGATTCCTTTCTAGCAGCAGCTGAGACAGCTGTTTGTGTAGCACACAGAAGTAAGTTTTGAAGCTCTAATGTCTCCACTAAATCCGAGTTCCATATCATCGATCTGTCCGTTGTTTTAATTTCATCTCTAAACGATTTATCCACTACACCAATGTGCTCTACACACTCGTCCAATGTTTCTTGAGTTCTGAAAACTGCACATCCACGTTGCATAGTTCTTTGCATATCTTCTCTTATCAGTGCTGTTGACTTGCTTCCATCAGCTCTTCTCAAAGTGTCCAAGTTCAAAATAGACTCTTTACCCAATTCAGCCGAAACTGGTTTTAATGGTGTACCTGGTGCTAAAGATTCTCTAATTGTGTGGGACACAGCACGTCCAAACACAACCAAGTCCAAAAGCGAATTGGCACCTAAACGGTTTGCTCCATGGACCGACGCACAGGCTGCTTCACCGCATGCTAATAATCCAGGTACAACCTCGTCCTTGTTTCCATCTCTACGTATCACTTCACCATTCCATTTGGTAGGGATTCCTCCCATATTATAATGTACAGTAGGTAAGATTGGAATAGGTTCCTTCGTGACATCAACACCAGCAAAGATTTGAGCCGTTTCGGAAATACCAGGAAGTCTTTCATGAAGTACAGCAGGAGGCAAGTGGTGTAATTGTAAGTACATGTGGTCTTTCAATGGCCCAACACCACGGTTCTCATTGATTTCTAAGGTGATGGCACGGGCAACAACATCTCTACAAGCCAAGTCCTTTGCTGAAGGTGCGTATCTTTCCATGAATCTTTCACCCTCTGAGTTCACTAAGAATCCACCTTCACCACGGGCACCTTCAGTGATCAAACATCCCGATCCGTAGACACCAGAGGGATGGAATTGAACGAATTCCATATCTTCCAAGGGTAATCCTGCTCTGGCAACCATAGCATTACCATCACCAGTACATGTATGTGCAGAAGTACAAGAAAAGTATGTTCTACCGTATCCACCAGTAGCCAAGATTGTTCTATGAGAACGGAAACGATGTAACGTTCCGTCTTCCTGGTTGTAGGCGATGACTCCTACACATTCACCGTCTTGCATCAACAAGTCCATCGCAAAGAATTCAATAAAGAAATGGGTACTATGCTTAAGTGCCTGACCGTACAAGGTATGTAATAAGGCATGTCCAGTTCTATCTGCAACAGCACATGTACGATAAGCCTGGCCACCCTTTCCAAACTCTTTAGTTTGACCACCAAAAGCACGTTGGTAGATTCTGCCTTCTTGGTTACGAGAGAAGGGCACCCCATAGTTCTCCAATTCGTAGATAGATTGAGGAGCCTCTTTAGTCATGTAATGGATAGCATCCTGATCACCAAGCCAATCAGAACCTTTAACAGTGTCATACATGTGCCATTTCCAATCGTCCTTATGCAAATTACCTAAAGCAGCATTGATTCCACCTTGGGCTGCAACAGTATGTGAACGAGTAGGAAACAATTTGGAGATACAGGCTGTCTTGAAACCTTCTTGCGCTAACCCAAATGCTGCACGTAACCCTGCTCCTCCTGCTCCCACTACAACACAATCATATTCATGGTCAATGACTGGGTACTTTGTTTGGAGCTGGAGATGTTTCGAGTCTGTTGCATTGATATCTCCAATTGTTTGAAGTTTGCTGGTAGTTTGTGAGAAGGAACGAAGCCCACATAGTCTAACTCCGCGCAATGATGCTATAGAATGAAGACTATTCATGTTCAAACTAGAATTCACTACGATGATGGATTTGGTGAGTATTTGTTTAAACAAATTTCAACTGGGAAGAATTCGATCACTTCACTAAACCCCACCATAACTTGTTGGAGACTACAACCTGAGATACTATCCGAAGTTTCCGTGGTGAATCCAGCCTCCATTTCATAAGAGGAGTAAGTTTAGGTGCTATTGTATTTTCTATACGTGGGGTGCAAACGATTGGATATTAACCAATTAAAGAAACGATGTTAGATTCGAGATTCCTTATCTGTGATAGGTTTATAGGGCATTTTAGTATTTAGGTAGATCGTTAGAATAGTTTATTTAAAACTTTAAATGAACGAGGCTTGAGTTTTCAGCCTCTAATGTCCGTGTTCATTAAATTGAAGTGATTAGTGCTCTGGCTCAAGTGAAGGCTTTGGTGAACTTTAAACCACCGTAACAATAGTACATATCAAAGGCATATCTCTTAGGCTGTTGTTTAAGCAAATGATATTTTATAACCACAGGCTATATCTGGTATCCTTAAGCGCAAAATAACTTGCCGGTCCACTATCTGGTATAAGCAATGTGAATGATAAATGATTGAATCACTTTGGTCCTAACACTAAAATCTATGAGGAGTTAACCTCATATATTTTTTAAAAAATATATACAAGAGATCAGGACTGCTTCAGATAATAACCGAAACTACGAACATAGAAGAATCCAAAAATGTTATCATCTCTATCTTATAAACTCTTTGATTCACTCTATCCTGTAATGTCTTCTCTCTATCAAGGAATGGTTGCAAAATTAGTCACGTGAATGGTATGTATAGAAGCACAGCTTGGTAATGAAATACATGTAAAGATAGAAAGAAGTAACAGAGTCATACAATTCAAGTATCTATTTGATATACTCTTTCGAATTTGAATTAACTTGTATTCTTAGGATACCTTGCGTGGGTGTCTATACCTCAATGCCTTACGTCACCATCGTAATCTCACGTTAATTTTAATGTCAATGTCTTCTACTTTCATCTCTCTTCTGTCTCTACTAAACAACCTATCTTACAGCATATTAACTGATTAAAAGAATTCATTTCCTATTAATAATACATCATTGTCATATAATTACAAATCTCCATTGTCCACTTCCCTAACTGAAGATACTTTATCATTCCACCTTGAATTTATAAGTAAGTCAACAAAACGTCTCTGCTTACTTCTTCAACACTTTTACTCAAATCGTCTCTTTCAATCTGCTTGCTTCCAAGGACATTGAAACCCATCAACTTTACACTCAACTCTTGCAATTTCGAAACCTTATAGTCTTGGCTGAATTCTTTATTCTCTTCCAAGTACTTAAGCAAGTTCACAATAAGTTGGATATTACTGTTGAATTCGTTCAACTTTAATGAAGTTTCCAACTTCGAGTCGTTCAGCGAAAGTAACTTTGAAAGCAGGTTGAGGGTGTATCGTATCACGTTATTCAACTTAACAGCCCAGAACAACAGCTGTAAGGATTTCTTGATTGTGGGCTTCTCCTTGGGACTATCTGTTTCCGAAATGAGCAATGAGAACAGGTTTGATAAAAAGTGGAAAACAAATTGCAACAGTTCCAGTGGAGACAACTGGTCCATTTCAATTTGCAAGTAGTAATAATTAAGGTTCACCAAAGAAGTTGCATCCTCAAGTAATGTCGACAGAACATCGTAACTCTTGTGAATCGACAGCAGCACTTGTACACGCCATTTCTCTAAGTTTATCAGTAAACCATTGAGACTAGGGGTTTGTTGCTGCAATGCCAGATCAAGCAATTCATTGCTCATTTTAGAGTATGCGATTTCCAGCAACACCAAATCTATGTTTTCGTCAGGGTACAAGGTTTCCAGTGGCAATTCACACGTAACGTATCGTAACAGTGGAAACTGGCTTGGTTTTTTGAAAAGAAGAGATACCTCTGCATCCAAATTAAACACACTCCACAATATACGCTGCAACTCGGGTCCTTGATCTTTGGTGTACAATTCCAATTGAATCACCAGTCTGTTGAGCAAACCCAAAATGTGCCATGTCAATGAACCGTTCACAGTAACCAAACTGTAGATACTCAATAAAAGCAACAAGGACATGTTGTCTATAATATCTTGCTTAGGCATGTCCGAAGACATTCTTACGTTGAGCACATCTATAATACTGTCCAAGCTTTTCGACGAGAAGATCTCGTCGAATTGCAGTTTATTGTAGACAAGAGACCCGATACTCATGATCAAGTAGGTGTCCAAGTTTACAATCAGTTCTTGGGAAAAGTCCGTTTTGTTCAATTGCAGGAACACGTCCGGCATGTTCAAGAATGGATACTTGTACGCAAAGTTTTCAAAGTAGTTGAGTACAAATGTTTTTGGAAGGTCGACAGGTGAGATCATTTTCAAGTTGATGAACTCTTCGCGGATGTTAGAACTAGGGTTAGTTTTGAGTGTTTTGCGGATGAGGTCTGTTGTGTTGGAGTGGTCACGGTATGTGTTTCTACGATATGTGTTTCTTTGTTTAGGTGATCCAGGGAGGTTAGATGTTGGTTTGATATCATCTGATAAAAGCGAAGATACAGAGAGTCTGTTTTCTCCGTTAACAAAGACGATTTCTTCACTTTTGGCTTTTGATTCTTCTCCGCTATCACTCTTGTCACTTATGATTTCTGCCCTTTCAACGTTACCAGGGAGGGTGTGGACCTTGAAGCTTGACATGGAGTGGTTGGCAGAAGGTGTAGGAGCATTTGATGTTGTCGAAGTATTAACCGACGATATTATTGGCTGTGTTGGTTTTGGAACTGTGGATTCAGTTGGTTTAGTATTAGTCAAAGGAGCTATTGGGGTCACCTCAGAGGTTATTATCTTCTCCAAGGACTTTTCAGACTTTTTCCTTCTCTTGTTGCTTCTCAATACGTATTCACACTCTGAGCCAGTCTTTACACAAGTGGTACATTTCGGGTACTCACGCAGGCACTTCTTCTTCAACCTATAGCATCTATTACAGTTATTAGGATGATGAGTATCATTATTTTCCAACGGTCTAGTCACACCGGCAGCAGTAGCAGCAGTAGATTTGGGAGATGTGACCTTGGAGGCAGCTCCATGAGTCGCTGGAGTCGTACTAATAAAGTCGTCCTTCAGAACGGAGCCGTTTGAACGCATGTTGGACTGTTTCAGCTGAACAAACACAGTAGGGATACTCAAACTAGAAATCCGAAACTTACTAGTAACAGCCCCATTACCCAACTGTTTCTTATAGTAATAATCCATATCAATAAGTAGTCTCTGGAACCTTATGAAGGAGATGGCAAGTTGGGCACAATTCTCTATATATAAGGCGGCTACAACTAAAAAAAAAGGAAAAAAAGATTACCGAAATGAGATGAAGGAGAATGGTGGAGGAGCCGGACAAAGGGTGAGAGATGGAGGTATATTTGAGCTAGGAGTTTTTAGTAAACTGAGTAGTTGGTTCAAGTAAGTGTAGAGGTTCATATTGATGGGTTTATATTGAAGTATATGTCGAATCTAACAGCTTTCTACTGACATACTCATGTTCATAAAAGATGCCATTCATTTATTATTCCATTGCACGTGACCGTCACAGTTAACGATTGTGGAAGTTTCTATTACCGTTTTCGGGAGATGGGACCGAGTTTCTGAGTGGACGGAGGTAAAGCGGACGGTAAGAAGAGGGTGAATGCTTGGGAGATGCGACAGAGGTTTATTGAGAGTGACTAGGTATAGAATAAAGAGGATTCAACGAGAATAAAAGTATTTAAAAGACTTGAGTATACATGAAGTAGGAATATGAACGATTTAGTTAAGAGACGAAACATTAAAATGTTGGCCGGTGTGTCAAAGTTATGATGATGGAATCGCCTTAAGATAAGGTTATTTGTGGCTGAGAATGTGCGATTGTCGTCAGATCGGGAGTTGTTGACTTGCCACAATTTGAGATATGTGGGGTGTGGTAAGTTCAGAACACCACAGAATGTGATTTAAGACTTCAAGAGTATGGATACTGAAGACTGAGGTGTTGATGTGGAGTAAGAGAGGATGTGGATGGAAAGAATAGACAAATGGTGGAGAGAAGTGGAGAATGAAAAGGGGGTACGATGAGTCAGATGAAGGTTTTGAGAAATGTAATTAAGAGAATGGAGTAATAAGTTTAGATCAGTAATTTATGTGAAGTATTTGAGACCGCAATCAATTAGAGAGTCTCCGATTATAAAATGGTAACAGCAAACATGTTTTGGTTGGGTTATTTTTACATTGTGTGTGGCTTTTCGCAACCAAAGTTTATTTATCCATACATAAACACGAATTGGTAAAAAGTGAAGTCATGGAGAAAGATTTAATAAAATGATTGAGGGTGTAGAAGTTGTAGAAGGTGTTGAAGGTGTTGAAGGTGTTGAGGGTGTTGAGGGTGTAAGTGGGTGATGTTATTGAATTTTAGTTAGGTAATAGTCTCTGATTTTCTGAACGTTGACTTGGTGCGGATATTAATTATCAACCTTATTATGAACAGGCAGAGCAGTTAGATGTATCATTTCAAGAGACAAGTATATTAAACATAGTTTTCTCTTAATTCATCTGAGCATATTAATATATAAATAGTCACCATTCTTAACCCTTCTCCTGCCTTGGTGGTTCCAAATTTCACCCTACAATTTTTAGTTGAGTTGTAGCTTCTTGATCTCCTTTACACGGGTCACTCACCCCTACCCACCCCTTATATGAACTCATTGTTACCTCGGTCTTAACAGAATTCTACACTTCCAATAAACAGTGTAGTTGGCTTCTTTATTTTTCGACCAATCTTCTCCTTAAATTCCTTCGTCATTGCAATCTACAGATTGCAATTTGCACCCAAAATATTGATACATAGAAATAATACTCTTCTAGAAAATCTGGGTGTAGAAATTAGACAAGTAGCTTATTTGAAGTTTAACCCTTAATAATCATTCAAATACGACTATTATAAGTCTTATTCTACCTCAACACCCTCATAATGAATTCTACTACCAATTTGAAAATCTACACTTCACCTCACTCATGAAATACCTCATACATCTTCTAATCCTTCTTTATTATTCTCCAGCTCAAGTTCCTATTTACAATATCAAACACATCTGACTTATGCTGTTTGAGTACTCACATTACTCTTGGCTGCTTCACGAAGAGCTGCTTTTCTCTCTTTGGCAAACACTTCTACAGCCTTTTCTCTTAACTCATCCAACAAAACACTTTGGTCTCTAGGGTTACACACTGGCAAAGCATCATGCTCCACTAAATCATTTCTCCAATGTTCATCAGCACCCTTTCTCCATAAACTCTCCCACATGAATCTGGTGTTTTCCAATTCAAATTCGTCAACTACATGAGCCAAGTCTGCAACAGCTTCTTGCAGGTAAGTAGGTCTATACTGACCCGAGTACCAAGTGTTACCTTCCTCGTTTTTCCTTCTCATCTCCTTACTTTGGTCTCTCTGCACAGTGTCTCTAGCTTTTCTCAACTGAACTAACCCATCAAATGCAGCAGTTGCATACTCATAGTTGTCAAATGTGGCCACACACATGAGCTTCCAAAGATCATTTCTTCTAGCAGGCTTTCTGTTTTCCCAGTTAGGACGAGGAAATTGCTCGTCAATTTGTGTTTGGTGATACCCTGGTACCTGTGAATAGATCACTTGTCCACTGAACAAGTTCTTGAACAAAAACACTTGAGGTCCAAACCCAAGAGTGGCTAATTCCTCAGGTGTTTTTCTACCTTCGGCAATTCTGGCTCCAAGCACCTTACGTGCTTTGAGCTGCTCAAGAAGATGCTTACGCATCTTCTTTTCTGCTCTCAATCTCATCACCATCTTGCTGCTACTCTTGAATGAAAGATTTTTGGTGAAAATTTGAATTGACGTGGTGGATCATGTGATACAATTTTTGATATTTACATGCAGTACCAAAGGTTCAACTTCTGAATATACCAACAATCATTCAACTTAGTAGGTGATCCTTATATAACTACTATAACTTAGCATTTAAGTACTTGAAGATTGTTATGTACTGATTTTGTCTATTTGTTTGTTTAAATTTTAGCTAAGAATTGGAATCATTGGAGTAAGATGTAAAAATTAACGTTCATACTAGTCCTCCAGACTTAAATGTCACCTCACCTCACATCATCAACATGGGCTGTCTCTCAAGTAGTAGTATCTACAGTTTATAAGCGTATTCTTTTATCTTGTTTTTAATTTAGTGCCTTGATTAAAGCTGCGATAACATAATCTTGACAATGATTACCTAATTCCCCCAACTTCCTACTATGAATACACCCCAAAGATTCGTTTTTATCTACTGATATCTATCACTTTATCTGTATCATTCACAACTCAATATAGACATTGTATTAGAATACTCCACCACTTACCATTCCGAAACAATCTCAAATTAATGGCTGCAAAAAAAAGCACTCACTACTTACGTTTATTCATTCAACTACAGCAAACTAATAACAGACGCTTTCACTATATAGCCTCAAGATTTCAACTCAACCTAAGAACCTTTGATAAGCTGAATTTACCTTGCATTTCCAATTTTTTCTTCTTGGGGTGCCAACGTGAAAGAATTAACCGATAAATACTGTTTTGTTGGTTTATGAATTCACTAAATCAAATCTCAACTGACGAAGTATACTCTTCTATTCCAATATCAGTTAACGGTCGCCCCACCAATCACTTTAAATCTACACTATACAGATAAGAATATAAGGATATAAGCTGCACTACATTAACAGGAATACTATGATCTACATTCTCACAATACAAAGTATACCTCTTACCAATATCTTAAACATAGAATAACACGTCTCATCAACCTCCAAAACAACTAACCCTCATCAATTACTTCTCGTTCCTTTTTCGTCTCAATCTCAACTCTCTTCCTTGCTGGCCTCTACTTTCCTTCACTTGCTTAACTAGTGATGAAAACACCCATACCGCAAAATTATCACTTGACTTTGATCTCCAGATTTTCCAAATTAACCAAACAACAACCATGCTCAGTTATATCCTCTTCGGGGTATCGCAAATCCTGTTGACGGCATGGATTTACTTGCATGTCTATAATAGGGACTTAATTCTGCGGTATTTTGGACGGTTACATTTCGTTCAGCCAGCTCAGTTTAACGACATGGTGGCCTCGTTCAACTATGAGTATCAAGTCAAGGTGCTACAATTGCGCCCCGAGGTTGCTGATTATGATGATGGTGAAGATCAAAAGTCTCGCAACAATCCTCCCCTCGGCGACTTTCGTCTGCTATTTGACAAACAGGGCCACTTCTTGGCTGGTCACATGCTAATTGGTATACTCTTTGCAGCATGCATTTCCACTAGTGTGTTATTGACAGTACTAATGTTGTGTGAAATTGGTGACATCTTCTTTGCTGAAGATATCCGTCTTTTGCTTTTCCAATTCACCATAGATTTTCTTATGGTGCTTCTTATTGTAGTGCAACCGTTTTTCATAACGAGTCTTTTGGTGAACCAGGAGTTGTGGCCAAAATTTAGCAACAAGCTAAAGACAGTTTACACCCTTTTGGTATATGGTATCTGGTTTTTGGTCCTACACAAGTGTAGTGATCTTACACAGAGCTTTTCTCCACATTCAAATGGTGGCAGTAGATCTCTTCTTGAGATGAAAATCAACGAAATATCCATTGCAGGAATCACAATCTTGGCAATTCTTTCAGGTATAGGTTCCACCCTGACACCTTACAAGTTATTTGGGTTAGACGTGAAACTAGCTGGATTTGTCAACAGGATGCAAAATCGTCCTGAAATTTTGAAAGACCCACACAAGTCCACTCCATTGTTTGAGATTAACAACCATATCTCCACCTACAACAGCACTGCTTCACTCTTAAGCAAAAGAAGAGCACAACTTAACTCGCTTTTAGTTGAAGCTGGTGGAACAGTATACAACTCAAAACAGCCTCTGACATCTCCATATGGCTTCGCCAATCCTTCAAGTGAAAACTTACTCTTGCATAATGGTAAAAATAAGCTTCGTGGAATGATGAACAGAGTCCAGTCATTTGCACTGTTATCAAGCATAGTTGGTGCCGAACAAAGTGAAGAAAACGAACTCAAGGGCGAAATAGATTCCTTGGAAAGTATCAAACAAAAACAATACGAAGAGATTATGAAACTGATTGACCGGTTCAAAGTGGAACACAACAGAAAAGATAGTGCAGTTTTAATTAGACTTTTGCATTGGGCTAACGTTCTTTTTGCAGTTTACTGTGTTTATCGTATATCGAACGTTTTACTTTTTAGAGTTCCCCATTTTTTATGGTACGGAGATAATAGTGGGTACCAATTGCATACGAAAACGAACGTAATCAAGGATGACCAACAGGATAGTGGTCCTGGTGAGGCTCCAAAAGATGCATTAGCTACCACAATTGCCAAAATCATGCTCACCTTGTTCGAAAACTGGGGCACGACTGTTCTGGAGCAACAGCTAACCAGTCAACTCCTGTTTGTCTTACTGGGAAGTTTATTTGTATGTCTGATGTCTAATGTATTTGTAACATTCAAATCATTTACAAGGCTACTTCCAAATAATTCAAGGCACGATAAAAATGTGAAAACATGGCTCAAGCATTTGTTTATTGCTGAGTTGTGTGGTGTATACATTATGGCTACGGCATTGTTGATACGAACCAACTTGCCTACAAAACTTTCGTATAGAATATCACAGATCTTGTCTCTTCTGGGAAGTTCACAGAACAAGGCAGTTGCTGTGAAGGAAGTACAGTTTATTGACCGATGGTTTGACGAGGTGTTTGCGGTGGCTTGTTTAGCAACAATGTTACTGATTGTGTTGAAGAAATGGTTCGAAGAGAGCGAAGTTTGGGATGAGGAACTGTTCATAGATTAGCAACACTAAAGGAAAGACATTCTGTGAAGAATTGGAAAAGATTCAATTGGCAGGCTTTGACCCTCTGTGAGGGTCAGTGACTTTTGGAACAAATCTTAAACATTAAAGGATAATATAGAGTTTAACGGCGGACAAGTTGAATTGCATAGAGTTCAAAAGGATACATAAATATATACTGGGTATTCATAAGTATAAGGAAATAAATATTCAATAATTGTAAGATGTGAAGCCAGCAACTATTTGATCTCGACCCTTATACCAATAAATCGAAACATGCCTAAAGAGATTATTCATGGCTTACTAACTCTCAGTCACTCGAAATTTCAAAATTTGTACTTTTAAATCGCTATTCTAAAATAGTTTATTAAGTTTACAAATGTACAAAATTTCATAATACGCATTTGCACACAGTAGATGTGTTGAAAAAGTCAGTTCAGTATAATTAAAATCATCTCTATCTTTGTTCATCGTTGCTCATATTCGTTCATCTTTACCGAACATCCTAAGTATTCCAATCTTCAGTCTTTCCATTATCCTACGCTTGTCAACTCAAACTCGCTCTTGTTTAGTTCAAGACCTCCCTAAATGTGTCTTATTGGTATAGTTGCTATTTTCCTAATCTATCAATTCGCTAGAATCGCAGGTAGTCCTCCGTCAGATGTGGATTTGTCTGAGCTATTGATTGCACAAGAAGCTTCATCTGAAGCGGTTCCAGAGACTTTTTCTGAACCACCGCCTCTTGGAATCATGGCAACAGAAAAAGATGGAGTTATCTAGAGATGTTGAAGTGATGGCTGTTGTCGTGGTTGGAACTGCTGTACAGGTTGAAGAGCCAACACCGTTTGTCTTGGTAAAGACAGAAACGGCGGTATGTAAATGTCACGTGAACAAATTTGCAGCCAAAAGTTGGGTTTGACATAGATGATGACGTTTATTCAATATGGAAGTAGGGTTAATGAATAATAGTGTATTTGAGTGTAGAGATTGTAGTGACGTATCATTTGGTGTATGTTGTTAGTAATTGTAATTAAGAAGATGTTCAAGTATGGAGAAATGTTAGCTTGTGATGTACTTGAAAAGAAGTGATATTGGCAGAATGGCCAACTCTCTCGTATAACAAAACGTATACCTTATTGAACAAGAACTTGATCTTGTTGATATAGTCTTAGCATAATAGTTTTGAACGTTATGTACTCGAAATTTCAAAGAGAATATCAATTAGGTAATCTTCAGACCACCCATACTCTTTATTCATCTATTACACTTTGTTGACTATTTATATACCTTAACTCGTAAATGAATCACCCCTCTTCAACATTTTATTCTCTTTCGTACTGAACACTTCCAAATACTCCACTTTATATGCTTCATTACACCTCATTTTCCAGTCTCAAAACAATAATTCTTAACCCCTTTCGACAATAAGCTGATATTATTGAGTTTTCCAATTCTAAGAAATGTTCTCACCTTTGAGTCTAGTGTTATTCAGAAAATGTATTACTTAGAAGGACGTGTTCCTCCACTTCAAATCTACTACTATTATTCATCTACATCTGTTACTTCTCATCACTTACTCAACTTCAATTGCAATACACTTCCTCTCAACTCACACGTAATTTCACACATCTCACTTAACTATCCCAATTCCGAACCAACCAACTGAATGGCTCACCCCATAACTCCTACCTCCTCACCTTAATACGCCGAGCCCTTACCATAACTCACACCATACACGTAAACACTCTTATGACTCAAAGTCGTGCGCCTGAAAAATACATCTTTCTTGAAAAAAAAAGTCCAACAGCCTTTAGAAACCAACGGTTCCACCGCAACAATTCCCCTCGTATCTCGACCCTTTGTCTTGCGGATTATATCTAGAATAGCTAAAGCTACGATGTCTACTACTGCCGCGTCCAAAACCAACATTCCTTTCTCCAGGGAGTCCTTGGAGCAGGTGTTGAAGAGACGTTTTTTCTTTGCCCCTGCCTTTGAAATTTATGGTGGAGTTTCTGGATTGTATGATTATGGTCCACCAGGATGTGCTTTCCAAGCCAATGTTATTGACACTTGGAGAAAGCATTTCATTTTGGAAGAAGATATGTTAGAAGTTGACACTACCATGTTGACTCCTCACGAAGTTTTAAAGACTTCTGGCCATGTTGACAAGTTCGCCGATTGGATGTGTAAGGACTTGAAGACTGGTGAAATCTTCCGTGCTGACCACTTGGTTGAAGAAGTATTGGAAGCCCGTTTGAAGGGTGACAAAGCTGCCAGAGGAATTCAAGAAGAAGTCGTTGAAGAAGACGAAGACAAGAAGAAGCGTAAAAAGAAGGTCAAGGAAATTAAGAATGTTAAGTTACCTGATGAAGAAGTAAAGGAGTACGAAAACATCTTAGCTCAAATTGACGGTTACTCTGGACCTCAATTGGGTGAATTGATCGAAAAATATAAGATTGTTAACCCAGGAACTGGTGGACCTTTGCAACCACCTATCGAGTTTAACTTGATGTTCGAAACCGCAATTGGACCATCTGGACAATTGAAGGGTTACTTGAGACCAGAAACTGCTCAAGGACAATTCTTGAACTTTTCAAAATTGTTGGACTTCAACAACGAAAAGATGCCATTTGCATCTGCTGCCATTGGTAAGTCTTTCAGAAACGAAATCGCTCCTCGTGCTGGTTTATTGAGAGTCCGTGAATTCTTGATGGCCGAAATTGAGCATTACGTAGACCCTGAAGACAAGAACCACTCCAAGTTTGACGAAGTTAAGGACATTAAATTGAGCTTTTTGCCAAAGGATGTTCAACAATCTGGTTCTACTCAAGTTATTGAGAAGACCGTTGGCGAGGCTGTTTCCTCAGGAATGGTTGACAACGAAACTTTGGGATACTTCTTGGCTAGAATTTACTTATTCTTGGTCAAGATTGGTGTTGACACCAACAGATTGCGTTTCAGACAACACATGGCTAATGAAATGGCTCATTATGCTGCTGACTGTTGGGATGCTGAGTTACACACCTCTTACGGTTGGATCGAGTGTGTTGGTTGTGCTGACAGATCGGCATACGACTTGAGCGTACACTCTGCTAGAACTAACGAAAAGTTGGTTGTTCGTAAGGCTTTACCTGAACCTCTCACTGTCGAAAGAACAGAAATTGAGATTTCTAAGAAGAAGTTTGGACCTAAGTTCAGAAAGGATGCTGGTACAATCGAAAAGTGGTTGCTTGCAAGAACCGAGTGTGAATTGGAAGACTTGGGTAAGGAGTTGAAGGAAAACGGTAAAATTGTAGTCCTGGTGCCAACAGTGGAAGCCAAGGTTGAGTTGGACTCTGACTTGATTAAGATCGACAAGGTCACTAGAACCGAACATGTTCGTGAGTTTACTCCAAATGTTATTGAACCATCGTTTGGTATCGGACGTATTCTTTACTCTATTTTTGAACATCAATTCTGGGCAAGACCATCTGATGCTGACAGAGGTGTTTTGTCGCTTCCACCATTGGTAGCACCAACAAAGGTTTTGTTGGTTCCATTGTCCTCTACTGCTGAGTTACAACCTGTTGTAAAGAAGGTATCTGCATACTTGAGAAAGCAACAGATTCCATTCAAGGTTGATGACTCTGGTGCATCTATTGGTAAGAGATATGCTAGAAATGACGAATTGGGAACTCCATTCGGTATCACAATCGACTTTGAGTCCGTCAAGGATGAATCGGTCACCTTGAGAGAAAGAGACTCTACTAAACAAGTAAGAGGTTCATTCGAAGACGTGATTGCTGCAATTAAGGATATCACATTCAACGGTACTTCTTGGTCTGAAGGTACCAGCAAACTTGCTCCATTCGAAACGCAAGCCACAGAGTAAATAGTCTAAAGTGCCGGTCGAAACCACTTTAGTGTTGAAGTATAAGAGTAAATCTGTTATATTAGTAGTCTGATATGATAACTACGTGATTATTGATTTATGAGAGTACATAATAAGAAGTTATGTAAAATATAACTTCTAAGGTATATTACTTGTTTGATAAAACAATTAACCTTCCTCCACATAAACTATTAATCTTAACTTCAATAAAACATTATTATTATAAGAATATGTTTATAAAGAACTTAAATGTAGCAGAGAAGATCTTGAACCTCCTGTGAAGTTAACTCTCTACATCTTCTTTAAGTGGTTATTAAATATTTAAAATGTGTAGAAGAAAAAAAAATTACATTAATTTTTAAATATTAATAATTTCAAGATAAGACCATCCTTGAAGAAGTTTCAGCATTGTATGACGTTTGTATGGAAATAGATAATAATGAAGAGTGCATCTTCAAACACAATGTCATAATTGTTAAGGAGCTGTTGATTATTTTATGATTGGATAGCGTTTCAACTGGAATCACTACTGATAAACCAACCGCTTCGTCTCAACTACTCTTTAAGAAAATATTAATTAAACGACGAGTATTGATAGAAGAGAAAGGAAATCAAATTAGTACGATTGATTCTCGTCAACTAAATTAGGAGCTCAAACACTACCAAGAAGTTGGACCAAACCCTTGACCCTTTGGCAATACAACTCTAATAGCTAAATTATTTGAGTCCAATGTACCATTCACAACATCATTTCCCCACCAGGGAGGAAAGTTAGTATTTGTCAAGTTAAGACAAAGGAAGACAATTAATAATCCCCAAGCCAATCCAATATCCAAACCAGCAGATAACGAATAGTTATACTTTGACCACCAATGGAACCACTTTTTCTTGACACCAACGTTGAAGGCGAGACCAACTATGCACCAGGACGCATAGTTGTATGCAGTTGCAGGTGGGATCTCTCCTGTACCTGAAAAGAAGACTGGCCAATTGAGCCATTTTATAGGAGACTGAGGCCATTTCTTCAAAATAGCCCAAGATACGACTGGCAATAAGGCTCCAACAACAAAGAAGAACAACAAATGGTAGTACAATTGACCATGCGAAAATTGTCTTTGAGGACCAATGACACCCCAGATAATTGATGCATTGAAGAAAACACTTGCTGCGCTACAAGTATAGTGGTTCTTTTGATGAGGTTGACAGATATCGGGAATATTCTTATATGCCCACCTTAAAACAGCCACTTGAACAACGGAACCCCAAATAGTGGCTAAGAATTGAGCAATAAACATAACTCTGGGAGCAAGCTTCATGTAATGACCCAATTTCATGTCTGAAGCAAATGAGATAGCTTGACTGTTAGTGATGTAACCAAAAGTCTTGAAGAACATCATTGCCAATGGCTTTCCTGGTAACATATAACCAATAATAAATTCGGTCACCACGTTAAGACCAACTTCAATGTTAGTTCTTGAGTAAATGATAGCCACGGGCACTAAGAAAAAGAGGGCAATCAAAAGTGCCACCACCAAACACCAGACTGGCATTTCAGTGTTCCATCCTCTAATAGTTCCAATAGCTACACCAAAAAAGATGAGACCAACAACTGCATACCACCAGTCAGGCACTTCCTTATAATTTTTCATTAATCTATTGTGTACGTCGGGCTTCTCCTCCGAACGGATTTGAGCATATATTTCCTTTGAGTGGAAACAGACTGCGTGAGTGATAGTTGCCAAAATTGATGCAAAAGATAAACCATACGAAACTGCGAACGTAGTGGACAAAAACAATGGTGAATACGACTTGTAAGCTTCTTCGTTAAATGATAATGTCTTCGGGTTGATAATCTTTGTAACATTGTATCTCTCACCATATCTATCAAACGAACCAGAAGAAGAGATTGGTAAGTATTGGGCATACCAAGTGTTAGAATAATGGATAGCTGGAACAATAATCCAAAAAATTACTACGACTGACGCTGCAATAGTCCCTAAGGTTGAAGCAGGCACTGGTAACGGCGACCCAATGTAACCCGTTATTTGATTCCAATCCAACGCAATCATGTTAGGTACGAGTCCCAAGCCGGTTTGAGAACCAAAAAGTTGGTTAATCACAACATTGTTTGGTTTAATCCAAGTAATCCATGAAAAGTTAGACAAAGCACCGAAAATATAACCCGGGAAAAAGTAGTAAACGAATGAGCAGGCCATGACAGTTAAAAAGAAATAGAGTCTTGAAATCTTCCAACCATTAGCTGGGTAATTCTTATTGACGTGCATGTTAGTCAAAAATGTACTTGTAACTAAGTTAGCAGGCCAGATGGCTGACGGTGAATACACAACAAATTTTCTGGCAATCCCACCAAGAGCAAATCCAATACACTGGGTGGACAAGACGGCTAACATGTCAAATCCCCATCCGAAATCCGTTTTGTAAAAAACATTTTGCGCTAAAAGGATATCAGTAGCATAAGCGTTACCACCTCCAAAGGAAACACTTGACATAACGGTGATGAGTGCGTGTTCTTTGATGTTGAAAGGTCCAGGGTTCAAGTCAGCACCGAATATCTTGACATTAGGAATATAGAGTCCCCAAAGTACTCCCAATGGCCAAGCTAACATAGATGTGACATACATATTAATTGCGAAAGAAGGAGAGTGTAAGGAAAATAACATATTGATACCACTTCCAATGGTTGTCATAATAAAGCCCAAAACCCAAACTCTGATAGTGGATTGTGGTAAAGATGGATCATCTGTTGAAGGAACCGCACTTCTAACTTCTGGATAAGGGGAATCATCGTCAATTGTCATAGCAGCGTAGTCATCTTTTTCGACTTCCTTCGTCAAACGCGAAGTGACAGGGTCAAACTCTGGACTGGTAATTAACTTGAGATTGTTACCATGTTTTTCATCTGAGTGTTCATCTGACACCACGGTAACATCTGTTATTACCTCAGTCTTTTTAAACTTCAAGCTCTCTTTGAGTGAGTTGAACATAACCAACAGTTTGATGATGCAAGGGATTCAGTTGACATAAGAGGTTATTTATATTAAAAACTTCTAAAGTTACAGATTTACATTATGGAGGGTGAAAGAACTTTGTCCGATAAAGACTACAGGTTGATCATTGTCCGTATCAATGCATCTTTTGTATTGCTTTCTGTAGATGCCCCATTCTGTGGAAATCTCCTATCAAATAAGCCTACTGTGAATACACCCCATTTTTTTGTTACTATACCTTATCAACTTCAATTTTGCTTTGAAGTTACTTGAGCCGTACCGGTAAACGTTAAACAGAAGGTAGCTACCTATCGAATGCCTTGGGCAACTGATCATTGATGTTTCAACTTTATCTTGAGGATTTGGAGAGAGTTTAAGCATGGTGGGTATTATTCTGAAGTGCCAGCAGCCGCTAAATTGGTATTCACCGTGACAAACTCCAATCTTTTTTTACTCTTAAAATGCGCTACTCGTCCCTTACCAACAGCTGGCACAAATAACATTCTCGGGGCCATCGGTCTCGGTTGCAATATCTTCGGTCCTACTATTATCTCACGTCAAATATGTGACATTTTGTCGTAAAAATCAGTCAAATTTCCCAAAAGGAAACAATTCAAACTTGTCTCAAAGTGATGAGGCTTAGGATCTACAACATGTTAAGCGGTTGTAAAGGGCAGCTTTGTCATGTATACTCCTCAGCGTTTCACACGAAGCATGCTGTTAATAATATGGAAGCAATGAGACGGTAAAGATATTCGTACAGGACTTTGTAGAACCTGAATTTCATTCAATTAAGCGACATAAGAATTGTCAACTTCTTTTTAAAAATATCTAACATGCCTTTAGAAATTTCTTTACGAATAATTTTCTATGCTACTTGATAATTCGAAGGTAAGAAACAGCATTGGTTAACAGGCTTAGGAAGATGAATAATTGCATGTGGTATTCACAGAAACAGACGTTATTGGGCTAACGAGCTTGCAGTGCTTATCTTTTTATTAGACTTTAATAAATTATAACTGGAGCCAGGAATCGAAAGCCAACGAATAAGTAAGACTTTCAAGATCAATAATATTTTGCTGTCAACGTGCAATTAAGTTTAGGCGTTGGTAAATGAAAAGAGCCTCTATTTCCGTTCTGTTTTGCCTGCTCAACAGTGTCAACATTCAATAATAAGGTGTGTTATCTTACTGTTCGTTAACTTACTTTGGTAGATTAATTAATTTGCATGGCTTTCAAGGAGGCTTATTGTGGGGGGATTTTCCGCGTCTCCGAACAAGCACCCTATATAAATCCAACTAAACCGTCAATCTTATCTTGTAAAAAATATTCTGCATGCGCTTTGGTTCGGTTATTTAAGGAAAGAAATTGGACTAGAGTATACGG
Source organism: Kodamaea hsintzibuensis (nom. inval.) (assembly GCA_030568835.1). Lineage (NCBI taxonomy): Eukaryota > Fungi > Ascomycota > Pichiomycetes > Serinales > Debaryomycetaceae > Kodamaea > Kodamaea hsintzibuensis (nom. inval.). Next base: position 116,508 of record JAJMJA010000011.1, read on the forward strand.
CGCACTTTTTCTTTTTCAATGCTACCTGAATAGTACTTCGGTCTCGTTCTTTGCATCATAATCCTCGAACTTGAATCCATCACGCTGATCCCAATATTTTGTAGCTATATGCAACGAAATCTCGGCACAAGTTAACCCAAGACTGGTCAGGTATCTAAAGAATCTCAGAATATTCTTTTCTTCTGAAGAAGTACAATACTTACCAGCTGTTACCATTGGCCATTGGAGAAACTTTATGAATACTGACGATTGGTTTGGTAGATACTTGACTAAAGAAGTAATGCGCAGGGCTAGTGCTTCTGTTTCGAAGTTCGCACTTGATCTAAGGGTTAGCGTTGAGATAAGAAAGGCAGAAACAAATGCTTGGTGAGATTTATCCATCCAGCTAATTGTCATGTCCTGGCCATTTGTACTCACTGATTCAAGTAGATTTCCCGCTATAATTATACTGTCCAGATAACTACCACTCTTTGATATACCACCAGGGTTAAAAAATTGGATGCCTGATAACTTGTAGAATTCTGCTAAAAGTTCCAACAACTCTAGAGGTTTGGAGGGAGCACAACTAGGGGTTTTGCACTTATTGAACAATTGTATAATAAGTCTCCTTACGAATGGCACACAATTGATATGAAATCCGAGTAGGAACGAAAATCCATTCCCATGAAGAAAACCCATATCTTTCAATACTTTGTGATCATACTCGTCCCCTTCGAGAATATATTTTTCGATCTCTTTTTCAGTTTCAAGGGTCCCCAAGTACGAAGATGAAAGCCCTGCCAATATTTCGAGCTGTGAGAACCAAAATTTGCCAAATATAAGAACGCTAGACAGCATGGAGTATTCCAGTATACACAGCAACAAGTCTTTAGCTCTTTTCAAATGGCCACGCCAATTATATTCTGGACTGGAAGTGGCAGCAGCACAGAAGAGTAATTCGGTTATGAGAACTGTCACAAATTGGTTACAATCAGTTACATGATTAAAAGCATTTCCAAAAATCGTTGCCTTGGAATAATGTAGATCGTGAACCTCTTTATCTTGTGGGTGAAAGCTTTTCTTAAATACCCATCTTGCACCTAATGCCAATATTGCAGAAAACAAAATCTTCTCTTCCAGAGCCAATTTCAAGATGACATCTCTAGCAGGGTTGTAGTACTGACTTGTCTCGATATCGTATGAGCCCGTTGGGAGAATCATAGTTGAAAAGTTTTCAAAGAAAACCTTCAAGTAGACTTGCTCAGTCTGAGTAGCTTTTAAGCAGCTGTAGTGGATGTTGTGTGGGAAGATTTTAGTAGCCACTGAAGGAATCTGTTCATTGATATTTATTGGTTGTGTATAATCATGTTGGCTTGTGATTGTTGACTGTCTTTCGTCTGTTAACATCTCATTCGAAGCTGGCAGTAATGTGTGGTATCGGCCCTGTACTACCTCAGAACCAACCTGAGATGTAGATTCCATATTAAGCATCCGAGCAACTACCAATTGAGACGAAATTTTAGTTGATTCAGTCACCACCGAATTAGACTCTATTGTGTTTGTATTAGCAGATCCCGAACTTAAATATACATGTCCAATAGCTGGAGTTGAGATAGGCGTTGTAGGGCTCTTAAAATTGAACCTCGGGAACTTTGGAACAGGATACTGACAGTGTTTTCCCAATCTAGAACACTTTATACACCCTGGTTTTGTAATATCACACTTGATTTTAAGTCGTTTACACTCAACACATGCTCCAACATTATATCTTCCTCTAGGTTTCTTTGCTTGTGCACGATCAATTAAACTAGTCGACATAATAGATAATTGTGCAGAGCAAAAGTATTAAATTTTAGATAACCAGGATATTGATTTAATACAACGTATAACTATAAAGATGGAGGTGAGAGCCAAAAGTCCCACATTTTAACACATCTTTGAAACTAAATGCTGTGCATTTGCAGCCAAAAAAAAAAGAATACACATTTTTTGGTGCTTCAAAGAAAGTGTGAGAGTGATGATGATGTTAAGGGTAATCTGATAGAAGTAGAAGAGAAGTGAATGATGAGGATAATTATTTGATAGTTATTTACCTCATGTGATTGTAGGTGGTTTGTTATCCTTGAGTTCAATAAGTGGCACGTAAAATTCTAGTTCATCTGGATGAGCGCCACCAGTTGTGTCTGGTGATCCTTCAAATGATGCAACAATGTATGGAAATCCTTCATAGAAATACCCCCAAAATAACTAAGCTCCGGTATTCACAAGCTTTGGATATTACGGAATTCGACAACTCTAATGTGAGAATTGTAATCTATTGCTATTCAACTATGGGTCTCGTACATATCAAACTTAAAGTTGATTTTGGTGTAAATTTGACAAAAATATGTTGTTTTCTTTCTATACTTTATCTTATATAACTATACCTTACAACGTTTTCACGTACTCCAACACAAACTGCTTCAATTTCTCTCTTGCATTCTCCCACAGTTCATTTTCTCCTTCAAACGCATCTCCATATACTCTGAACAAACGTTTTATAAGACTCACTTCATACTCATCAGAGATTATGCCATGTTGAATAGCCTTTTCAAATAATAAGTGCGCAAATTCTCTGTCGTTATCATAAAGGTTACTCAAAATAAGAGTTTCAGTAAGAAGACCCAGTGGTGACCTTTTTGTAGTTTCATTGATCGTTTTAGATGTTTGCTGAATATAATTGTTGTATATGTCAAGAGACTTTTCCAGATCGAAGTTTGATTCAGCAATGATTTGTAATTGAAGTGACTTAACAGTTGCCAATGGTGGTACCAAGCTGTTGGCAACTTTCAATAATACCTCATTGCTTTGGAAAATAGATTGATATACAAAACACTTAAGTAAACTCAATTGAATTGCTTCAACGTCTTCTTTATTCTTTGTTTGATAAAGGTTGTACTTTTTAAGTGCAGCATCTATGTCTCCCAAATATATTCCATTAGTTTCAATCAAATTTGTTCTTAAGGCTAAGGCATCTGCGGCAATATCTAATTCATTGGTTTCGATGTACTTGATAATATCTTTGGACAACAGTACTTCATCAATTTGAGTTTGAGAAATCTCAAGGGTCTTTGCAAGCGCAGCTTGTTTCCCCCATAATTCTGTTAAATCTTTTGCGTGGATCGTATCTAAGGCCCTGGTAAAGTCTTCTACAGTTAAAACTTCTGGCTCAGCTTCAAAAATCCTAGTGAAAACCTTCAAAAAAGCAGTGTCCGATTCAACATTGAGGTGAGATTTCAAATCTTCAATCAGAATGGCCAGTAATATAATTTCCACTGGCAAATCCAGCTCAACCAACAGGTTAAATAATGAGTACAACAGCTTAGGGTCGAGTGGAGAATACCTATCCAACAAATACTGCAACTGCATTACTGCCTCCGGTGTACTTTCTTCTTCAGATAATCGTAATTTTGCTACCAACTTATCTATAAAGGTTTGAACCACTATGGCATCATTAACCTTTCCATCGCCTTCCAATGTTTTGAATAACTCAAGGTTCAGCAATACTCTCTCTGGATTCAATTCGATTAAACGACCAACAATCTCATTGGAGAGCTCTGTCTGGTTGCGTAACTTGAAATAAATACCGAAATTGGGGATCAACTCATTGAGTACAAGTCTTTTTGCTTGATTCAGCGAATTATTAATAGCCTTGATGAGCAGAAGTCTATCTTGAGGAGAATCCTCTTTCGGTGTATGTTGTTTGATATCTGCTAATGTTATTTTACTAGCATCACGTCCAAGAAGTTGGGAGAACCGCCTACTGGTGGTTAATCTAAGCATTATTGAAGTGTTAATTTTTCTAATTTTCACTGCTGAACAAGAGATTTGATTAGAGCAAGAGAAGTCTTGAAATAGTTATTTCAGAGCAAGTGTTTACTTTTATATGATGTCATTGTGGTTGTCATAGTACATTCTTGGTAGAGAATTTTATGTCATCTAACAAGTAATGTACGTCATTCCATAAGATCTCTAGTATTGGAAGCGAGATATTAAAGTACTATGATTTAAATGAAATTAAGCTACCAATGAACTATTAAAATTGATTACTTATATGTATAATACATATCATATCATATGGGTTTTCTATCTTTTATTTCGTGTATACTTTCTATATTCTAAAGTATTCTTTCTACTTTCTAAAGTATTCTATATCTTGAAACAAAGTTGTAACTTGCGTGAGGATACTCAGTATATTAAAGATTACTAATCCTTACTGGTAGTAAGCTTCTCCTCAGCTTTAGCTAACAACCCCAAACCAGGGAAATAATCTTCCCAGAGATCTTCTGTTTCGACAGATTCCAATTCGCCACTCTTCTCAAACAATTTAGCAAGGTACTCACTGTAGTCGATCCATTTGTTCTCTTTCTCACACTTATAACTCCAACCTGCTTTGTATGCTCCTCCCAAAGCACAAGCGTTGGGGATTTCTACCTTGTAGTTACCATCCAGGGGAGCCAAAATGGAACCCATCTTACGAACAATACTTTCATTGTTTGAAGCTCCACCAACATAGTAGCATTTCTTCGATCTTGAAGTGATCAGCTCAAACGTCTGTTTGTTACCATCAGTGTGAATTTCACCGTCTTTGGTCAAGTCCTTGTACATTTCACGGAGTTTTTCTTCAGGTAACAGTTCATTGCGTGAAGCTAACATAGGACCAACTCTCAATCTACAACTCAATGTTTGCAGTTCAACAATTGCAACCGCATCTTCTTCGGCCAGCCATTCAACTTCCTTTCCATTTTCGTCAAACCGTTTGGTTTGTGCAGCAACACTTGGAACAATCTCTCCCAATGGGAAGTAAATTCCAATACGTTTGGAAAACGAGTGTGAAGCGTCCAATTGTTCATTGAACTTGGTCCAGTCAGACAGATCAGATTGCTCGTTGATAGCGTCACGGACCTTTTCTCTTGCTAAAGAACCATTACAGTAACATATCATACCCATATAATGATCTGGCAATGTAGGGTGGACAAACAAGTGGTATTGTGAAGATGGAGTGTACTTATTGGTGACAATAAGTACAGTAGTAGAAGTACCCAAAGAAATCAAAGCATCGTTGGGGCTCAATGGAAGAGAAATAACTGTTGCCAAGTTGTCTCCTGTAAACTTGTAGATTTTACAGTCTGAAGAGAAACCATACTTTGAAAAATATGGGGAGATTGCTCCAGACAGTTTATATGAAACCGGGTCAATAGGTCCTAATTTTGATTTCAATTCAGAAACTGCCAGTTTGGATTCTTCTTCCAGAACATCATCCAATTCGTGATGCGAGCCAGCAGCAACACTCAATAATTCATCGTCATAATCACTTTTGGCAATATCGTACAAGTTCATTCCGCAAGCATCAGCTTGTTCAAGTTGTGTGATTTTACCCAAGAGAACTGATTCGACAAAAGATGATACCAATGAGATATGCAGTGTTTTGGAGTACACATCAGGCTTCTTTTTGGCGATCTTTCTAATCTGTAAACCAGTAAATCTAAAATGTGCTCTTGATCCAGTTGTTTTAGCCAATCCAGCTGAACCTCCAGCGACTTTTTCAAAAGCTTCACCTTCTTTAGTAGTTGAGTGGTCTTGCCAGTTAGGTGAGTATTCATAAGCCAAAGCATCTGCCAATTGTTCACTTAAACTGGATTGCTTTTCTGATCCCAATGCATCTAAGGAATCTTGTGCTCCGTGACCCCAAAAGACAGAACCATGTTGTTGACAACTACCCGAGATTCCAGCGACTTTGTCGAGAGGGAACCCGTCATCTTTCATGTTTGATAAAACCAAATCAATTGCGTCCAACCACATAGCAACTGGACTAAGAATGGTCCCTTCACCTTTATTCAACACACCCTTCTTTACCCCATACTTGCTCAGAAACGACTCATCAAACTCAACAGAATAAGTTCCAACCGCTTCCAATTGATCATTGGTGGCAATAACTTTAACCTGCTGAGTCGAAAGATCAAACCCTAAGTACAATTTACTTGACATACTAAATGAATAAGTTGCTATAATCTTTTCATTTTATTGTTTTTCCGAAAAGTCCAATCCCGTTGAACTATCCCTATACATATATCTAAATGATACTATATTTTAACCTGTAACCATTTAATTGGAGCTTCTTTGTTCAAGAAGGACCAGTTTGGTAAAAGTATCACCAAAACCACTGCAAACTGTGCTGCAAGTAATCCATACACAACAACTAACGAGTTAGCAACATACCCAACTATAACACTAGTCAACACCAGTGCATATGAGAATAGAGTGAGTAACCTATCTACTTGAGGTTGGTTGGGAATCGTGATTGGGAATTCAATAGCGTCCATGATTTGTACAAGTAACAAGTAAATTGAAATGTTTGGTTAAAAAAAATGACACGCGGCGACTTCACTAAATTTAGTGAGAGAATGGAAAGTTGAAGTGGTGGGGAAGAGAGAAGTGGAGAGATCTGGTGAGGAATGCGGTGAGGTTGGTTACTGGTGATATTTATAAATGTTGAGAATCAATGAATAACGATGAACAAGCTTATTGGTAATTGCAAGTATTTGTAATTGAATAACTTGTTGGTGGAGGATCGGTCATTGGTTTTGAGAATTTTGCGACAAATATTCCTGACATTATATTGAAGATTAAAAGTCATAGTGTTGATTGAGATGTAAGTTAAGTCTTGATATAGGGTGATGGTAAGTATCTGGTTGAATCTAATGTGAGAGAATGAGTTAGGTTTCAGGCTTTCAATAATACTATGGTTTATGACAGTTTATTGTTGGATAGTTATGGTTATTGTTGTGGTGATTCAATGAGAAAGGATAATAAGATGAAGTAAAGAATAGTATAAAGAGATGGCTAGTAGGTGAGAAATGAGAAATGAGAGAATAGGAGAAAAGTGAGAAGTGGATATTTTTGACTTAGTTAAGTTATTCTTCTCTTTCAACGTATTGGATTATCAATTCGCTAGAATACAACACGGAGAAGTAATCCAATGTCCGGCACAAAAACATATCTTACAGGAAGTGATACAACGTAGAACTTCACTAAATAAAATAAAAGATAACAGCATCATCATGTATTCTAATCTTTAGTTAGGAGATATTGAAATGTAACGGTATTGTTGAATTTGCAACTTCCTATGACTTATAATCTATATACTTCTTCTGATATTTCTTCTTATACTTCTTTAACGAAAGCCAACATCAGCATTCTAAAGTTTATAAATACTCAATGTCACCACCTTTAGTACACATTCTCCTTCTAAACTCCAACTCTAAGCACTAAGCACAATCTCACTCTAAATCAGTAGAATACCAAGACAATCAAAAGAGCACCGAAAAGCCTCACAACCAAAATCTGTCAAATTAAATTCAAAGTGACACTTTATCGATTTGCAGCATCAATTAGCGGATTATACCTTTATTTAGTTTCGTCATGTCTCTCAAAAATACTTCTGAACCCTTTCTAACTACACTTTGACTTTGATATACCTTTACATGATTACATTAGAAGTCAACTACTACATATAAGAATCAAATACCAGTATTTGCTCATCTCATCACAACTCATCACGTTTTCCAGTGTTAGGCTGCAAAACTAAAGAGTTGTGGTTCGGTTCAATACCACCACATTACAGTTTGGACCTTACGTATTCACGTTTCATATTAACACCCCCCATTTCGTACTTTACCTTATTCTCTACTTGTTTAAACTGTTTGTGCAAAACTCTTGGTGAAGCCTCCTTTGTTGAGTACTCGTTGAATAATCGCCGTATGGTGCAGAGGAGTTTTTGACTAATTTTGGCGTTCTTCCACAGTAACAAATCAACAAATAAACTACTTCAAAAGTTGGTTACTGAATCTAATCTCGACTTCTTCGTACATCGTTCAACCATGACTCAAGACTCCAAACCTATAGTGTTATTTTTGGGAGAATTAAACCAAGATTTGCCTGAGTTCAAAGCTTTTGCAGACAAGTATGAATGTATATTCTACACTGTGACCACACCAGAAGCAGTTATTGCAGACTTCAAGGGTAAGTATAGTAATGTTGTCGCTATATACGGAGCTTGGATGGGTTTTATTCCAGTAGGAGGGTTTTTTGGATCCGTTTTAGAGGCAACTCCTGCTAGTGTCAAAGTCATCTCTGTTTGTTCAGTTGGATTCGATAGATATGATGGCTCTGCTATGAGAGCCAAAGGAATCACATTAACTAATGTTCCTTCGGACATGGCTGCTGAACCAGTCGCAGACTTGGCATTGTTCAACACCTTACAAGCCTTCAGAAACTTCAAACCATTCTCAAAGATTGTCGATGAGATCCCAAATACTCTTGAATCCAGAAAATTGTTGGATACATCTTCTACATTCAACACCAAGAATGGAACTGTTGATTTCGAGGCCCTGAGAAACTCTACAAAGTTCGGATACGGTGAATACTTCACCAACAGACCTAACACTAGTCCTCGCGGCCACCACGTAGTGATTGTTGGATTTGGTCTCATCGGAAAATTGATCGGATCCAAGTTGAACGACTTGGGATTACATATCCATTATGTCAAGAGGAGCCCACTCAGTCCAAAAGAAAACGAGGAGTTGGGTTATGAAGCTACATACCATGCCAACCTTGCACTGTCTTACAAGATTGCAGACTTGGTCATAATTGCATGTCCTGCTACCCCGGAAACAAAGCATTTAATTAACGCGGATTCCATTGCAGCTTTCGAGAAACCAATTAGAATCATTAACATCGGCAGAGGGTCTGTCATTGATGAAAATGCCTTGGTTGAAGGGTTGGAGTCTGGAAAGGTGATTTTTGCAGGATTAGATGTATTTGAAAAGGAACCTTCTGTCCATAAGGGATTACTCAACAGAGATGATGTTTATTTGACCCCACATGTCGGAGCATCTACTGTTGAGAACTTTGATTATTCTGCCGTTTCTGCCTTGAAAAACATTGAGAATGTTTTGGAGGGAGGAAATGGTTTGACTCCAGTGAACTAATAAACTAGAGGGAACTTGTTTCTGAGAGCACTAGAATAGAAGAGTAGCCTAGACAATATTTTAATTTGGAGAAGGCAGTATTAATAAAATAACTGAATTTCAAATGAAAATATAAACTACGTACAAGTCAAATTAGTATAGTGAACATCCTAATATGTAGTAGTGAAGTTCAAACATTGCATAACTTTCATCCTCAAGAGTTTAACTTCATGATAATCTCATAAATCGCTCAAATAAATGCAGAACCTATGATAATAAACTTACGAAAACCCTACATTCCATCAATGGATGATCTATTGAACTAGAATATCCAATGCCTCTTCCCTAGCACAAAGCTATTGTAAAGCCCATTAAACACATGTATTCTTTGTTAATTAAGGGTGCAAAAAATTACTTTCCACGTTGACAGGTTTATGCCTCGGAGTTGCTTTGAAACCAGAGCATCTCAAGATTTGTAAATAAGAGGCCAATTGAGCTGTTAGATTCGCCTGTATACTTGAATATGATCTATCCACTCATTAAAATCTTTTTAGATGGACCACATGCATTTCAAATTTCCCACGAGGCTTTAACCCATTCCAATCTGGAAAAAGATGAATACATCCCGCCGTTCCCGTACACGTTGACGTAATCTACAAATATCGCTCACCAAGTGAGATCTGCGTTATCCGTAAAGTCGTGAATTCTAAATAAATAATAACGAGGAGGAAGTAATCCGCCCCATCCGATGTAGTAGTGAATATGTGATATGTCCACACTCAATGTTAGTGTTCCTATTGATATGCTCCCAAAAAGGGTTTTCGTCTCGTCTCCTCCAGACACCACCTACCATCCGGCTTCCTCCATTTCGACTCTTCCGTTCATTACTTCATCAAAGTTGAAGTAGTATCCCAGTTCCAAGTCTTCTTCTTCTTCATATTTGGGCAAGTCGAAAAATCTTGCAGAGCCCAAGTTCTTGAATGGGTATGCCTTTTTGGTGTCAATGATTGATGTTGTATTCACTGATGAGACTGTAGTAGACCGTGTTAATGTACTCATCAAAGAGTTAACTTCAAAGTCCGATGAAGGTGAAATGGTGCGTGATAATCCATTGCCCAACTCATCATCGTCTTCAAAGTCAATGTCTGCGTCCGAGTCTTCTACAGTGTCTAGTTTTTCAAAGTCCTTGTAATTTTCAAACTTTCTAGACTTTGAGGTTTCTTCACCAATGTTGTAGTTGATGAACGATTCGAACTCTGACTCTTCTTCTTTATGGGACAAGCTCATGTCAGTGATCAAGTCGTTCAAGTTTTCTTCTTGGTATTCATTGTAGGTTCTCTTGTGTGCCATTTTGTCGTCAGTTTCCGGTGTATTCACTGAAGTTTGCACCGGACTTGAATCTGACACTGGCGAGGACACAACCGATTCGGGTGTGTCGTTGTACTTTAGCACCATGTCCCGCAAATGCTTGTACTCGTGGATCAATGAGAGTAATGTTGCTTTCAAGGCCATGTTCTCCGAGTCAACCACATCGATACGACGAGTCAACTGGTCGACACCTTGTTCCACACATACATCCTCAACTTCTTCACTTGCTCCTCCATCTTCAACACTTCTTCGGGAGCACTTTTTTTTGGCAACTTTAACTGCCTTGCACTTTTTCTTCTTCTCTTGTTCACCAGTAATTGGTTTGCGTCCAGGTTTAGGTCTTGGTGGTAGTACCCATTCCTTTGAAGTTTTTACAACCAAACATCCTGTATTACCGGTATCTCCATTTATTCCAGATGTTCTAGCATTAATTTCCAATGGCTTTCCCATACCCAATGGCTTGGCCTTCTCATTCATTGCTATGTCATTGTTAGTAAATTCTTCATGGACAAAACTCGCAACACCTTTCACTTTCTCTAGTGTACTTACAATTCATCTCTATTACTATATCACAATCGTCATCGAATGCAATTTTTTTTTTTTAGTGGAGTCTGTATCAAACTTATATCTATTTTGGCTTACTATGATGTATATACCAAAAAGTAGATAACAGGTCTCATCTCGAAGTATATATAGATTGCGGGCGAAATCGGGTAGCTAATTTTCATGGTTATTGTGCACTGCTTATTGTGCACAACTCTTGATTAATTTCTCTGATTTGAGACATTTCTGAGTAAGAACTTTGATATTATTGGCTGGAGGCACAGCAATGTACCAATTAGGAACCGAAACTATAGTAAACACATGGGTGATTCAAAGTCACAGTCTTGCAGTTTATCCTTGGTTTTCGGGATGAGTGGGTCGGAGGCCGTGGATCCATACTTACTATACCTTTACATATTACATATCTATTACTATCACCAAGGCACTGATATTAATGCCCAACCCCACAACTCGTACGACCAACCTTAATCATCGCAGTGCCAACACAAATTGAAGCTTCAAAATTTTTGATGCATTTTTTTTTTTTTACTTCTGTAACTTACCGCAACACCCAGTGAAACCTCCCAGGGATAATGTATCCGGGGTAAGAAACGAGACATCAAAGGAGGCATCAAACACCGATAGTGCATGCTTCACGGTGGTTAACCCCCACAAGATTCTGTGCTCCAATGGAAACATCGGTCAATAAGCTTTTCTTCGAGGTACAAAGTCACTGACGAAAGCTAAAGTTAAATCAGTCCACCGCTTGTAGTAGTGTGTTTTGTGGAGTCGGCTTGTCAAGTTAAGTAATTGCCCTTTGAGTGGCTAGAATATATCTCTCAAAATACCAAAGGCTTGGGGGTTTGCGCTTGAGCAATGAGTTTTTAATAAAGGCGTGTTTAGTGTTTGCCACGATCTCTTTTAAGGAGGTATAGTCATTATTCATTCACTTAACAGAATCTCATGTCTTGGGAGGTGGCAAATTGGCACTTTAGAATAGTCTGACTTAAATGGGTGTGAGAATAATAGACCTACACCCTAAGTCCTAAATGCGAAGTGCCGGATCTTTATTCTTTTAGCCAATAGTTGACTTGTTTGGAAAAACGCTCCCAACCTGAGTGATAAACAATTGGTTTGGGGGGGTGCTAAGGATTCCATCAGACCGTTATATTGTTCCGATTCCAACCGTTACGATGACCATTCTCTACGCGACTATACGTTACAAACACATCTTTCTTGTTATTATGGAGTTAGATGTGTGAGGTGATTTCTCGAAAACAGAGAAAACACAGAGATGATCTTGCGTGCTGCAAAAGAAAATTGGGCAATAAAGAGACGAGAATCAATTATATAGTGGGTATTCAACAAAGAAGGGATATTCAGTAGAAATACTTTTATCAAGAAACCTATAGAGGATTTAAATAATAAGAAGATGATAATGAATAAAAGGTGAAGATACTGAAAGTTACTAAAAAATACAATAAGGTACTCGCTAGACTTTACATTATCAACTAATAAACTAATCATCTAAAAAACTAATCAACTAATAAACTAATAAACTAATCAACTAATCAACTAATCTCCAATGTTTATTACCTTGCATTAAAGATGTGCTGGAGTAGCTTTTTTGCACCCAAGTAAACCTTCGCCTTGAATGGCAGAGAACAGTCGATGTTCACACAAATAGGAGGTGTTCCTGCCTGCGGAACCATGCACACTATATATTAGGAAAGTCTTTCGATCAAAGTCGTAAGATATTATAAAACAACCCAAAACCCCACACTCCAGACCAAAAAGTGGACCGAGATGTCGGACTTAGAGTGTATTCGAGGCGCCTTCTGGAAACTGCTCAGTCTGAACTAGTTGTCCGATAATTAGAGATTGGGTGCAAATTATAATGCATGCTTCCGCTAGTGTTGACCTAGAGATGTTATCACGAAGATTTCAGTCAAACAATTGTGATTAGTTTTCCCCCTTAACTCACTATCTCCCAAAACTTTAGCTGTCAAATGCTCCCATAAGACTGATTTTAATGCCTCTACATTTCATAATTCCAGAATCCGAGGTGATTCTAGAATACTTTTTGCTATGCAACCAAAAGTTGATTATGCAACAAGAGCTATTCTAGACCAGTGAGTAATTGAATTAAAGGGTTGATGTGATGGTTCTCTTTAATCACACTGGAGGTTTAAACTAAAAATCTTTACTAGCTTACATCCATGGAAGTTGATTTTCCTGTTGACTGTTCTTTCCCTCAAACAACCAATTTGAAGGCTTATTGGATCAATTCATCCTACCAATAATCTCAATACTAATCTAAAAAGCTTCAGATTTTGATCGGAATTACAAAAATACAAATGGATATAAACTTAATTCCTTTAAAGCACATGAATATCTATTACAATTTAGAATGGTCACTTTAAAATGAGCTATTCACTGAACTAGACAATCAAAAGCAAAACAAAGATAGCATTAAGATTGTAAAGTTAATAAATCGGGATTCTAAGTAATAAGATTCTTGGTCTGACCCACTGTTCAATACCAAGTATGCTAGATTTTTACAGTTGTGGTAATTACTTGCTAAGTGAGAACGAATTGACACCACTTCATCCTAATCACACTCTTAAAATTCATCTAAACTAGATTCTCGGCACACTATTCTAGAATCTTACAGTTTTCTAGTATACTTTTGGAGAATCATTAGGTATAAGTTATTATTTTATGAATCAACTCTTGACTTTATCTTGAATAATCCGCACTAGGTTCCATACTTGCATTTCCTGAATACGCCACAAAATAGACAACCGTGTTCAACACCTTATAAACCCCAGTTCGAGTCCCATCGACGAATTAAATGAAGATCTCCAACGAAGAACTTACGAAGCGAATCGGATTTTAAGTTAATACTCAAAATTAGAATGAATTACGAAAATTTCTTGACCAGTAATGCTGCAGCTTCATATACCAAGAATAAAAATTATAAAAACAGAATACTATAACTAAGGAAACGCGTCACCTTTGTCTTACACTTCAATCAAGACTTAAGTTGTTTTCTTAGAGTATAACGACTTTGACTTCAATATCAATATCAAATCAACACTCACACAATTTCAATAAAAAAAGTATGGGGCTCGGAATACTTGAGAGATTACCAACTGAAGCTTTGGAGCATGTGTTCAGTTTCTTGGAGCCTATTGATGTGCAATATTTGCACCCTGATCCTTTCTTCAGAACCTTAGCAATGAATCGGATGTACGAAACAGTTAAGTTAACTACATACCCCAACTACCACTTTGCTTTCCAATCTCTTCGGACCGACTATTCTCTTGTACCAATTATTAGCAAACAGAATTTAGAAATATTTATGAAGAGTGGATATATCCGTCCCAAGACTTTAAGATTACAAGATCCTAGGGTGCTTAAGGACTTGGATCCAGATGTAGTTCTGATGTTTGAGTCGTTCGAGAAATTACTACTTATACATGACTACTACAGCGATTTCGAATCTGGCGAAGTAGACTCGATTGATGAGACCAGCGATTATCCTCTCCTTGACAGAAATGAGAGTGAACTGATATTGGCAGAATTCTGTTTGAACCATCCAAACACCACCAAGTTATGCGTCGAAGAATTAAGCAAGAATATCCATTTCCCACCTATGTTGACTGAATTCACTGCAGAAATTATTCAAGAAGATGCTTTTGGTATTCTTCCTGCGACGCTTCGTATCCTTGAGTTCAATATACCAGATGAGTATCTGCTTATTGATCTCTCTCATTTAAAACAACTCAAGCGCTTGAAATTGATCGAGAATGTATTTATCTCAAACAAGTTCCAACTTCCAGAAAAGCTTGAATATTTGAAACTATCCAGACTTGAACATTACGAGATCGTTAAGTTAGGAAATGTAACGGATTTAGAGCTCAGTAACTGCCAATTCACCGACGAAACCATTCAAACACAATTTCCTGACACACTTAAATCATTGACTGTACAGCTATTTTACCTTCATGCTCCCAATACAAAATTAATAGACACTGAAGGGAACACTTTGGAAGGTAAAGTAGTAAAATTAAACGTGCCGAAAGGTTTAGAACAGCTTGATATCAATCTTTCTAATCATGTTTACTTGGAACATGACGACTTCAAATTTCCCCCAGGTTTAAAGAAGTTAAGATTTTCATTAAAAGAGTTCTTCTCGTTAAGAAATGGCATAGTAGAGAAGTCTAACATGGAAGTTGATTTTCCATTAAGATTGACAGAATTGTCTATTGGTGCTAGTGATCTTAAAGTTGACTTGAAATCGAATATCAGTCAGCTTAAAAAGTTAAAAACTCTTGCAATCATTGGAAGCATAACTGGTTTGGATTACCCTACCTCACTAGAAGACTTGCAAATTTTAGACTCAGATCTCACTTCATTGGATGTGAACCACACCAAATTGAACCATTTGCACTTGGATCGGACAAATGTCTCACTGTTTGAAGATTTGAAATATCCCCCAACTGTATCGTGTTTGTGCCTTCCAAATAATAAGCTCACAACACTCAACAAGTCATTAGACTTGACTGAGTTGGACGTTTCTCACAACTACATTTCTTCTATTGGCCCTGAATTCAAAGAACTGAAAATAGTAGAGTTGGACTTGGAAGGAATTTCTGAATTTGGCGTTGACCTTGCCTCTCTTCCCAAAAATCTCTGCACACTTCGTGCCAACATGCATAAACATGTCATATTTGGAACTCTCCCCAAGTCATTAGTAAATTGTTCATTTAAACATGGTGCTGGCGCTCAAATCCCCATTCCTCATTGGGATTTGTTAACTAAGAAAGAGCCAAGGTTGCAAGGTTCGATACTTGTACGTTATACAGATCATCAAGAAATGGGTAGATTCTATGAAGTGCAATTGGTTAAGGAAAAACGGGAGGCGGAAGAGGACGACTCTGAAAATGAATATGATGAATATGATGATTATGGGTACTACCATTTTGCCACGATTATTGTCAAAGAGCACATAGAAGTCTATTTTCTTGGTGAGGAGGTCCAGATATTTAATCCACAGGACATTAGCGAAATAGTAACTGAACCAAATGGACTCTCTCAATAGTGTTGAGCAATGTCACTAGCTTCTACAGCATTAATTCTTCGCTTCACAGTCTGTTCTAAAGTCTCCTTATTCATCCATGCTTTGAAATGAAATATCCAATCATCTAGTAGATTATTTTATTGATGACCAAAATCACTTCCAAAGGATAATAAACAAGATGGTATCACTCAGAATGTCAAACAGCCAAGATCCTCTTCTCTTGGCAAATACAATTTAAGCTGGAAAGAATAAATCATGAATCAAATCGGATTATGGAATCCGATGAATAGTTATCAGTAGCACGACCATTCAAACTGACCGAGGTAATAACAAAACCCAATCTTATTGTAGATCTATTCTTGTCTTTAGTATAGTTATCTGCTTGAACTTTATATAATTATTGCTTCTAATTATCGCCTGTCGGACTTATGAAGGTATTGTGTCAAACCTTAAAGTTGTTTTCTTCCTTTAACGGTAGAAAGCTTTTTTAACACAAAGCGAGGACGAAGCTGTTCCAACAAATTTATAGATACTCTGTTTGCACATGTTATATTAAGCTCGATGACTTTAAGAAGACTTTTATCCAAAAGCTTGGTGTAGTGAGAGTATTCTGAAGGCAAGGTAAAGTTCTAGGTGTAAGCAGTTATCTGCACCTAACTCAACTTCGGAAAATCTACACCTCTACTTGTGCAAGCCTACTAAGAAAGGACAACATCAAAGGGTCTATTTATTTCAACGGACAACGGTTCAGACTAACCTCGGTTTTGCAGCTTATGTATCAAGGCAAGAATCCGATGAGAGTGCTAATTTAGAAGGATCTCGCAGTGTATCCACGGGTAAGATAATAAGTCCATTCAACATTTTTAACATAATATTGACCTTCCTAGAATAGTTAAGATGAACATAAACGAAGGAAATCTGCGATGAAACACCTAATCTTAATTCTCCACCTTCAACTTGTTCTCTTCATTCTCTTCTAAATGATCTTCACCACCGAAATTTCGAGGGTGTGTCAAACCGTTTTGAAGTATCTTGTGCGTAAAGAGAGTGCTGGTGCCTTTTAGAACCCTTCTGTACTCTCAAGCACGAATCGGTCTTCTCAGGCACCTCTAGGAGCATGTTTCTTCTTCTCTTACTAGACTTCCTTAAGAGGCTATGAAAAAAATTACCAATCTTGGAAATATGCTAAAGGGCTTAAATTTACGACAATATGACAGGGGCCTTTTTAGGACGAAGGACCCAAGACGAACCTGTTCCAAGAACTCGAGTTTCATAACTGTGGGGAATGTATTCTTATAAATACTCTAGTGAATCCGTCTATAGGGGTGAATTCTGGTAACGAACCATACTGGAGAATGAGAACCTGGTCTTTAATTTTTGGAGCACTCACACTCCTTCTGACGTTGTCAAATGCTGCACCTTTAAATACGACAGCTACATCTTTGGGGGTTGCTAGTGTTCCTTCAAGCACACTGCACTTACCACCCAGCAAAGATCCATTTTACTCTGCTCCTGATGGGTATGAGCTGGAGAAGCCAGGTACCATTCTCAAGTCCAGACTTATTCCATCCAAGTTGAGATCAGTTATCATTCCAGTTCCTGTCAAAAATACATGGCAGATTTTGGTCAGATCCACTGACCAGTACGGTAATGCTTCAGTTATAGTATCAACAATTATTGAACCATTCAACGCTGACCCTAAGAAGGTTGTTAGTTACCAAATTGCTGAAGATGCACCTTCCCCAGACTGTGCCGTCTCTTATGGTATTTCTACGGACGGTCCTATTTTTAGTACTTTGGTTACTCAGGTGGAAATCCTTTACGTTCAGTACTTGTTAGACCAAGGTTATTACATCAACACTCCTGACTACGAAGGGCTTAAAGGAGCCTTCACTGTCGGAAGAATCGCTGGTCACGCAGTATTGGATTCTATAACTGCTACCTTAAATTCTGGAAAGCTTACTGGAATCGACTCAGGAGCTGAAGTTGCTATGTTTGGTTACTCAGGTGGTTCTCTTGCTACTGGTTGGGCTGCCGCAATGCAACCCACCTATGCCCCAGACTTGGAGAAGAACTTAATTGGTGCTGCCTTGGGAGGATTTGTTCCCAACATTAGTGCAGTCACTGAACAGGTTGACAGAGGTATCTTTACTGGTTTGAGTGCTGCTGGTTTGAACGGTATCATCCATGCATATCCATACATGGAACCAATCATCAAGGGTCAAATTTCTGACCCTACCAAATTGGCCAAATTTGAGTGG
Source organism: Kodamaea hsintzibuensis (nom. inval.) (assembly GCA_030568835.1). Lineage (NCBI taxonomy): Eukaryota > Fungi > Ascomycota > Pichiomycetes > Serinales > Debaryomycetaceae > Kodamaea > Kodamaea hsintzibuensis (nom. inval.). Next base: position 134,753 of record JAJMJA010000011.1, read on the forward strand.
GCCTCAGACCAATGTCTTCTTCCATCAGTTCTCTCCTACTTGTTCGAAGATTTTTACAGTGGAGACGGCAGTATTTTTGATGACGGTGCCCGCTTGTTTGATATCCCAGAAGCTGCTGATATTATCAGACTTAATACTTTGGCACTCAAGAACGATTCCGAAATTCCTGAAATTCCATTGTTTTTGTTCCATTCTGAGCTTGATGAGGTTGCACCTATTGCAGCAGCTGAGAAGGCATACAACAACTGGTGCGAATGGGGAATTGCCTCGTTCGAATTCAACGTCGATTTCCTTAACGAACATATCACTGAGTATATTACTGGTGCTCCTGCAGCATTCCACTGGATAAACGGTTTATTTGCAGGAAACGCGACAGTTAAAGGCTGTCAACGTACCCTCAGATCAAACAACCTTCTCTATCCTGGTGCTAGAGAAACTTTTGGTGATATGGGAACTTCTATCAAATCTGCGTTTTACCAGAACCCTGTTGGACCTACTTCTTAATACCCACATCTAGAAATTGTTTAGGCATTCAACTTAAATAAATTAAGCTTATAGAAAATATAAAGACATTCTAGTTATCACTACTTCACGTACATTTAGGTTTTCTTAATTCTTGAGAAACTGCTCGTAATGTAACTTTTGGGTGCAAACTTCATCACTGGAATATTTTTTACTGTAATTAGGAACAAATAATATTTTAATCAAAAACTGCTGAGCGATTATGAACATGTGCTATTGTTGCTTCACGGATGATGATAAGAGACATAGAAGTCCCGTACCGAGATAGCAGGAGGTTCTAGAAACATCAAGTCTCTTCTTATTTTGAAAATTTCCTATTTGATATAGTTCTTTAATTTTCAACCGAGGTAAAAAAATGGTTTATAATTGGAAACTTCAAAAGTCTATTGGAGACTAAGAACAATGAGAAACTAATCAGAATACAATACTGTCTGTGTGCGCACCACTTTTTGTTTCAAAGTTGAGATAATGATTTGCACTGACCGCTTATAACTGTCTTGTTTTGAAGAATAAATAAGCTCTAACCCCTAGAATCAGCTTTCATTTCCATGTATTCCCGTAGCTCCAGAGGTTGGGTAAATCCATATTAAACTACGAACGTTCTCAATGGAGGAATTTTGAATGTTGTAAAAGACAATTTGGAAATGTGCATTTGTAACTTGTGAATTGAGAATATCTATGCTCTTTGCTGCTTAGCCCAACCACAAGTTTATCTCATGTCAGGGTTGACTTGTTCAAAAGTATTCTTACTATGCACCATAGATGGTCTTCAAGTGCCACCAAGTTGGCTAGAGTGGGCATCAAGAGACTTAGTTGAAAACTTTCTGATTCAATGTGTCTAATCTTGATTACTGCAACTTTCCACCTTATTAAATGGATGAAACATCATACTGAACTGAATTTACCCTTTTTCAATCAATAATTCAAAACACATCGAAGTCTTTATTTCTTCAACAATTGGAGGGTTGGCCGAGTGGTCTAAGGCGGCAGACTTAAGATCTGCTGGACTGTGTCCGCGCGGGTTCGAACCCCGCATCCTTCAATATTTTTTTATTTTTTTTGCTCATGTAGTCATAGAAGCTTTAGAGGTTTACATGGGTATAGTAGGATTTCAATACAACTAAGGTAAGCGATACATCTTAGAAACAATGTTATTAGTTTGCAGTTTTTTAGTTTATACGAAGTCCAGATTATATTTCAATTCAATTTTTTTTTATTTTGCAACCATATGAATTTTCTATAAATATATTGACAATTAATTAGAAAATATAAACCTTCTATTTTTACTGTTGCAAAGGCATTGAGGTCGAAGGTTTCAATACCTCACCATCAATTGTGCTTTGTCTCCATGCAGTTGTGATAGTTTTAGGCTTTGTCAAGAAAGTGACACCAGCCTTTCCGTAGAAGTTCAAGTCACCCAAGAACGAGCCTCTAGAACCAGTGAACGAGAACATTGGCAAAGGAACTGGGATTGGCACGTTAATACCAACCTGTCCGATGTCGATGTTCTTGTTGAAGTATTGAGCAGAGGCACCGGAAGATGTGAAGAGTGAAACACCGTTACCATACTTGTTTGAGTTGACCAATTGAATAGCTTCGTCCAAGGTATCAACGTTGACGACAGCCAAGACCGGGGCAAATACTTCCTCGTCGTAAACACGTTGACCAGGCTTGACGTTGGTCAAAACAGTGGGTCCTAAGAAGTTACCCTTTGAGAATTTGTCGTCTTGGTGCTTGTAGTTAGTACCATCCAAAGCAAGTGTAGCACCTGCGGCAACCGAGTCGGAGATGATCTGTTCAGCCTTAGCTAAAGCTTCTGGGCTGATTAAAGGTCCCAAGTCAGAAGATTTGTCGAACCCTGAGCCGACCTTCAACTGGGTTGCGTCGTTGATAACATCTGCAACCCATTCCTTGGTCTTACCAACAGTGACCAACACTGATATAGCCATACATCTTTGTCCTGCTGCACCGAAAGCAGCACCGTTAAGAGCGTTGACAAACTGCAGTTTATCAGCGTCTGGTAATACAACCAAGTGGTTCTTAGCTCCCAAGTTGGCTTGTACTCTCTTACCCAAGGCATTACCTCTTTCGTAAATGTATTGACCAGCCTTGTCACCACCCACAAAGGTCAAAGCCTTGATTCTTGGGTCTTCTACGAGTGTGGTAACAGTGTCGTGCTTTCCGTGTACAATGTTGAGCACACCTGGTGGCACACCAGCCTGAGATACCAAGTCTGCAATGATCATAGCGGCACCAGGCACACGTTCAGATGGCTTGATAACTGCTGTGTTACCAGTCACCAAGATCAATGGCAACGACCACAATGGAACCATTGCTGGGAAGTTGAAAGGACAGATGGAAGCAACAACTCCAAGTGGTTCCCTGATCATTTTTGTCTCCATATCGGTAGCTACTTCCAAAGTTTCACCCTTTAAGTCGTTGGTGATGTTACAAGCAGCCTCAGCAACCTGTAAACCTCTAGTGACGTCTCCAACAGCATCATTAAAGGTCTTTCCCTGTTCCAATACTATCACAGATGCGATTCTGTCCATGTTCTCACGCAACAATTGCACAAACTTGAAAGCAATACCTTGTCTTTTGATAATCGAGTAATCTTTCCATACTGGGAAAGCCTTCTCAGCATTAGCAATAGCCTCCTCCAATTCTTGCGGGGTCGATTGTGGGACCTTGGCAACTACATTGTTGGTGGCTGGGTCGTGCACATCAAACCAAACATCCGATGAAGATTTCACCAACTTGTTGTTAACAAAACTAGGTGTTGTGTATGGTTCATTCAACCCAGATGTATGTCCAGTGGGGTAAGATGTAGTGGTCGAAGACAACGTAACGGTCGACAGTGCTCTAAGAGCTGAACGTAAAACACCTCTTTGGTTTCTAACTACTCTCGACAACATACTGTGTTTGATGATCTATTTCCTATATAATTTTTCAAGGGGGGGAGATGGTCTACTTATACTGGTCCATGGTGTTTCCCCACGGTGAATATTACGGCAGACCAGATCCGTCATGTTCACGTGCTAATGATGCGCATTTTGGAGTTCGCTTTCCATTGTCTGGTAGCGCGCCATCGAAGTTTTCAGATGATGTTGGCTTAAATGGGATGGGAAAGAGAAGGCTAAAGGTAATTTATGTCAGATTAAAGTGAGATTATCGATATGAGTGTTGGCGAGGTTTCTAGAGGTGTTGTATGGATACTTTGTAGCTGAAGTTTACCTCAAAATACTGGGATTAATGAATGTATTTCACATGGTACTTTATTGTATTGAGTTTCCGTGGATACTGAAAAGAATGAACCAACATAATGAATCCCGGAGGGAAGGGGGGAGGGGGAGGGGTTGACACCTTGGGATTTAGATCTGTTGAGGATTACAGATTATTAACATAATCAACTAAAGACACTTCAGTTTTTGGGTACTGTCCACTCAACTTGACTTCGACAAAGAAGGTTGTTGTATGCGAGATAGCACAAATCTAAATGATGCAACAGAGTAAGTTGATAACAGAGCCGCGTTTTGGTTAGTTTGTATCAATTTCGATTGCGTTATCGGCCCTGTATACTAATTTGGGGTGGCTGCAAATTTATTTGTATGGACGATTTTCGAATACTAACTAAGGATAATTGTTATTGCAGATCATTAACGTAGATCATTGAGGAGATAAATCTAGGAACACACTAATACATCACAGGTAACTTCAGTTTGTAAACTTGGTAACTATTTATGATATTCAAGTATTGGCAGCACGATGATTGGCTTTCGTACAATATACCCTTTAAACTAAGAATTCTTTATAACTTAATCCATCATACACCTCTCATGTAACAACTACTAGTAAATCTCATTTTCCATTTTCCAGTTTCTTTCTTATACTTTTATAACCAATCTACATCAAATCTAGCTCGTTCTTTAATCCACTAATCTAAAAGTCTATACGCTCTTTTCTACGTACTCCTTGTTTGTCCACAAGTCATAATACAAGTCCAACAAACAACTCGACAGCCATGCCTGTGTAGGACTCAGGTCATGGCACACTTCTCCATCCTTATTGGACAACTCTGTCAATCCTGCCCATGGAGACTCACGAATCCACTTCATGTGTCCCAGTAAACGCTCATTCAACGCACTCAAGATATCAAACAGAGGTGCCTCATGTTCACTCGCGTCAGCTACTCCACTTTTAGCGTGCTCCTGTTCCAAACGCTTGAAGTTAAGGAATGCACGCAAGAAGTAACCTGTACACCAAACCCACTCAGGTCCCTGGTGATAATTACGTCCCTTAGATGTGGCAAAGTCGGTGCTGTCTTCGCTGTTGATGTAGTAAGGTCTGTAGTTTAAGTCCAGAGGGTCCAAAGTACGCATTCCAACAGGCCCACGAATCACCTTATCAGCCAAATCAATGACAGCGACTGCTTTTTCGACAGTGAACAACTCAGGCGCAACACTCATGGCAATAGCAAAGTTGGGCCTCAACTGATAGTCTTCATATGGTTTACCTGACTTATACAAGTCCTTGTAAATACCTCTTCTGTTGATGATCGAAGGATCAACGGCGTACTTGCTGTCGTCGTCGCTATTCAATGGAATGTAAAAGTGCTTTTCAAAGTTGGCTTGTACAAGATCGTTCCATTCCTTTAAACTCACCTTAGTTCCATCAGGTTTGGACACTGTCGTGTACTCAAACTTTCCTTGTTCATTTAATTCAATCACAAACCTTAATAAACTCTTAAGCAAACCTTGGATTTCTACAGCTGCCCCGTCTCTTGGAGTTCCTGGAACACCCTTCGATCCGGCTCTTACGCTCTCTCCCATCTTGTCCATCCAGGTTCCACAATTAGTCTGCGATCCACCGTGCACAAGACCAGTCTCCCAGTCAACACCTACTTTCACATTGAAACCTTCGTCGGTCATCTGTGAGTCCAAGTTTGGACCAGCATTGGCTTCACGGTAGCTTATACCACGCGCATGGCGTGACAAAATTTCGTACAACACCTCACGAATAGAGCTCTCGTACGAAAATGCCTCCGGAGAGTCGTAAGTAACATATGTGTCGTCCAATGGGAAACGTCTCTTGATCTTTTCGTCCAAGATGTCAATTCCATTAGGAGCATGCTTCACGTAATCCTGAACAGACTCAACAAAGAACCATGCTGCATCCCTCGCGTTATAACGTGGGTTTCTACCGGCGTCAAGCAAGTTTGGAATAAGACCGTGCTTTAAAGTCTGGGCAAAGCCCAAAATGTGCCTCTTAGCATCATCGAAACGACCAGTTACAATCAAAAGACCACGGAAGGAAATGAAAACATCTCTACCCCAGGCACGCATGTAATCATAACTAAAGTGAGGCAAACCTGCAGCGAGAACTGGAACCTGGTCAAAGGCAGTCAAACTGGTGTTGTTCATGTTTGCAACCATTTGAACAGATGTCAACGCAAGGCGCTGTACAAAGTTGGTACCTTGTTGGATAGGTTTTGTAAACAACCTCAAAGCACGGAAACGAGCACACTCGTAAGCAATTCCAACGGTCAACGCAAAGTAGTGAGGTCTCAAGAAGTATGGAACCTTCTTAATGATATCCACACGCTCTTCGAGCCACTTTTGGAACTTCCTTATACTATCCTTATTCTTAGCATACTTGTCTAATCTGCGGACAATGTAGTCCAATGCCCAAGATCCTTCTCTCAAGTGGTTTGCAATAGGGTGTCCCAAGTTGTTTTGCCAGATTACATCGCGCAAAGCGTAGTTCCATCCTTCCAAACCGGCGTAGATCAAAGATCCATATTCAGGAATAGAGTAAACGCCTTCGGAGCCTCCGCTTGCGTCGCGCTCCTCAGCCTCACATCTGTAGAGAATGGTGTTCAAGTCGTACAAGTCCAAGTCAATTGTTGCATCAAGTGCATCCTTGCTGATGAACTCATCCAACAGCCTATTAACCTCTGGAATTTCAGTGGAAAAGACTGCAATCGAGCCTGGAACAAACAGTTCATCAACCTGGATCACCGATTCAGTTCCATTGAACTCGATCTTTGGAGCCTCAAGCTCAACAACTTCAGCGGGAATTCCAGTCAACAACTTTTCATCCTTTTCGTACTCACCAGTTACCTTCAAAGTATAGCTGAATTGATGCTTCACATGAGTTCCGCCCAATACGCATGGACTCAACACTTGGCCCGGTTCAGACTGGTGGAACTTGCTGCGCGCAATTAAGAACCAACCCTTACCAGTTCTTGCATTATATCTTTGGATAGTGATATATTGGTCTTCATGATGAATATACATCTCATGGTCATTCAAAATGTCTTCAGTTTCGTCAGCCAAGTCTTGTCTGATACCGTGCAACTTGCGCTTGATCTCACTAATACCAGTGGGGTGTGTGTACTTACGAGTTTCACCCACTACATCAAGTAATTTGGGAAACAATTCATCGTACCCGTAGACAGAACCAATTGCAGAGGAGCAAAAAGCTACAAGCGCGGCGTTTGGTAAAGTATCCTCGGTAGTACGCTTCTGGTCAGGCATTTCATTATCGTGAGTACAGTCCATGAACAAAGCATGTGGTGCCTGGTTCGTCAAAACAGTTGGAATCGTCAATTGCGAGTGTTTGCCGATTTTAGCGACTTCAGGCTCCTTGGTTGCTGGGTACGAAAATGCATCCAAAGGCAACCATGTGAACGAACCAATTGGTCTACCACCGTGCTTGTGGACCAAACGGGACAATTCTGCTACATTCCATGCTTGCATAGCTTCTCTGATCAAACTGTTGATACCCAACCGCTCCACAAAGATTTTGTCCATTTCTTCAGAGCCACTGAATAATTCGGCAACAACGTACAAGTTAGGGTTGACCGTTCTGGCAGCATCCAAAAGGTGCTCACCAACATGGAGTGGAGTTGAGTGACAATTATCAATACGGAAACCGTTAAAGTTCACAGCACACATTTTAGTGTACAAGGTCATACGTTCCCACAAGTATGGTGAGTCTTCTGGGCCATCACCATATCTCAACTTGATACAGTCACCCCAAACAATGACTTCTCTTCTGAGGTATGCCTTAGACTTTTCAGAAGCAAAGTCCACCAATGGGTTTCCGCCCCAAATCCAGCCGTTATTCGCCAAAGCATATTCTGTGCCATACGATGTGAAGCGTGAAAAATATGGTTCAGTAAGTGGCAATTTCTTTGTTACAGGACCCATCTTTGGACCATTCTCTTCCAAACGCGTAAACTTAATTCTGTTTATCAATTGCGTCTTGATGGTCTTAATGTCATCGTCGTATTCGGCGTACAACGGAGAGTTGATTTCATCGACAATGGTAGCTGCGTGTGCCAAAATGTTTTCTAAAGCGTCAGTCTTGTAAACTGACTTTACTACAGCTAAAACTTTAGCAGCAACCAACTGTTTGGCAAAACGTCCACCCAATACGATTCCATTTGAAGCATTGTCAATTATAAATGCAGCGACCTCCTTTATACTGTTGAGTTCCGGTACATTCAAGTCGGAGCTCTCCTTTTTGTTCAAAGCCTCTTCAACATCTTCAAGAACCTGTTTTCTGTCAAAAACATAAAACTGCCATAACTTTAATTCCTCAATGACATGAGTTTGGATACCGTAGTTTACAATATTCTCAATTTGTTCAGTTGTCTTGATATCAGTAGGGAAATGAAGTTCGGCTAATTTTTCGGAAAATTCCAATAATTTACCATCCAACTCGATTGCTGCAGTCAAGTGTGGAGCTGTCTCGGCGTTGTAACCTGCATCCGGGTGGTCGCGAATCCACGCCGAGTTGTTGGCGGTGTGGTTCCACACAATGTCGGTCAACGACAATAAATTGTGTTTGTCCGAGATATCCTTGATTGCTTTCGTTGCTTCGTCATTGTCTTTGAAGATATTTGAGTCAAAGTTTAATTGGTCGTAGATTGAGTATGGGGAGTTAGATTCACCACGCTCTTGTAAGGGAGTAAAGTGTATCATGTTGTAGCCCTTTTCGGCCACCTTTTCAAAGAAAGCATCCCATTCAGGTAATGGTCCGACCCATTTCGAAACGACCGATTGAATGTTGAGGGCGTTAAATGGAACAAACTTATCGCCAATCAGTAATTGAGGAGGTACATTAAAGTAAAACTTGTCAGTTGTGGTGGTCTCGCCATTGGAAGAAGTATAACGGACCTGGTAGTAGTAAGAACCAGGTCTATAAATAGGAACACTCAAAGTAATATCACGATGGAAACAAGCATCAATGACATGTTCATAAGTTGTTTCACGCTGGAATACAGTATCATAAGTAGGAGGAACATTGGTCAACAATACACCATCCTTAGCAACCGCAGCGGAAGCATCCAACTGGAAATGTAAGTCAAATAAAGAAGTTCCTCTACCTCTATGGGACAAATCAACAGAAGGAAGAATTAAAACCCCATTGGAAACAGACTCATTATTAACAGGAGCTCCGGTATCTGACAACCGAAGCAACACAGAACGAGACATGATAGTTAGCAAAAGAGATTGATATATGTTGAAAAAATTCTTCGGACTATCCGCCTTTTTTATATGTTGCGATTGGTATATGGTTTTGTGGATATATCAAGAATAAGAAGATTACGAGGAGTACAGGTGGGAAGAGAGCGAAAGTTATAGAAATTAAGGGGGGGCAACTCAAATCCTAAGAATTAAGGAGTGTTCGATTACCAAAATTAAGGGGATGGGAGAGCATGGGTGCCCGCAATCCACCACAAATTAAATGTTTCTAGAAGCTATGATTTTTCTTACGCATTGTCTTTAAATTTGTGAGTTAATGGAGACACGACACAAGAAGCATAGTGGTGGGGATAAGAGAAGCAGTGAATGGTTTAAGGTAAGAGAATTGATATTTTCATCGACTGTTGAAGGATCTGAAATGCTTTAAAGTTTCCAGTTTATGATGGTTATTGATACAATTGAATGGTCTTATAGGGTCCTTTAAATTGAATTCATTAGATCGGAAAGAAGGCTTCCATTAGATTTTTGTGTAGTGAAGAGAGATGCATTTGAGTTGTAATATGTGACATTGGGTTGAATCTATATGATATAGGACCTAACATTTGAGGATAGTATGAGGATGTAGTTAATGTGTTAGTAATTCTGTTAACTGTATTAATGAAGTCTAATTGAAAGTTCTTTTGACTTTAAAATTGAATAAAGAAGAGACACGAGGTCACATCTTTATGGTTGCTAAAGTAGTTGCTAAAGTGATTACTAAAAGAGATCTGTTCAATGCAAATACGGTAATTAAACTGATAATACATTAGTATACTAATGTATATGTACAACTGGTAATTTTTGAACAGTTGATGTTCTATTAACAATTGTGGTGATTTGGGGAGACGATTCCTTCGTTTCTTCGCATGTTTCTTTCTTATACTTGAGAGTGGAAGATCATCTTGGAATAGGAAATTACACTGTTGACTATTTCTGAAATTCAATAACTTAGTAAGAGTACTACTGTTACCAGCTACTATAATGTACACCTCTCATGACAACTTACATTAACACTCTGAACAGGGCACAGTAACATATTGACCATGAACATTTATGAACAAACGATCACGAAAAGTCAGAATTCGTAAACACTTGTCCAGTCTTAGCAAGGGCTAGCTCTCTGTAAAATATCTTTGACCACTCAAACTCTGCTCTTATTAATCAAACTGAAACTATTGCTGACTTAAGTTATAAAGTAAACTTCCAATCTTTCACGTGATATTTTTTTGCAGCCAAAGTATAAACTATTTGACGCCGAGTAGGTTTGTACTTTAACTCAACTTACAGTTTGCAACTACAGTTTGAGAAAGCATCGAAAAATGTCTTTAGTACTTCTATTGTGTGTGTTGAATTGTTTCCATTCCACCCTAGTGTTTTGTTCTACGCGGACTAACAGTCTGCTGGACGTGTTTCCAAAGGTTCTGGTTATTGAATGGGCTTTATGTTTATTGTGTGTTTGCTCTGGGAGTTTGGTAGTTAATTTAAAATTGAAGTTTCCTATTTTTGAGATATCCCAGTGTCTACCAATGATGATTTATGCTGTTAAAGTTAGTTGGAGATTGGTTATGATGTGTCAGATGAAGAATGTTGATGAGCCATTGTCTCGACGGCAGAAAGAGTCGCTAAATCTAGGAAGTGTTTCCATAGACCAATGTGATAGGTTTGAGATAGTTCAATCTGAATGGAAACTCATGAACAAGACGTCGAGAATGTTACTGTGTCCAAAGAAAATAGTCATTCACTTGTGCCCACACTTGAGTGTTGTATTGAGAAGAAATAAGAAATATGAATGGATACTACGATGAAGTCATCCTATTAATATATATAAATGAACCAGTTTCCTATTTACTCATTGAATACCCTTGGAGATTCTAGTTAGTTTATAGTTCAAGAATAGAATAAGATTGAAAGTAAGACATTTCTGTAGTATTTAATGAGTGGAGTTCTAACTCAGAAGTGACTTGTAGTTGACAAAAGGTTATTTAGGTAAGGATGTAGTAGATACTAAAGAGTTTGGAGAGTGTGAAGATATTCTGTGAGTGAATGCGGTTGAGGTGTGAATTGAGATGACATTGGTGTATTGAAGTTCTATTTGGATTAGAATGACGTAGAAATATTGAGTTGTTAGCGTAAATAGCGATATCCAATACTTAAAATCTTGTACTACTCCAAAGTATTAGTTAATAAAATAGATGACGTATACATGTTGAATAGTAGGATGAATCCCCACTCATGTTTGACACAATACATTTCTTAATGTTTCTGCAAGTAATGAATATGCCATGAAGGTATCAATAAAAGTATAATGACGTGACAATTAAGAGAAGAAAGATAGTGTAATTGTTATGTTCATAGTGGCCAAGTATTGAAAATACTATTAATAAATGACTACTTCCATAGGATAGATATAGTTTCGTAAAGTATTTGTATATCGTATACATATAATGTGCACCCCAATTAGACTGTAAAGACAATTGAAATAACAAAAATAATCACCATTAGAGCTAACATCCAACACAAGCAATAAAACAAGAAGTATAGATCTGAAAATACTGACCTATAAATATAGAATTAGAAAACCACCTCCTTATAATGCCCTCTACTCTTACTTTTCTCACTCCTACAAACATTCTCATCACGTCACTAAATGAAAAATTTAATTTAATAATTTTACTAGTAACTAGGACAATACACTAGCACTTGATTTCACCAGATTCAACAACAATCATTTCATTTATACAATACTTTATTCATCTACAATTCATCCATCCATTCATTCTCTCATTCATCCTATATGAATTCTCTATTAATACTTTTCACTTAATTTCATTTATAATTCACCTTATCTTTCATAATAACTTCTAATTTACACTTTTCAAACTCAAACGCCTTAACTCACACTACTTTATTTATACTACTAAATTAACTACACAATCATCGAACCTTCTATCCATACTCATCTCGCATCCCTTATCCCTCATCTCTCATCTCACATCTCATATCTAATCTTCCACTTACCTACCCTAACAACATAACACCTTCACCCAAATCTCACAATCTCAAGATCTCCATCTTCACCTCCACCTCTCTCCTCACCCTCTCCGCTACTAATTTGCACCCTTTTGAGGCACTTCATAAACATCGCATTCTTCCAATCCCAAACGAGAAAATTAATTGAGAGATAACACACAAATTCTCGTATCAGTTTAAAACAAACAATTCTTCAAAACTCTATCATCGTTTCAGTCATCAATTTACTTCCGAAAAGTCAATCAAGAAAACCACTCATCTTCTCAAAATTATCATCTCCCTTTACTCTCCTTTTCAATCTCTGGCCACTCTCTAACACCCTCATCCTCTTAACCTCCCTTCCCTCTTCGTGCCACCTTTCTCTTCCTTCCATTACATTTTGTTTGTACAACTTGCAAGCCCTCAGCCTCCGTATGCACTCCCCGCCAAAACAAAAAAACAGGGAGCAAGTAGCTAAAAAAAACAACGAAACTCGTCTTCTTCGGTCTATTGGTAGAGGTTGTTGATTCTTATTACATCCTGAATCCATTTATATCAGTGACTTTAGACTTTACATTTTAAAAAAGCACTTTAATTAGCCAACCATACTTATTAGGACTATTACTTTTTGAATAATGGGAGCTTGTTGTAGTTGTTTGTCAGCCCGTAGTGGCGACGGCAGCCACGCGCCGCTCCTTCTTGCGGAGAATGAACGTGAAGCCATCTCTGCTCTTTTGCAGTACTTGGAGAATCGGTCGGACGTTGATTTCTTTTCAAATGGGCCTTTAAGAGCATTGAGCACGTTGGTGTATAGTGAGAATATCGACCTTCAACGCAGTGCTGCTTTAGCATTTGCTGAAATAACCGAGAAGGACGTACGTGAAGTCAACCGTGACGTATTGGAACCTATCCTCATCTTACTCCAAAGCACAGACGCCGAGGTACAACGTGCTGCATGCGGTGCCTTGGGCAACCTTGCGGTGAACACTGAAAACAAAATCTTGATTGTGGAAATGGGAGGCTTGGAACCATTAATCAGACAAATGATGTCTACAAACATCGAGGTACAGTGCAACGCCGTTGGATGTATAACGAACTTGGCGACGCAGGACGACAACAAGTCGAAAATTGCACGCTCCGGTGCCCTCATCCCATTAACAAAATTGGCAAAATCAAAAGATATTCGTGTTCAACGGAACGCAACTGGTGCCTTGCTCAACATGACTCACCTGGGTGAAAACCGTCAAGAATTGGTTAACGCCGGCGCAGTACCAGTATTGGTACTGCTCTTATCAAACGACGACGCAGACGTACAGTACTACTGTACAACAGCTTTGCTGAATATCGCCGTCGATGAACTGAACCGTAAGAAATTGGCCAGCACCGAACCTAAATTAGTTGGACAACTTGTCAACTTGATGGACCTGCCTTCTCCTCGTGTACAATGCCAGGCCACCTTGGCTTTACGTAACTTGGCCCTGGACCTGGGTTACCAAGTCGACATTGTACGTGCTGGTGGATTGCCCCACTTGGTACAATTGCTCACCTGTAGCCACCAACCGTTGGTTCTTGCCGCGGTTGCATGTATCCGTAACATCCTGATCCACCCATTAAATGAAGCCTTGATCATCGATGCAGGCTTCCTTAAACCTTTGGTCGGACTCTTGGACTACTTGGAACTGGAAGAGATCCAATGTCACGCTGTACTGACGTTGCGTAACTTGGCTGCTAGCAGCGAAAAGAACCGCACAGCTTTATTGCAGGCAGGAGCCGTCGACAAGTGTAAGGAATTGGTGTTGAAGGTGCCGTTGTCGGTGCAGCTGGAGATCTCAGCATGTTTTGCCATCTTAGCGTTGGCTGACGACTTGAAACCTAAATTGTATGAAAGCCACATTATAGACGTGTTGATCCCGCTCACTTTCAGCGAGAATGGTGAGGTGTGCGGTAACTCAGCCGCAGCGTTGGCAAACTTGTGCCTGCGCGTCCTGGACCAGCACAAGCAATACATATTGAGCAACTGGTCGGAACCTGACGAAGGTATCTACGGCTTCTTACTCCGTTTCTTACAATCTGGAAGCGCCACTTTTGAGCACATTGCGTTATGGACTATCTTACAATTGTTGGAGTCCAATAACGTGGAAATCAACCTGTTGATAAAAGAAAACGAGGCAATTCTCCTGGGCATCAAGAACTTGAGCACACTGCAGCAGCAACAACAACAGCAGCAACCACAACAGCACATGAACGGGTCAGCCGACGACCTGTACGACGACCCCAAAGTTGAGTTGTTCAACTTGACGCAACAAATTTTGCAGATTTTGGGTTAGGGTAAATTTTTTTACGTTATTGTATTGGTGTAGGCGAGGTGATCCGCATGTGGGGGAGCTGGTTACTGGCTAATGTTACTCTGTTTAGAGTGAGAGAAAAATGGAACTAGTTTGGACAGAAGTGTTGTAGAAGAATGGTTCACAAGATTAATCAGAATGTAAGTTGAAGACGTTTCTTTATTTTACATAGCAATATATATTAGGATGATAGAAAGTAGAATATGGGCAAGTGATAGTGTTATCACAGCTTTCCATCTGCAGTAGAACACATTAGTGAGGTTAGCATACGCTTCTATCACTTATTCTAAGTCTTAGTTGGTTAGTGTATGTTGTGATTTGTATTGTTCTTAAAGTCTTTCTGCACAGCATTAAGTAATTAGACTCTTTTGAATGTAATATATATACTTCAGATGGATATACCAATACCAGATTGTATGCTGTAAAATGTCAACCTAAGGTTTGATAAACAAGTTAATTAAGCTCTGCCACCTTTTGTGGTTTCTCTTCTTTAGCTTCCTCCTTCAAAGGTCCATTGTGGATCTCCAAATGCTCCAATCTTTGAAGCAAACTCTCCAGACTAGAGTTAGTGAGTTGTGGTTTCTCTTCCATTGATTTGTACAATTCTTGGTACTCCTTTTCTATTTCCTCGTCATCGACAGTCTCTCCATTTTCACCTAAGATACCTGAAATCTCATCCACTTGTTCAATCTCTCCTGCAATTTCGTCCTTCAATTCGTATAATTCGTCCACATTGACTTCGCTATTCAAGTTTTTCAAAACGCTTGAGCTTTCTGCTAATTGATTGTACAATTGGACATTGAATGATGATTCTTCTATTTTTAGCATAATTTGGTTAAGTTCACTGTATGAGCGAGATACATTCTCGAGAGATTTAGAAACCATATGCTTCAACTTAAGGAGATGACGTGCTTTGCTTGGGGTAGAAAGTGAGTCCGATATCTGACTAGTAAGAAGTGTAATGCTGTTTTCATATTCTGTCATCTTAAGTGACATCTGGAGTATGAGTGATCGTAAGTTGGCTATTTTCTTATCATTATCTTGAATAAGAACCTTTTTAGATTTGGTGAACTTAACATATTCATCCTCTAAACTACACTTGCCTTCTCTTGACAAGTATAATAGTACCAATTCCAAGTCTTCAAGTGAAATGGCCACCAGTCGCAGTTTCAAGTGATGGAAAAGTGTCAACTTGGTATAAACGTTCTCTTCTATGACTGATAAGGCTTTCTGAGAAAGTGCCACCAAGAGATCCCAATGGATAAAGTTGTCATCTACCAAGTCACCCTTATAGTTAGCATTATACTTTGAAGTAAAAGCCCATTTGGCCCAACTTAATGGGGACACGAATGATAATGTCAGGTATCCTGGTTCTTTGTATTGTGATGTAGGTATCAATACCTTTCTCTCAACGAGCTCATTGATAATATCACCTAAATATGGTTTACCATAAACAGGAAGTGTCAATTCAGCAAGTAATGGAGGATTCTGTGTAGATAATGCAATCTGTGAATGTTCTACTGATACGATGATCTCCTTTAATAGAGAACTCCAAGCAGATATATTAGCATCATAACCTTCAGGATTCAACTGTTTTAGTTTGGCAAAGTCAGAATAAAGTGAATTTAACCTTGACTTAGTGAAATGCCTGTTTTGACCGAGTATCGATTGCATTCTTTACCAACTGGTGGAATCGACTTTAAGATTTTTTGATTTGGTTATTTGTGGTTTTAATGTGAGTAAATTGTATGAATGAGATAATGTTAGATTAGGAGAGGAATGGCTAGAAAAAGGTTGGAAGATAGAAGAGGCTTGTTAGGGGATTATCAGGTTAGTGTCAGGGAGCATTGTCATTGTAATATATATAACAAAGATAGTATATTCATGCCACACTATCATTAAACACTAGAATATTTTTATGGCTATAGAACTATAAAAGAAGAGACGTACAAATTAGTACTCCTTTGATTGAAGTATAGTCTATTATTTGGTGAGTATATGTATACGTTACACGACTGATAGGTTTCACTTGCACTACGACCTTATAGACGTTATCTTATCAACTTGTACTATTATCTACAATACTCTTGATATCTCTATCTGACGTATAACTGATATAGAACTATATATCAATGCTACATTGACGCTTCACTACTCTTACCATCTCTTAATCTGTAATAATGTATTCTAAACCTACCATAGTTCTATATCCCGTATCTAATTAATCAGTAACTTTTGCAAGTTCAACTCCACTTGGTCACGTAATCTATCTACCACATCCAAAATTGCTGTTGCAGCCGGTGAATCAGCATATTCATCAAAAAAGCTCACACCACTGTCACAGCTTTTTCCAATTCTAGGGTCCAATGGTACAGACCCAAGGAAGGGCAAGTTTAAGTCCTTGCATAATTGTTCACCACCTCCAGTTGTAGGTTTGAAGATTTGTGACTTGTGTTTACAACTGGGGCACACGAACCCACTCATGTTTTCAACAACTCCCAAGATTTTGATGTTGGCTTTACGGCAAAAGTCGATTTCTTTCCGTACATCAAGGAGTGCTACTTCTTGTGGAGTGGTTACAATAAGAGCTCCATCAATACCCACTTCCTTCATGTATGATGTTACCGATAAGTGCTCGTCACTGGTTCCTGGAGGTGTATCTACCACCAAATAGTCCAAGTGATCACCCCAATTAACATCCTTTAAGAACTGCTTAATAAGCCCATTCTTCTTAGCACCTCTCCAAATAACAGCAGCATCTGGATCCGGTAACATAAAGGAAATACTCATAAGACCAAGATTATCAGCCACGTATACTGGAGATAATCCTGAGTTTGACTGGTGGACTGATTCACCTTCAGCTCCCAACATACGTGGGAGAGAAGGACCACAAATGTCTAAATCCATGGCTCCAACTTCTAACTCTTCGTCAGCAGCAAGTGCCCAACTAAGCATGGACGTAAATGTCGACTTACCAACTCCTCCTTTACCAGATAGCACCAAAATCTTATGTTGGATCTGAGAAAGTCTCTTATTAATAGCAGGTAAGTCCGGGTCCGGACCCTTAGAAAGTTGACTCAGACATATGTCTTGATTTGCACAACCATCACAAGCATCTCCTTTCCCTGCTTGCTCAGACTCAGGTCCAGGACAATGCTCTGGCTCTGGTGCTGGCAACTCTGGAGCTAACTCTTTAGAAGGTGACATGATGATTAATATATTTTTGGTAGCGCTTTGAAATGTCTGGTAAATACGATGCGACTGCATGTGGTAATTTGTTTTCTGGTAGCGCATTCATTACTGTGGTAGTTAAGATCAGATAAGGAAGAGACAGAGTATGTGAGTGAGAGAGAGAGAGATAGAGGCAAGGCAGTAGCTCCGTTCTTTGGATTTGAGAGTGCATGGATAACTTAGAATAGACTGAGTTATTCTTTTGAATGACTTCAGGTTATTATTGTAGAATATTGTAATTACATTATTACTAGTGTTGCTTGATGAACCAGTAACAGCAGTGTGTAGAGTGATTAGATTTGGATGTCTTTTAGTAAAGACTGAGATTTGCGTTAGTATTGAATAACCGCTTGGTCAGCAGATTTTTTGGTGAGTGTAGACTTAATCAATCATTCACTTAATAATCATCAATTGAATCTCACACCAATAGGTTCATTTCTTCATAGATGCCGACCCACCTTTTCGAGTGTATGCTAGTAAGCCTTTATAAGTAATAACAGTACCCTTTAGGTATCACGCTTCTAGTTAAGCACCGCTCACTTCGAACCTCAACTGTGGCTGATAACTTCATTCAGTTTTACCGACGGGGCTTATCGATTATAGACGATGGTTGCAATTTTTTTGGCTTGAATAGGAATCAGTAACTTGTGTTGATATTGGTCAGGGTAGAACCCCTATAAAAGTTTGAATTGTGAGTAGAGATACTAATATGTATGAAGTGTATTGAGTCTGGGGATCTGAAATTTTTCTTTTGTGAATGTAAAGTTGAGTTGTTGCAGTTGAGTTTGGTATTGATCTTAAATCCTCCACTATAATAGAACAATACGAGCACAATTAATTTGAGCTTAATGGTAAGTTGTAAGGCATTACTACCAAGTTAACTCAAACATGGATGTCTGAAATTCAAGCTAAAAAGAAGAATCCGACTTTGAAATCAGAGGTTATGTCCACATAAACTATGCTTCAGCAATGCAGTTAGTTCTGTTTACCTCCGACTGTGCCTGCCGAAAGTTATTTTCAGAAGCCTTGCGTAGTAGTACTTTCTTCAGAATAACACTTGCCACATCTTCATCACCCAGTTGTATTAATTTATAAATTTCAATCTAATTAATACAATTCGGTAATATCCTTTATCGAATAAATCGATAAGAATTCCAAGCCAGAAACGTCTTTTTGATTGACATTTGCGATAGTAAATGCTTGTATTCATTGGCATTGGTATTGGCATTTTCCAATCTTTATGTACTCTTGACACTTAGATGACAGACAATCTAATGAATACTCGACATATTTAGCATGCTTCAATCCAGACTCATTAGATCTTTTTTAGTCTTATCCGTTTATTCGAAATACCTGTAATCACTATCTCAAATTCAATTCAAATATTCCATGTCAACTCAACGGGACTCCTACTCCTTCAATTTAATTAATTAACATTTAGTCCTTGGCAATAAACGTCACATGCCTCGTTCCAGCATTGACGTGACGTCCAAATTAGAAGATAGATAACAAAGTACACCCTTAATGGCCATCATCACCAGGTTCTCCCTCGAGATTTACACTCTAACCTCCATTAAAACGTGATGGGGTTATGATATCATAATCTTTAAATTTAGAAAAACTCAACAAAAGCGGAAGCAAGCATTACATTCAGGTCCCCTCCAAATATTATCTTCAGTACGATCAAAGGAAAAATTCTCTCAAGGTTGCCTTCACTAGCAACAATAACCACTCTAATAGGAAACCTATTCACCTAAAACTATACCAAAACATTAGCCTTTTTCTTTTTCTTTTTAACTTGCGGAACTCTTCTAGAAAACTAACAACCATTCCTCGTTGTCATAACCAATGGCAACTTAATGGCAACCGTCTAACTCTTTAATCCATTAAAAATAGATAAGGCACAAACATAAAAATGCAATCTTTCACTAGGTTTGTTATGATGTAACATAGCTTTGAGTCCTGAAAAATCATTAAATCTTTCTACAAATGCCTCAATTTGTCCAGTGAAAAGGGAGGTTCCAGAGATCATGAAGCAATAATAAATATTATATAATTATACATTCAAATTACACATTCAATTGAACATCCCACTTTCAAGTTAATTCATTATGTTATCCTTAAGCTAACTCCTTCTAATCTTATTATAGCCAGTACTACCAATGTACCATTTTCTCGTATCTTCCTTCTTCAAATCCGTCAATAACTTAAATACAGGATCATGTAAGACCATAACCCTAAGTTTGTTATTCATGAAATTCATACAAATTTCACCAGTTTGAGCACGATACGAAAGGGCCGACTCTGTGGCACTATGAGTCAAAACTATTTCCATTTCGCCCAAGTGCTCATTGACCTCCTATCCGCGCATTTTGTATTGTTCTATTATTTCACTCTACACACATGAATTCATAGTAATTACTATTCATAAGTATTGTTTAGACTTTAACGAGTCCGAGGCATGTTTCATCCTTTTTAGCTTTCGACTCCTATTCAGCACCTCTTCATTCTCTGTCGGGACTTACTCTTGTTCGATTTGGTACCCCACGAATTAAAGTTTGTCTCCTCATAATGGTTATGAAACTTATTCTTTGTTTGTGCCTCCCAAAATTGCTATGGCAAGGGCCCATTTCAAAGTGGGCTTTTCTTTTTTTGTGTTGGCTGCGAATGGATTCCATTCTAATAATAGTGTAACTTACAATCCTGCTGATGGATTTGCTATAAAAGGCCATGAATCTCGCTCATCAATTTATTCTTTTTCATTACAGTAACAACTAATTAACAATGCAATTCTCCACTGCTATTACTCTCGCTTTCGCTGCTACTGGTGCCATCGCTGGTTACTCCAACGCCACCACCGTTACCACTGATGTAACTGTCACTGACTTCACCACCTACTGCCCAGAGCACACCACCATCACCATCACCACTTGTAAAGACCACAAGTGTGGTCACCACGAGGTCACTGTCACTGAGCCAGGTACCATCACTGTTACCGGTGAATGTGTCGTCCCAACTGTCTTGACCACCACCATCCACCCAGAAACCACCACCACCATCCCATGTGACACTTGTCACCACGAGACCACCGCTCCAGCTCCAGTTCCAGAGACCACCAAGGCTGCTGAGACTACCTCTGCTGCCCCACCTCAAACTGTTGAGGCCGAGTCCACCACTGTTGCTGCTCCAACTGTCGTTGCTTCTGCTAACGGTGCTAACAAGCAAGTCTTGGGTGCCGCTGCTGGTTTCGCCGCTGTTGCCGCTGCTTTGTTGTAATGGTGATCTAGCTGATCAACTATATATGGCTATATCGGGTTTTAGTTTAGAGTAAAATCGATACTTCAAATTTTGATATAAACAATTATGTAATTAATACAATTAATGTTTGGGTGAAGTAATTCAATAAAGTAGATACTGATTGAACTATCTTAATTGACGATGATAACATAACAGAGTTTAGTTCTAGATGTTCCTACGAGTGGTCGGTGCTAAAGGGATAAGAAATATTTCCTATTCCGAACGTGAGGCGGACATTAGTTGAGACGCCAAATTTTCAAAAATTATAGTAGAACCTTTCTGCTCTTCTCAATTGAGTGGCACAAAAGCTCCTTTCAGCATCGAAACACATGATGTGATTCCAAGTACAAAATTGTCAGGTGCCTATGTTGTTGGGATTGTTCAACTGAACTTTCTTTTATTAACTTAGAATAATAAACTCTACTGTACGTTTGATGGCTTAATTTAATTGTAGTAATTTTGTTATAAATAGTTCAGTGCCGTGGATACTAATATATTAGTATCCCTTCACCAAAATATCCGAGTCCATTGCTTGTTGGACCAGTGAAAATGGTTCTAGTGAAAATTTTCACTCAACGAAAATTCTTCAAGTCTCGTATGTTGCAAAAAATGTCGCATTATTTTAATCTTCTTAGAAGTCTCCACTACTAGTAATTAAAGGATTGAATATGGCTAGTTTATGGAACTGTGTTTAATACATCTTGTAAAAGAGAGAGTAGAATTAATTAGAGTGCCCAAAGAAAACTCATTGGAAACACCCAATTCAGATATTAATGAACAGATTATCTTTCAATTCTCATCTAGGGTCTAAAGTTTATCTTATATTTTATAAAATTCGCCAGAAACTGATAATAATTGTTAATTTGTTCTCTAAGATTTAAATGGTTCCCTAAGATTTAATTGGTTCCCTACCAGATCTAACAGTCAATATTCTCTGAGAGGTGAGCATAGTGCTAACAGATGCTTCTATTTCTTCAGTTAAGACTCATAAAGCTTGACTAAGGATACAGTACTACTTAAATCCGTCTACATTACAACCCTTCATGGGCTAATATAAAACCAAGTACTTTACAATATATGAATGACATAATTAGAATGGTATACCTCAAAAACATAAAATAATGATGCTAAAGTATAAGATTCATAATATATATCCTTGTTGTTAATCTCTCCAACCAATTGCCACTCTCCATCACACATTTTCTTGGTACTCAAACTGTTGTAACAACAACTCATTCGTTCACAACGTCTCTCTAGAAGCTTCTAAAGCTGTTAACTACTAAAGTGTGCAAACAGTATACAATAATGTCGCAGATTATATAATCATTTCCTAAGATAGAATAAATGTCGTACCCAAAAGGTTTTGTGTCCCTCGCTTCACGCACAATTGCCACTGCACTCGGGTCGGTTGTGTATATCCCTTTCAACTCCTTAAATTTGGTACAATGCGAAGTGCTGCCCACATCGGACAGAAACCTATCATTCTGCTTATGGATATTCTCTTCCATTTTTGATTTTTCACGTCTTTTCTTTTGTTAGTATCTCAAGCCTATGGTTATTGTTGGATAATATTCCTAACATAATTAACTCGAAACGTTGAAGACGAAAGCTTCTAATGTCATTAAAACAATTTAACAATAACCAGCATCTTTAGATCAATCGAGTCTAGCCTTCAGTGTGATGCCACGTTTCGTAAAATTTAAACTCTAGTCTATTTTGCTATTGTATTCGATTCGTTTATAAGGTTGGGATTTTAATAAGAACTTTTGCATTCTTCCAAATACGGCTGTACTCTATCTAATCGATTTGAGGCTGGTATTGTGATTGGGAACAATTACTTGCAATTCAATAGTACCTTGGCTTTACGAAACTTTCTCGAACATACTTGTTTGCTAACTGTTTGGTTCTTTTAGTATAATCTTTATTCTATAAACGTGTTGATTATTTACTCTTTGGTTAAAGAATGCTGGCGTATTATATTTTCCTCTAAAGAGTTCATAATGGTATTGTTTTCCATTGAGCTATGCCGCAAGCGACTTCACCCTCAACCCAAAATAGTTCTTCTCTGCTTCTCCTAAGAAAAGCCTATTAATTCTACCATCTGTTATCTCTCTATCCAATGCAAGATCTCCCACCTTTTTGGAGATAATTTTGAGTGCAGTTTTAGCTTCAAACGATTCTGTGTCAATAGCCGTGGGGACTATATCAAGTAATAAGTTTAATGTTGTGGTGTTCGTTTCGTCATCTAACAACTTGAAGTACTCGTAATATATTCCAGCACCTCTGTTCCAATTGGCCACTCCGTGCCCAGCTGGGAACAGTTCTATTAATGCAACCAAGTCTTGTCTTAACGTTAAGCTGTTCGTGATTACACATTGCGGTCCAAGCGTCCTTGAGATTGTGTCGTGCGCCTCTCTCCACATCTTCGCTTGAACAAGAGCACGGCATTGGCTCCAGAAGTCGCCTTGCTGGGCTCTTTCAATCGCTACCGCCTCGTTGATTAAACTGCGTGGGATACGGTACACATCCACCAACTCTTCTTCTTCGACATGCTTGATAAATTGAATGTTTCCAACTACCACCCTTCTCAAAACCTCCTTCGTTTTGTTGTCATCACTCAAATGGGAGTACACGTAGATAGAGTCTTTCCACAATCCGCACTTCTCTAATACTTCTCCAAATTCAGATGTGATTGTATCAAACAAGGTTTTGTCGTACTTGAGCACCTTTATAAGCAACCACTGTAATTTGATGTTCAAATATGGCAATCTGTCCAACTTGCTTTTATTGTTCAACAGGTTGTACAAATCGAAGATGTCCAATACACCACTTGTTTCGTCTGCCCGGTACTTGGGAAGTTGAGCAACCAACTCGCTAACAGTCAACGAATTGTCCCCGTAAAATAATTGGATTGCAAGAGCTAAATTCCAAGGCAATTGCTCCAGTTTAATCAACTCGTCAAACTCCCCTGATAATATCTGGTAAACCTTGATCATTCCCAGAGGCACTGTTCCACGTCCACTTTCCTTCCAGTCTTTCAACTGATTGTTTGCCAACTCTCTGACGGCAGACTTGTTGGAGTCTGCAATTGTGATGATCGATGCCAAGTGGTCATTGCTTGATTCTAGCGCAATATCCACTGCACGTTCTAAATCTCCAGCAACCATTTCCACAAACGTAAGCTCCAATGCATCGCCCTTATGCTTGGCGTACAACTTGTCAATATCACTTCTATTGTTGAACTTGAGCCACTCACCAAAAACAGCACGGTTGTCGATGGTTGCCAAACGCTGTGCTTGAACAGCATCGTTTGTTGCAATCGAACTATTCACATCAAATAATGCAGATGCAAGGCGCAACACTTCTTCTTCTTCTAACATCAAATCAGAGCTCAAAAAGTCCTCAAACTTCTGCTCACCAACCAGGTCCACTTGTGGAAATCCATTCTTTCTGTGTCCAATGTCTGAATTACCAATGAGGATTTGCATGATCCGTGGGATGTTGTTAGGGTACACATCTTCATCCAAATCAACTATTATATCATCTAACCGGGTCACATTCTGCTCCTCGCTCCTCTTCAAAGATTCGCTGTTGAATTTTCCAAATAAGATATCGTCCATTGAATCCAAGTCAAGTTTGGCCGATTTTTCCGATATCAACGGGTTAAGTGCGGAGTTGATATCGTTCGCCAACTCCAACTGCACTATCCAATCGCGCGAGACAGGCAAGTTCAGTTTGATATTTATCGACTCGAATGCAGCGTCGTTGGCAATTTCTGGCTCGTACGCTCGCTCGTTGACTATCTCGTTTAAGTCTGTGTCACCTGGGAGCACACTCACAATCAGCTTCAAATAGTCGAGATTTGTTCTTGGTACTACTGAGTTAGGTGATGCTGCTTCTAAAAAGTCTTCCTCGCTGTCAATTTCAATCTCACTGACACTTGCAGTTAAGGATCTCGCTTGTTCGTCTTTGAACGACTGTAAGCGTGTTTCGATTTCTTGGGATACCAAGTCACGTTTTTGTTGCAAAGGTGATTCTTCCTTATTCAATTCGAATTGGAATCCACCCGGAACACCACGCAGCTGCTCTACATATCTCTGTTTCTTCACTTCTCTGTCCCATCTACCGCTATCATAGATTCTAGAATATTCGAGCTTCGACTCGTGCTCCACAGCATCTTGCTTACGTTTCAACTCCTGCAACTTGGATACGTTACTAACTTCACTCTCTGGGATCTCATCTACAAGTCCCCAAACACTGAAATGTGTCACCTTGAACACCCATTTGCTGGTGATTGGATCGTAAGTCACGAATTCAGTGCCAACTTGCAGTTTCAAGTATTTGATAAAGTCTGAGTTGGATGTGCCTTCTTTGGGACTCACTTGTTCCAAAGTGATTGTTGCTGGAGAGTTGATCCCAAATCCCATGGGATCGCTCAGTTCCTCGCCAGTCACATCATCCACGTTTGGTCTTGTGTGAAAGTATTTCTTTCCAATCTCGAATTTGTTTCCAAATAAAATCTTGTTCAAGTGTACATTTTTACTTACCGCAAGTTCCAAGTAATATGAGAGGTCCACTGTGAAATCGTATGCAATTTGTCCGTATCCAATTCTTCCAATAATGAAATTCTCCAACTTGGTGAGGGTTTCCAAAGGTGTGTTTTCCAATTCTTTAATACTTGGTGTACACCAGTATCCATCATTAGCCTCAATGTTATCAGGGTCGTCCTTCTTGGGCTTTTCATCTACGATGCTCTCACCCTTGATTATATGGATTTTGTTGTATTCAGTGACTTCTTCTTCTTCTTTATCCAGCTCATCATCACTTGATGCTTCATGTGCTAATGTTAAGTTCTGTGCCAGTGGGATTTTAGCTGCAATTCTTCTTCTCTTTAAATTAATCACTTTATCTGCGTCAATCAAGTGGAAGTTGAGAGGTTTAGATTTGATGATGAGTCTTTTCACGCTGGCTGCGCTACGTGAATTGTATTCTCCACGCAATGATTTTCTTGGTTTTTTATTGATTCCGGCAGTTGTTTTAGGTGCTGAGTATGGAACTTTTGGTTGGTTCGATGCAGAGAAGAGACCTTTGATCGAGTCGAAACCGGCACTTGAAGGTGCGCGGAGCAATTTGAAAGTTTGTCCTAATTTACTGAGTAATGAAGATTTTGGTTTTGAAGCTGGTGTTGGATTGTTGAAGTTCAGGAATGTTCTCTTCTTATCTGCCAGTCCAGTTTCTTTGGTGTCTGGAAAGAGTTGTTGTGTCACTGAAGTTGGCATTCCTTCACTTCTATTAACATTATTTATTACCAGGTCGTAATTGTACGGATTGCCGTTGAGTGAAGGTTGGATTGGTTGATTGTTTTGACCAAGTCCTTGGTTTTGATTGTTACTTTGAAGATTGCTTGAATTGGATGAATTGCCAAACAATCCAGTATTTTTACCAGAATTTCCAAACAATCCTCCAGTTGAACTAGCATTATTACCTAAGAGATTCGAGGTAGAATTGCCAAACAAGCCTGTCGTCTGATTTGTTTGTGTTGGTTGAAATTGATTCTGATTCTGATTCTGGTTCTGATTCTGATTCTGATTACCAAAAAGTGAACTAGAAGGAGCTGACGAATTAAACCCTGAATTCCCAGAGTTGGAATTCAAGTTACTGCCAAAGCCCCCAGACTTATTCCAGTTGTTTGATGCAAAGGAAGCCATATGTGGTTGGGGTTGAATTGAAGTGAATTTTGATGTTTTTTTTTGGTTATAATGAGGGACGAAAATTACCCAATGATGAGGGGTACGCCGTGATAGGTCAACAAGGAATATATGGTTAAAGGGGATTTGGATGAGGGAGAAATGTGCTATAGGTATGTTGGAAGTGTTATTTGCTTGGTTTCATATAGTATTGATATCTTTAGATTGGTCTTTAACATTTGTATTCTTTAAAATATAGTCCTCTTTTTCATTAACTATTGACAAAAGAATGTCTTTGGCTTTAGTATCCATTACCAGCTGTCAAAGCACCTAGAAGATATCTAGAACTAGATTGAGCATACAATGGATAGTTCAAGAATTAAATATACCTGGCTTACTAAAAATTCTATCTTAATTCTGCCAATCCTACCAGTTGGTGCTTGGGATATTTACGCTAACACCAACAGACTTTTTGCACCCAAAAAATCCGTTCAATTAGTTGTTAAACTATTGGTAACTGGAACTCAATTTAAATCTTAATTCTGGCCTCAAATGCCCAACCAAGGTATAAGTCTCTCTTGACACCTTCAACTATTCATTACTCTCTCTACTACTAGACATTTCCACTCCTCATGCCAATCAATTACACTCAACTACACTCTCTAATAGACACAAATATATTCTTACATCTTTTAGTTTACTCCACTTGGGAGTCATATATATTACATATATACATCACTCAATGACATTTAATTTAATACAGCCCTCTGCAGCATGCCAGTATCCGTCAAACTTACGCAAGTTCCCCTTCATTCCGTACACCTTGTTTGGAATACCAATGTCAACCAAGTAATGTATAGTTTCTCCAATCTCCATGAGGCCATTTTTGTATGCATGTAATATTCCGATGATCGGTATTCCCATCAGCACACACCACTTGCATTCTATTTTAAGTGATGATGCTTGGATAGTGGCCGAGGTAGTCAGGGTTGTTCCTGAGCCTCCATCTATTCCACTAGGAATGTCTAACGATAAAACCTTGGAGTGTTGGTTATGGTTGCACCATTTAATTACGTCGTTCAACACTCCGATATCTTCGTCTGTGTAATACAAATCATCCAAGTGTTCGTCGTAGCCTTGCAAAGCATCGATGATCAACTCCACAGGTGTATTAAGTTCGTGGTTAATGATCTGTAGCAAGTGTGCAAAGTCGTTTGAAATTAACTTTCCTCCCAGCTTTTCAAAGAGACGCAATTGGTGTGCGTATTCTGCGTCTGGGGACGAAGGCGATGATTCTTGAAGTGCTGCGCTGTTGTTGATTGTGAAGGCCATCACACGAATACCATGGTTGGTGAGATGTCTACCAGTAGCAAAAGCCCTTGCACCACACCTACTACTACCAACCAACAAAAGTACCAATGGTGGTAAGTTATGGTTCTTTTTGTTGCTGAGTCTCAGCAGACCACCCAAGATTTGAGTAGTGATCAATTGGGCGAGGTTCACAGCACAGTTTTCACTCATGATCAGAGCAGAGATGCCAAACGAGTCGTTGGCAAATCTTTCAATTTCCAATAATTGAACTTGCAGGGCCAAAGTGGTTGGTTGTCCGATTGAGTCGGCAAGTTTCAAAGTATCTTTTGTGATTGGTGGAGGAGTTGCTACAGCTCTTTCGTCTTTCGAACCAGTAGGAGCAGACGTAACAACACCACCAGCACTACTTTTACGTTTACCAATAGTATCCCAATTGTCAACCACGGTTGCAGGAAGAACCATTTCGTCGTTGGCATACTTTTCCTTTTTGATTTTGTTGTGGCTCACAAGACGTTCGTTAGGGTTGACCGTATCTTGTTGTTGGATACTCTTGAATACGGATTTTTTGTCGAACATAGCCAAGTTTGCTTGGAAGTCGAAGTCTGCTGATGATTTGATGTCAGAGTTGGTGCTACCCCAGTCTGGCAGAGCATGAGAGTTAGGGTTGGGCGAAGGTGAAGGTGAAACCTTACGTTTAGCCATAACAATAGCATCATCAACTAACTTGTTACGATTAGGTTGAGGTTGGGAAGGTGCCGATTCAGGACGACCCTTCTTCTTAAAGTCAGGAGGCAATTGCAATACCTTAATGTCCAAGATGTCTGTAGCATTAACAACACGAGACTTTTGAGAATTAAACAATGTGATCTGACGAGGATCGACATGAGTAATGGTTCCAGACGATTTAGTACCGTCTTTTAAGAACAAGTCCACTCTATAGTTGAGGAATTCAGTCATGATCGATGGTCTGTGTTGAATGATAAAGAGTGAAGAGTGAAGATTGAGATTGATTTTGGTGAAAAAGACACGAGCGAGCGCACGAGATCATCAGAAGTCATGGACGTTTGTCTTGTCTACAGAGTGGGGAGGGAGGAGATGAGTGATTAGGTAATTGGGTGGGTATATATTTGAGTATGTATATATAGGTGGGTGGTGTATGTGATTGACTGTTTTATGGGTATGTTGAGTTAAGTGTTGGGTGTAGAAGTTGAAGTTATAGTGTTAGAGATGGTGGTGTAGTAAATGAGTATTATGTGTAATGTATTTATTAAAGTATTCAAACTGTGTGTTAATACGATTCATGTACTACTCTTATAGTGAATGTATATGATCTACAATTGATACTACTGTTATTTCATCTACATTGGCAGGTAGACTGTAACGAACCACCACTGAGTTTCTAGTTGAAAACAAGAAATCTCCAGTGAGTACTTTTTTTTCCATAGTATTAATTCGTGCTGCGTTGTATTAATTACTGGTGAGTAAATTAGTGAGAGGAGGAGAGAGAAGAGAGAAGAGATGGCGATTGAGAAGAGGAGAGCAGGTAAGCAAAGAGAGAGAGTGAATCGTGATATAGAAAATAATAAGTTGGAAATTAGATGTAGTTGATAAAGTTAATTGAGTATTATTAGTAGTTTATTTCAGTGGTTAGCAGTGGTATGGTGGTTGTATTTCAGTAATTTAGTAGTGGTACGGTGATAATTGTGACTGTGAGTTTGATGATTTTGCACCCAAACGATCTATGGTATACACTAGAGAAATACTTAATTGAACTGTAGTGATATATACACACACACACACACACACACATAGATATACCTTTATAGCTGTAACTGAGAATATTATATACATTTAATTAACATCACTATCCTTAACTTCATAACAATAATACTATTGTCATCTCAACATGGTCCTCTCTATATATATAAACCAACTTGTCGCTAATCACCCTATCGCTAATCTCTCGCTAAATTCTCGAGCACAGTAAATCGTACCACTAATTCACTTTCACTACATAAAATCTTCACCACATTTAATCATCCCATTCTCCACTATCTTTTAATCATTACTCTCCAACTCTCTCCTCTTTTCACCTTGTATTCCCAACTCCATCTTAACTTAAATACTCATTCTTCTTTTGCCGAAAATTCCTATAATTTCCTTATCTATTACCTTCTTTTCTCGTTTCTCGTTTCTCATTTCTCTTTATCAACTCTATTTCTGTATGTAATTCCCATTGTCTGCCTCTTGATTCTACTTCAGTAATTGTACTTAATTAAGTATCAAATAGTCAATTACTATTCCTTACTAATATCTTCTCTTCAAATCATTATCATCTACGTTCATATATCCCTTCTACTTTCCATGTCTCCTCCTCTATAACCTTAATATACATCTCCCCACCATCTCTCCTTTTTCATATCTCCACCTAAATCATCTTCATTTTCCCATACTCAAATCAAAAATCATCTCCGTCATCTCATCCTTCTAAACATCAATCCTACAAAATATCATTTAAAACCAACCACTTTCAATATATTCTCTTCTCCTGTCTTCCCCCCATTCATCACCTTATCACTACAGATCCCTTCCAACTACCATCTCCTATTTCGGCACCCTCGGTCGCTCTTCCTTTTCTATGACGTTTTCACTTTTTTTTTTTTTCACTAATCTCAACAGCAATCTGATTGTTAAATTGTTGCGTCTCCAGACAGCTGAACCCCCCGTGTTATTGATTTCGTGATGTCTCCATCAACCCTGAAACCCAAAGTCGTCGCTAATGACATCTTTCTCTACATTCCTAATTTGATTGGGTATGTTAGAATCTTAACTGCATTGGTTTCTTTCTTGTTCATGAAGAATCATCCACTTACAACGTTTGTGTTTTATGGGATCTCTGGGTTCCTTGATGCTTTCGACGGCTGGGCTGCTCGTAAATATAACCAAGGTACTCGTTTCGGTGCTGTCTTGGATATGGTCACTGATCGTTGTGCAACCTCTTCTTTGATTGCATACTTGAGTATCCTTTACCCTAGCTGGACATTTGTTTGGCAAGTCATGATCTCGTTGGACTTGGCCCTGCACTACATGCACATGTACGCAATGTTACTGTCAGGGTCCGCAAGTCACAAGAATGTCGACTCGAAACAACTGAAGATCTTGTCTCTCTACTACACTGACAGAAACGTGCTTTTCCTTGTATGTTTGGTCAATGAATTATTCTACGTGAGTTTATACATGCACCACTTTGGTTTCTTCTGGGTGGGTACTGTGATGTGCTGGTTGAGTGCTCCTATATGGTTGTTCAAACAGTTTGCAAACGTAATCCAATTGAAAGCTGCTGCATTGATCTTGGCTAATATGGATGCAGAAGATCACTCCAAGAATGATTAACCATCTCACAAGACTAAGAGATGTCCAATTTGCAAACTAAGAGATACCTCGAAATCATAGAGTTACGTCAATGCATATGTGATGTCCAATATTTTGGTCCTACTTTCCTACTATCTTCAATGCGTCTCGCAATGTAGTGTGTTAGTGATCAAATTTATAGTCAAACTAATAGAACAGAACTACCAGACTAATAGTGAATTGAATTTAACATTAATTGTATTGAATGTAGGCTTAAAATCAACAGGATGTTTATTACAAGATATTAGGGACTCGGAGTTCAAAGGATTTAAGCTAAAGTATCAACTCCATGTATTTGACTTCAGTTTATATCCACTTCTTACTATACACATTCATATTTAATTATGACCAACACTCATATGTATAGATTGTATAACTACTTTCACCTTTGGCATGAGTATCACATGTAAAATAAGTATTCCTTAAAGCATGATGTACTGTTTATTGTTCAGTCATATGGCAGTCTAGACACCAACCGTGGCATCGATAAACGTGGTGTGGTGAACGTGGAGTACCTCCATCTTTAATAAGGGTGCTTCCAAAAGATCACGTCACTTTAGATTGTTGGGAAGTCAATTTAATATGCACTGCATTCATCCTTATCCCCAATGTTTAGCATGATCTTTATAGAAGGTAATCATTTATAAGAGTGATATACTGCAGTCAAATTCTCAACAGTTCTCTACATAATTATTTGATGTAGGAACTCCATAGTTCATATTCCATACTCCTATTCTCACTAAAGAATACAACAACTCTCTATACCTCTACAAATACATTACTTAGGATCTCTCATTTTTCCGATTGGCTGCAAAAAGCGGAAAAAATACAGATTTTGAATTAATCATAGTGAACTTCAATGAATCTATATCTATTTAATAACCTTATTTAAACCCTGGTATTTCCTTTTGCTTATTAGAAGTACCGCACTATTCAATTCTTCCCTCATTCCTTGTTAATTATCGGAAGTAAATTCTCAGCTTTCTTTAACTCCTTATAAAACTCACCACTCAATAACTCATTTCTAACTGATAATACTTGAGGCATGTATCCACAAATTAAATCATAAACCTCCTGCTTGGTCTTCAGTATAGCTTCCAGCTTCTTCTCTTGTTCCAGAATATTATTCAAAATCTGTACGAAGACCAACACACTTTCCACCACAATTAATTTATACTTGAGAACTTTAGCCAGTTCTATTGTTTTAACCAACTTGATCAATCCTTTAGAGTAGTTTTGCGTGCGGTTGTAGATTTTACATTTGAGCAAGTTGAGTCTGAGTTGTAGAGTTGGCTGATGGCAACCCTTGGCGTGCTCTTCAATTAAACTGAGCGATCGTGAATAGTTTCGCAACATCATCTCGTTTTCAACATGTAATAATGATACCTCGTTACGTACATCGAGTTCTGTTATAGAGTTGTTACTAAGTGTGTTGATCAATTGAGCACTCACATTGTATCTGCCTTCGTTCATATGTTGTTTGATCAGTACAATCATCATTCTCAGCTGAAGAGCGTTAAACACAGAGTGGTTGTTCTGGAACACTACCGAGTATTCAGACTCTATTTCCTCCAAACGCTTGCGGAGTGGACCAAGCTCATTGGTGCGTATCTTGTGGAAGAATTCGTACTTAAGAGCTATCATTAATTTGTCCATGGGCTTGTTCGCTAGCTCCATCGCTACGTCATGGTACAATTCGCTTAACAATTGCACTCCGATACCGTTCCACACTATCGATTGCATTTCCGCTGATTTAACAAATGCTGTAGGGTTTGTATCGTGAAGAGAGACATACGTAGCCTTTAAAAGCGTCTCAAAGTACGACTCACCACTCCCTCCGTTCAAAAGTTGTAATGTTTTGAAGTTATAACTCATTGCATACAACTGAAGCGACACCAGCTGAGACTTCTGTACCAAGAAACTGAGCAACTGCTCTTCAGTATTGGAGGTCGTGATGCTGTTGAAGCTCTGCATCTGCCACAACTCAGGTTTGTTGCGAATAAAGTTGAACAACCATGAAAGAATGTATGTAAGTGTCAGATTATCCTTGTTCTCACGGGCGACTGAGATGGCTTCTTCGATCGAGTCGATAGCGCTTTCATCCTCACCAAAGTACTGGTGAAGTGACGCTTTTGATATTAATGCAAAATGGTAAAAGTACTTGGAGTTGTTAGACACCATGTAGTCAAAGTATTGATGTAACGCCTCAAATGCTCCGTTATAGTTGGAGTCATGTAAGTTTTCCAAGTATCGTATATAATGATATGACGGGAGGTTATTGAAGTTAATGTTCTTGATCAGGTTCATTGACGTACTAGTAGCCATTAGTTCCATAACCTCACGCAATTTGCGTGGCGTGGGAGTTCCAAAACTCTCTAAAACTACAATCTGTCTGTCTAAAAGTACCTGTAAGTCATGTTTGGATACAGGTACCAATTGGTTTGACAGTAGTACTTCACCTCCTGCATTCTCTAATTGTTTTGTTAGGTGTGAAAACAATACTTCATCTTCCTCTTCACTCTTTTGGTACTTGGCACGTTTTCTATTGACTTGTACCTTAACCTTCTCTTTTTCTTCTTGCTTCGAGCCTATTGTACCACCCAACCTCAAGTACTCACTTCTAGTGCTTTCTCTATACTCCACAAACAGTGAGTATAACAAGAACACCTCGTCAAACTTGAGTAGCTTTATCGATGTGGCGATCTTATATATGAACATACCGAGAATAGATCGCAGTGATACCTTCTTGCTTGTAGTAGTAATGGAAGACTTTGTCGTATAGATCACTGATGGTGATACTATAGTATTATATACAGCAGAGACTCTGGTATCCAATTGCTCAACCAGGTTAATACTCCAAAGCAGCTGTAATAAAGTTAACTTAACCTCACTAGAATGGTCCAATTGCCGACAAAGATCATTAAGCTTGGGTACCACTATTATATTATTATCTTCATCAAATAAAGAACCGCTACTTAGAAGATCCACCAAGAGCGTCAAAGTCTGGCGAGATGCATTGGCTGGAATTGCATTCTTGCAGTATATATCTATTAGAAAGAGCAACGCAACCTTATGTGGAGTTAAGTCTTCAGTCACTAAAAGCTTTCGTTTATTCATCTGTGATTGTAATGATTTTTATTTCAGTGCGTTCTTTAACGGTTTTGATAAAGTGGAATTTGTTAAAGTACGAGAAGTAAAACAAAGATATTGGAGGTGATGATGAGGTGAGAGATGTGTTGAATGTGATTAATGTGTAGTAATTCAGTCAATGAATAATATAATTGAATCTTGGATTTACCAAGAGAGAATGGAGTAGATTGAATGGTGATTGAATACTAATTGACTTTAATATCTTACACTTATCGAGTGAGTTCTTTATACTACTATTACACGTTATAGTCTAGTAGAATATTGCTAATTGTATCTACATACAAGTACTAGGTTATTTCA
Organism: Kodamaea hsintzibuensis (nom. inval.); assembly: GCA_030568835.1. Taxonomy (NCBI): domain Eukaryota; kingdom Fungi; phylum Ascomycota; class Pichiomycetes; order Serinales; family Debaryomycetaceae; genus Kodamaea; species Kodamaea hsintzibuensis (nom. inval.). Next base: position 169,547 of record JAJMJA010000011.1, read on the forward strand.
ACTTTTATATTACTACTTCTAGTGACTTTTGTCTATTATACTTACTCATCATCGGACTCTTCACCCATGTTAATCTCAGGCATTTCAAAGTCTGAGTTTTCACTATCATCTTGCACAGTAGAAGTAATTTCGGAGACCTTGACCTCTTTAATTTCATTATCCTTTATCTCAACATCAGTAATTTCAACATGTTCTTCAGTCTCAGTCTCACCATTCTTAACATTCTCTACAGTCTCACTAACAGCAAACTGCAAAACAGAGTCACCTTCTTCAGGCTGTGTAAATATCTTTGTAGGTTCAGCAATAACATCTTCTACTGCCTTAACAGCAAATGAATCAGAAATTTCATTTCCGTTGGTTTCTCCAGATAATCTTCTACGTTTAGTAGGTTGTTCTTCTTCTTCCTCTTCTTCCTCCTCATCTTCATCTTCGATTTGGTAGTCTTCTGCTACCACACTCTTGATGTAGATAGGCAAAGGTGGGAATCTAGGGTTGTTAAACACACTGAGTAAAGGATCATTAGGCAACAATGAAGAAACAATAGGTAAAAGAGAGATCTTCTCGAACCCTGGGTTCAACACAGAGCTTACAAGCAAATCTCTCAACTCTACTGGAACAGAATGCTCATTGTTGTAGTGCTTAGCATTGACAGTCTCGATGATCAAATAACGCATGATTTTGTAATGTTGGGTTGGTGGTAAACTAACCTTTGTGATCACAGCATTCAAGAATGTACGGACTGCTTTAGATGTGCTTGAAGGAATTGAGTGGACAAATAAGTGCAGGTGCGAGAGTAAATCGGACAATGGAACACTTGACGTGTTCTTCTTTTTCCTTTGCTTCTTATTTGTCTGGCTCTGTTGGTTTTGAACAGGTGCGCTTTCTAGTTGTTCCACTCTTGGTTCAACAAGCAACAAAGCTGTGTCTACAAACTTCAACATGGTGGTGTTGTCGTTTAAACTCGACAACAAGGCCAAGTACGACTCAATGCACCCAAGCAACAGGATATTGAAAGACTCGTTTTCAAGCAAGTCGGTGTAGTCGAACTTCTTGTTCTTGAATGGTAATAAAGTTTCCAAAAAGGACAAGATGTTAGACAAATGTGGCAACATGTTTCCAGCATAAGTTCTAGTCAAAGCAGACAACAATTTGATGGCATTCTTTTGGTTCTGTAAAATAGTTGCCTTGACTAACTTGCGTGCACTCTCTTCACCAACATCATACTTGAATGTAAGAAACTTAAGGTTGATGGAACAAATAACTTCACACAAGATGATAATCTTTCCAAGAGGAACTCTAATGCTGAAGGTGGTTTCACTTGTCACGTATGTCTCTAACAAATTAAGTAAGATTTCTAAGTTTCTGGAGATTGTGAGGACACTTGAAGGTTCATTCAAGTCAATAGCCAAGCTTCCCAAGACCATTCCGGTTTTATCTTGTTCGAATCTAGGTAATTTGTTCAACATACGAGGCAAGTCGCTGTCATCTCCTACATTCAATAACTCATTGTAGATGGACAAGATCGAAACGCATTCTTTCAACAAGTCTTCTACGTTACGTTGCCAGATTCTCTCAGGTCCGTTGTTGTCATCGGACTTTTCAATGGCAGGTAAAATACTCAACGTTTCGTACACGGCTTGGGTGATTTGGGGTGGGTAGTTGGAGAACTCAGTAGTGTTCATCATAGTTAAAAGACGACTTCTAAGTTTGTTTCCAAAGGGTCTAAAGGTAGTTGAGTGGTGTTTGATGTAAACACTAAGAGACTTGAGAACCAACAAGGGGTTGTAATGTAACTTTTCCAAGTATAAACCAAGCAAAGTGGCCAATTTCGGGGTCAAGATCTCTCTGGTTAACGTTGGCTTACCTCTGATCTTAGAAGCAACATGGTTGAGAGTCTCAACAGTAGTGTTAAAGATCTTTACATTAATAGTTTCATTGTAAGCTTCCAAGTTCTTCAACAATTGAGTCAAGAATGCAACACCATCACTAGCCAAGATGTTTGAGCTTTCAACAATAACTCTAATCAAAACGGTTCCACACCATTTATTATATTCAACTGGAGAACGAGCCAAGTTCAAAGTACGCGATACAAGATGCTTCGAATCGGATTTTGAAAGCGATGACAATAAACGACTATCATTATGAAGCGAAGAAAGGATCGGAATAATAGACTCAGGAGCACCTTCAAGCTCCTTGAGTATATAGGAGATTGGAAGAGACATGATGATTATTTTGAAAAGTTGAGATGAGACAAAAAAAGATGAGATGAGATCTGGTGAGAGATGTTGATTCAAGAAAGATGGAGATGAAGATGGGAAGGAAGAATGAGGATAAGGGGTAAGTGAATATGAAACCTTGTTCGAATGTGATGAATTGGGAGGGATAGTAAGGAAATATATGAGATTGTTTGTTCTGGTACATTGTTGAGTCCATAGATGAAGCTTTATGTATTCATGATAGTGAATGGAGAGATCTGGTAGAGATGAAATATTTATGTCTGGCAACTTGATTGGTTATACTATAGAGTATGCAAGTTAATATCTTGAAGAGAGATGTTGGTATGGTCTTGAATCTAGATAAATGTGTTGATCATCATCATGATGATTAGCTTATTTAAGCGTACAATCAGTTGATTTGAGCAGGGCCAAAAAAATTGAGATGTTAAGGAATAGTAGATAAGAAGAAGAGGAAGAAAAGAGTGTCCGGATGAATAGAGTATACATTTAAGGAATTGAGAATGCTCCTTAAACTCATCAATGCACAAATAGTATATACTATTGAACATATCTAACATGGCTGCATCAATCATATCACACTCCCTTCACAACCTTCATTCAAATCGATACCAATTCTAAACCTCATGAAACATTACACTTCGCGTTGTATTATCACAATTCCTTCAAACCCCTCAATCTTCCAGACATCCCCTCACACTTATTCATCCCCTCAGCACTTCCTTACAAATGTGTTACAATGTGTTTAAATGTGGGCCTAAAATATATTTCGCAGCTAAAGTCTTAACGGTATAAAATGTGGTAATAATCTTGAAACACATTTTATCAATTCACTCATGTTTGAACTAATAAAGAGGTTACCTGTTGAACTTGTTAATCAAGTAATTGATTACCTTCCACAGCACGTCGTTGGGTATCTTTTAGATAACCCAAGAGTTGGCGAATACGCTTTTAAAAAGTATTATTCTCGTGTATGGGTTGGAAAAGACCCACAACTTGAAATGGTTCACGGAAACTCTAGATACCGCCGCAATAATCCTCCTTTGGAGTTTTCAAATACTCAATTGCAGGTAAAACCAAGTTTTAATGTACCAGTTCTGTCTACTGTTGCAGGGGAACATTATGATAATCCTATTGTTACTTTCCAAGGGCTGATAGCATTTTTCAATTGGGCTCAACAAAACAAATTATATGTTCCAGATCAAATCGTATTTGAAAGGCATCAAGATCTCATCACCTTACACTATGCATGTCCAGAAATTCTTAGCCAAGCTGCTGATATCACTGTGATAATGACTTGTGAAGGTAAAACATTTATTAAACAAGTCAAGGAAATATGTAGTCTACCATACAATATTACAGAACTCATCTTTCCTAATGGAATTCGGAGTTCAGCATGGTTCAATCGCTATTTTACACTTACACCGCATTTGAAGCGTATTACGCTTCTTCTCCGTTCATTTTCATACAACAATGTGATTCCAACGTTCGCTAAAATTGAAGAATTATCCCTCTATCATGGCAAAGAGACTTCAAGTACAGTAGGTTACTTACCACCAGAGCTTAGATCTCTCAATATTCGATTCAGGCTTACAGAAGCCGTGATATTCAACTTTCCTAAAATGAGAAAACTAATGATTAACGCCACAATATCTTCGTCTGCAGCCATAATAGACTTATCACCTTTATTATGTTTAAATGACTTGGAAATATTTAGCTTATCGAAGGCAACCATTAACCAGATAAAGTTTCCTCCCAACATTAGAGTTCTTTCAATTGTCCAATGCTCTACTAATGACCTACAGTGGCTAAAGAATTTGAAGAATTTGCAAACTCTTAAGGTAGAAGATTGTCCTGAAGTGCGTGAATTCGAGCTCCCAGATAGTTTACGTGTATTGAAGTTAAAAGGGTTTCATAATCCTTTGCTCCAGTCTGCGTGCTTTCTTTCACATCACCACGCTGCTCCTTTTGATGCTAGATTTCCACTAGACAAATTGTTCAAACTACCAGCAAAATTGATTGAATTGGAGATCACTGAAAGCTCTGCGATTACCGTGGGCGTAGTGAAATTTCCTTGCACATTGAAAAGGCTTGTTTTAGATGAGTGTGTGATCGGTTCGCTTTCAAGTCTTCTGTTTCCTGAAGTTTTGGAGAGAATTGAGTTCCATAATCTTGGTCTTGAAGATATACAAGGCGCACAGTGGCCATCAGAGCTCAAGGGCCTTAGTTTGAAGGCGAATAAATTGAAACACCTATTAGGTAGTAACTTACAGGAATTGACTCGTTTGAAAGCATTGGATCTTAAGGGTAACCAATTAAATGAAGAATGTGCTGCTTCAATCATGGCTTTACCAAGCAGCTTAGAGTGCGTATCATTTTCTAATACTAAGCTTACCGAATTTAAGGGCAAGCACCTTAAAGACTTGATGCGGTTGGAGTTGGGTGAACATATTACTAGTTCTAATCTCTTGGAATTACCAAGCAGCCTCCAATCAGTTATACTCAAGAAAACGAAATTTATCGAATTGAACCAGTTTCTTCCTTCCAATCTAATAGGAATTACCACTCATGGAAATAGTATTAATGATATGGATGATTTCTTTGGAAACATACTCCCCTCTGCCAATTTGAATTACATTGATATGCTGGAAGTGGCCAATAAAGGGGATTTTATCCTTGGCTTAGAATTCCCCAAATTGGATTCGTTCATGTTTAAAGCTACGGGTCTTTTACTGTTAGATTTAGATTTCCAAAAATGTCCCACTCTTTCATGCATTCATATTGAAGGAGTAAAAATGCATACTTTTGATTGGGGTACGTTTCCTGCTACTTTGAAAACCCTAACTCTTTCGCAGTGTGATATTTCAATGATTAGAGGAGATGTGATGCGATTGTCCAGCTTACAAAATCTAAACCTTAGTAAAAACAATCTTTGGCAGTACTTAGAAGATAATGTTTTAATACTCCCAGACGATTTGCGGTGTCTCGAGTTACAAAGAAATGGCATATTAAAAATTAAAGGCATTGAAGGGAAATCTTTGAAGGTAATCAAAGTACAGAGAAACGAAGGTTTAGAATCAGAGAGCTTGGTCAATATGTGTAGAAGTCTCAAATACCCACTTACTTCTGACTCTACAATTGTGTACTTTACTCTCACTGAGCACTACTTCTACATCGATCCGAAATTGAAACCTTACATTGACAAAAATCTTTTGAGGGCTGCGGTATGAAATGTTCATATTAAATAATGAAAAGGTTCAATATACCACCAGTCAATTGTTCTGGAAAGTGGATTTGAATGTGTATCCACAATGAGAGAAGAAGATAGTCTGACTCCACCCTCTTAATATTTCCCAACATACATATGATGTTTTAACTTCTCTATATCAAAAGCTAATTATCCTTCATTTTAATTTATTTATTAATCAAGTCTTTTATCTAGAAAATCACAACACCTCCTTCAACAAGCCTTCAAAACCAAATGGTTCGTACAAGGTACCTCCACCCACAAAGAACTTGGACATGGATTCGACCCAATGCAATCTCAACGAGTGCAACATTGCCGAAGTTCCTTCCATGATGACCAAGATAACCACGGACAAAGTGAACCACATTGCAAACAAGAACACCGTCATGATAGTGCCGACCACTCCCGTTGGTCCAAACGCCGAGTTGATTGTCATAGACCACAACACAGTAGACAACTGTGCGTGAGCTAACGACAATGCCCACAATCTCAAGTATGATGCAGTATGCGAAACACAATTAAGACAGAACTCAATGGTGTGGATCACTTGGTGGATCATGATGTCTCCGAAATTGTGTGCCTCGTGTTCTTCGTCGTCGTCGTCGTGTTCCTCCGTGTGCTCTTCTTCTTCGGTACCAGACAATTGCTGGTACTGGGCTTCTTTCTCTAGCTTTCTCTTGAAGTACAAAGGCTTCACCAATAATAACCATGGTACACAAATCAAGGCAACGACCAAAAGGAATACTTGAACTTGTGCTTGACCGCTATACAATGGTTCAGCAACAGTACCTGGAGACAAGAACATCGAGATCAACATGTTCAATAATCCAGGAGGCTGCTTGCCGACAGCAAACCAGTTCACTGACCACTTGTACACAATACAAAGTGACAAGTAACCAAAGATACCTTGCATGAACAACAAACCAGGTAAAAAGTTTCCTACAACGTCAATCACTGACTCAAAGTGCAAGTAGTTGACGAGTGAGAACACGTACGAGTACGACATATGCAAGTAACCCATTAAAATGGATAATTTCATCTTGTATGAGTTCAGGAACAAAAGTGCATTGTCGGTTCCGTGCCATGCTGAGTCTAAACCAAAGGCATATGTGCCCACTTGCTTTGCGACCAAGGCATCACCCACTTCAAAATTTTCTGGCCATTCCCAACCAGACGAGAAGAACGACATCGACTTGGAAAATACATCATTGTACAAGAAACCAGTGTACATAGAAAACACACCCATCAAGAGTAAGATGTATCTACCCAGGTATGCCATGTCGAAGATTTCGTCTCTTTTGAGAGTAGCAATCTTCTTTTCGTTTAAAACCAACGCCAATGCAGCGAGAGACAAAATGAACCCATGTCCCAAGTCACCAAACATAATGGCGAACATGAATGGGAACGTGATGACTGTGGGTAAACCAGGGTTTACTTCACGATACTGAGCAATACCATACGCGTCACAAATGTTCTGGAACGCATCAGTGAACTTGTTTGTTCTGTGGAACGTTGGTGGAGTACGGTTTGTTTCCAATACATTGATGATTGTAGATGGTAACAGCGAGCTTGGTCCATCCAGGAACTCCTTGACGGTTCTTGTTAAACTGTCAATTTCGTCAGTTGGAACCCATCCTTCGCCCACCAATGTCTTTCTAGAGTCATCGTAATCACACTTATTCATTGTTTGATAAACGGCTTTTTCTCTGGCTACAACTTCCCACCATTTAGCCAAGTCCTTGGAGATTGCAATCAACTCTGAGTCCAATGCATTCTCGGACTGTTCTACAACTGTTTGCAAGTCTTGCAACTTAACATTTACCTCAGTTAACTGCTTAGAACGACCAAACTCAGTCAGATCCACATGGTAGATGTTGGCGTCCAACAGCTCGCAAATCTTGCGGATTCTGTCGTAAACAAGTGCACCATGTGCGAAAATGATGAAAGAACTCTTTTCAACAAACTTTTGCGACTTGAGGTCGAACACCTTCTCTGGAAGTTCTTCGGCATGGTAGTACAAGTTACCACGCAATACTCTCCAAAGAATTTGTTGCAAAGTTCCAACTTTCTCACGGGAAATAACACCTGTGATGAAAGGGCTGCCCGCACTTCCTCCTCCTTCTAAACGTGCAAGTTCATCAGTTTCCTGGTCGTCAAGTCCACCATGGCTGTGGAAAAAGGTGTTGACACTTTGTACGGATGCACGTAACTTCTTCAAGTCAGACTGTTTTTCATATAAAGTCTGTGTAGAGTCTATGAGCAGACCAACTCTTTGTTCCAACAACTGTCCATCTTCAGCCAATTCGTCAATTTCAGATTGGCCGACATTTGGTTGCAAGTCGTACGGGAAGGTCTTGATAGGAATTTCCTTCTTGTCTAACTCTTTTTTAAAGAAAGTATATTGTCTTTCAATGTTGTCTAAACGGCGTAATTCCTTGACGAATGCACGTTGGAACTCACTCACTTTGGAGTTCAAGTCACGGAATTGTACCAAGTTAAGTTGACCAACCTTGTAGATGACGTCTCTAGAGAGTTCAGTAGGTACGTAAAGCTGAACCAAAGACATTTCCGCAGAGCCTAATACTTGTTAGTATGTGATGTTTCTAGTTGATTGCTTATATTTAATGTTGGGGTACTCGTTCAGGATGACATGAATAGTCCAAAAGTCTCATCTTGATGTTATGAGTAGCTTCCAATGATCAATTCAGAGATGTTTCATCCAATATTCATTCAATTCCCACTCAATTGTATATTCAATTCATTCTCAATTGCATGTTCCAACAAATTAGAGTCGTCCAATAGGGACAAGCAATCATCAAATTCATGTCCATATCCAAACTCCACGTAATCAATCCTTCAATAAGTTCCCCCTATCATTCATGACATATATAAATATCGATCGATTACTTACGGAATGTTGCTTCTTCTTTCTCAACCATTACTGAAGATTGATGGTGAAATTAATTTCGGATTGTTTTTTTTTTTGGTGAGTTTTTCTTATCATCATTGGACGGAGTCACGTGGTAGGGCTATCATAGATGAGGCTAAAGAACGGTGTAAATTGATAAAGGGTAGGATTGTGACTGGATGTTGAGGAAGATGGGGATAAGTGGGTCCATTTATATGAAAGGAGCTTATAAGGTTTGGTTCTATCTAAAATAATTTGGAAGTTAATTTTGTTGATGTTTAACAATTGAAAGGAATTGAGCTTGTTTGATATTCTCGTGTGGATGAAGTACTTCAAGTGGTTATAGGTAAGGGATTGAGAATGAATGAGCTGAAACATGAAAGAAAATGATTACGGTGTTGGAAGATACTGTAAATTGGAATTTACGAATAGGACAAAGTGAGCTGAGTTGTTAGTATTCAAATACGTCATTGACTGTAAAAATAATCGACCCTTCTTTGGGGAAGCAAGTTGTGGTTAAGGGGAAAGCAGGTTGCAAGCAATCACAATGCATTGCTAAAAGTAGGATTGTGTTTGGTCTGCAGACGGAGTTGTCGAATTTCTCCCTTAATAGCAACACTATAAGGAATTGATATTTCTTGTTATTGTTCTTTTAGAGCATGCCAAGTGGTTGAGCCATCGAGTATACGTTTATAAAGAGTCGACACAACAGAAATATGACTTAAGGAGTTATTTTCTCGGTACCATATGAGCTCAATTTAGCTTATACAGTATTCTCGTTTATTTTTGTGCACTATTCGGTTCTTCTTATCCTTGTATCATGGTATGAGCAAAGAACATTACTATGGTCTAGCTAGTGTTTTACACTTACACTTTCAGAAAACTTTTACCTTTTTTCTCTACTCTCGCTGTCTTGCTTTGTTTTACCCTTCCTAACTCCTTATCGTCTCTTTCCATCCCCTTAACTCCTAGTCCTCTATTTTAAACCTCAAATTATTGTCCGAGTGTTCAACTTACTCAACGAGACTTGTATGAATACAATCTGGTAATCCCATTCATTCCAAGGAAGGTACTTCCCATTTATAATTCTGGGCATATGGACCCTATGATGATAGAATATTTCTGTTTACTTCATCTCATCAGCATTTTCCTACTTCCTTTTAACGTTTGAAGGTACTTTTTGTGGTCTGTCGAGTGGAATCTCCCGGTCCACATGCGATTGTACCACATGTTCTTACATTTGTAATGTAAATCTCCAACTACATAAAATACACAAAACGTCAATTATCGATACCGTACACATCGTAACTGTACTGTATCAGCATTGTGAACTAAAAGCTTCAGATTTATGTATTGATGCTTAGGTGTACTGGTTGCAAATTTTGAGCCTTTACCTATACTAGTGACTAATCAATTTTGGGATGATTTTGTATTCAAGTACCAACTAATTACTAATACTTATTCTTTAACTTCATATCAAAGTCTACTATAACCCGGAAGCCATTTCAATAATCTTGTTGTGTTGAGCCCCCGGCGCTCACACCAATCAATCATCATGAATTTACTAAGCCTTTAAACTTCCTATTTACTCCTTTATATTAACCCCAATTCTTTCGAATTCCAGCACATGTTCAAATTCACTTTAAAATACATTACATCATTCAACGCTTTTTCGAATAAAAACAACTACACAACCATGATTAAATTCCCTCTTCTCGTGTCCACTAATCTGTTACTAAAATCAGGTTTTTGGGATCCTACCAAAGAAGCATCTCTCCAGTTCTTTCTTCTCTTCTTGATTTCCATCAAATACCGTCTACACCATATAGTTCTACATTTTTCTTATGAACCTCACATTTATCTCCCGCTCTAATCAATTCGTTAAGGATCCAGGAAGCGCAGAAATTTTGGTGATGTCACTCTCCACAACGGTTATGATTTTATTGACATCTCCATAGAACACACATTTTTTCAATATTTTTTCTGCAAAATAAACACCAAGAAAAGTCAAGGCTATTTCCGCATACTAAAATCCATAACACAATAATACGTCCTTAATTTCTACAGTTCGAGTTTGTATTCCACTCAAACGTTTTGCCAGTTGCGAATTTCGGTGCAGCAACCATTTGCCACAAGTGATGCTTGGGTTGACTGGTAATGGTTACAGGTCCTTGGTACATTTGTTTGCAGCCCAGCCCTTAGGGAGGGGGTAGGTTGCTGAATAGCTTACCACTATATGGTGAAAGCAATAGTAAATCACAGTAGTAAATCATAGTGTAGTTTACTTTTTGTTGTCACACGCCGCAAGTTTCGGTTGCTGTGCCACTCACTCTCAAATATATCAAAATATACTCTCCACATACTATCAATAAACATCACTATCCACAGAGAGGCACAGCACAATATCTCTGAACATGCCTCTGGACTCGCACCAGAACAAAGGCCAACCCTGTCTTGTGCGAACGTCACTGTTAGACCCTCAATATTTGCGAAAACATCCTACTGCAAGCTTACCTGTACGGTTAAGCTTTAATGACGATCTACTAGCTATGGAAGATACTTGGTCGAGTAAGGAAACAGAGAACCAGAGACGGTTAGTTAAGTTCAAATTCACTCGTACGCTTCCTAATGGGTATGTAATAGAGATAACCCCCATCAAACCAACTTCATATGAACACTCATCTCCAGTAATCCTGTGCATCTTTTGGCAAGAAAAGGATATGCATATTGTGACGTCGGTAGATATCATCTTAATCTTAGAGTTTCTAGTGCAAGAGCTGTTCCTGATAGAGGAGAAGAACAGAATACGTAGGAATCTACAGTCATTGGAAACTTTCACCATACTGCGACTGAACAAGCTGTTTCAACGCTTTTTTAATTTGTTGATGACAATGGAAAACCCTAGACCACGGAATATTGAACAGGACTTAAAAGTGTTCCGCTGGCTGGATCTATACAGAGCAATCGAGAAGGTGATATCAAAATACCTGGTTGTTGACTATGATCCTGAGATGTTTGCAAATGGACTGCAAAAGTCTGCAAATGATTATAAGAAGCAATTATACAAACACAAAAATGAGACTGTAGCTTCTGTGGTTGATGCCCCACAAACGATTATTCCTCAACCATCGGTACCTCTGATACATCAGCACATACACACTCACATGCACAACCAGATGCACCAGCAAATGCACCAAATGCACAGTGACACCCACCAGCATATGCATCAACAAATACACCAGCAAATGATTCATAATCTCACTCCAGAGACATTACAGCAGAACCAAACGCTGGTTTTCGTACCTAACGAACGGCTTCGTGTTTTGAAACGCAAAAGTAACCAATCACAAATACTAGCAAGTAACGATAACCTTCAACTGTTCCAACATGCAATCACACCGAGTGATGCAATGCCGAAACCAAAATTACCTTATAGGTTGTCTGATCCAGAATCAACTATGAAAATAGAAGAACTAGAAAACTCTCCTGTTATAGGTACTCCTGAAGGAACCAGCTCTAAACCTCCACTAATTAATCTGGGCCTGTCCACAACAGTTCTGTCAGAAGAAGATATAAATAAAGGTTCGTCTAGGAACAGCGTTCAGTATGGAAACCTCTTCTCAGAACATGGTGGCAGTAGTACAGTCACTCTTGACTCTCGCAACAGTATAGGAGGAACTGAAAAAAATGTAGCTCGCAAGCATTCGAAATCGAAAGAGAATACTAATACTGATAAACTGGATTACTATGAATACCCTGCTGAAGGTTCATTTTACCAAATTGATGAAGATCAAAAACTGAAGCCGGTTACCCTGGAGGTTCAATCTGTTTCATGTTCACCTCAGCTCAGTGCGTCCAATGTAAAAAAGCATGAATTGGTTGACGACAAAGTACTTCCATCTTTAAATATGCTCCCAAAACTGAAAAATGGGACATTGCCAGGACCTTCTGAAATTGACCAATGGAATCTGAAAGTAAAGGGAGACTTCAGTAAACTGTCACATCCATTGCCCCCTCCGAATCTCAAACATGCATATCCTCCTTTTAACTATGCTGATTATTTGGTCGGCAAAGACAGTACTGAACCCCCTTTAAAAATCTACAAAGAATCATAGTATGCATTAGTTATTATTATATTATTTATATTCTCTCAAGACACGCATTTAATTATACTTAGTTTTAAGTGTAGCAAACCCAAGGCATTATTACCTTTCATAGTTGTTGTATCGTCAATTGAAGAATAGATTCTAAACAACTTATTCTTTTTAAAAAATCGTTCTAAGATTTGACTTTTCTAAAGTAATGAACATCAAACCTTAAGGTCAGTTTTCTCCTTTGTTACAGTCGTTGACTCGTTTTCCTGTATTTCCTCTTCTGGTACTACCTTATTTTCTTCATCATCTTTCTTTGGAGGTGGAGCACCCATTTTTGGAACCTTCTTGTTAGTAGTGAAAATAGCAAAAAACAACCCCACGATCGACAATGCCAAACAAAAGTAGAAGATTGACTTGATCGATTTCATAATCTCCTTTAAAACCATATTCTTGGTTTGGGAGTCCAACTTTTGGATCAATTCTGGAGATTGAATTAATGATTTAGCTGGAATGTTTGCAAGTTCATGGTATGCGTCCGAGTTATGGTCTAAAGAATTTATCAAATGATTAATGTTCTTGACACCAGTAGCTTGGAAAATCAATTGGCCAATAGTGACCGATATGGCTGCTCCAATGGAACGTACAAAGTTCAAAAACACAGTCACCAAAATAATGGAGCCTTCTATCTCACGGGGTGCTTCCATTTGGGACAGAATCATTGCAGATTGGAACTGCAATCCGATGGAAACACCAGCTACAATAAGCAACCCGATTCTGTCACTCACAGGAGAATGTACATCGAGCAATAAGAAGAGACCACACCCAACTGGTCCTAATATAGCAGAAAGCATCATTGTAGGCTTCACAAGGGAAGTTGCTCTTATAAAGAATCCATTGGCCATTGAAGCGACGGTGACACTGACCATCATTGGCAACATCAGTACACCAGATTTCCATGGTGACTCGTTATGGATAATCTGGAAGTAAACAGCCAAGTACGTCAAAAGGGTAAGGAAGAAAGAGAAACTAAAAGTACCACTCATGCACGCTGCCAAAACCAAACGGTTAGTGAGTAACTCTTTCAAAATGATAGGGTTCTTAGAGAACTTGAAGTTCCAGAATGAGAACAAAATGAGCAACAATCCTCCGAGAATAAACAGAAGGATAACTGCAGCCGACTTCCAAGGAAAGTCAATTCCTCCAAATGTAAGACCCAATAAGATTAAAACAAGACCACTAGTCATTAAGAATGTGCCCAAGTAATCAATTTTCTTTAATTTCTCCATAAAGTTACCCTTAGGTTTAGGAGGATGGAATGAAAGCATAAGCATTAATCCTGCAAGACCACCAATTGGAAGCTATTAATTTGTTAGTATTGTCGAATGAAAAGCTCTGGTCATTTTCCTGTTGAAAATGATAGTTAGTAACAAAAATTATACATACGTTAATGTAGAAACACATTGGCCATCCAATCAGAGTTTTAGCCAAAGCTCCACCAATAAATGGACCAAGAACTGAAGCTAAAGCAAATGTCACAGCAATGAGGATGAAAACAAGAGGACGTTTTGAAATATGGACTGATTCAGTCAAAATCACACTAACCATGGCACTGATAGCACCACCACCAATACCTTGAATGACTCTTCCACCAATGAGCATATCCATAGAAGTGGAAAGAGCAGCTATCAAAGACCCGATTTCAAAGATTACAATCCCGACAAGTGCAACATTCTTTCTACCAAATGCAATTGAAATTTTACCGTACGAAGGAGTCAAACTGGCCAATGGTAAAAGATACCCCGAGGTCAACCATCCAATTTTATCGAACGTGTGGAACTTATTCCCTATCTCGGTCAAGATTGTTGAAACAATGGTTTGGTCCAATGCAGAAACAAAGAGTGCTGCCACACAACTAATTAACACTAAGAAAAGTCTTACTCCTGCTACCTGTTGTTCACTAACTTTTGATCCATCTCCTGCATTACTCTCATAATACTCTTCTGTGTCTTTTTTGCCATCTTTAACGATCTCTTTAGAACTAACTTCAACTGTGGAATCACTATTGGTTGCGGCTACTGGGGCACGGTTATGATCCAGATCTGATGATCTCAGTACTCCAGAGTCCTGTTCTTTCACGAGCAGTCGAGTATCTTCCTCTTTTACACTAGGTTGGTACTTGATATCTTTCGCCAGCATGGTATGGTTCAATCTTTCTCTAAATCAGGGAAATCTAGAAGATCTTTATATAAAAATTCAGGCGGAATTAAGTACGCATTTAAGGCGTATCCTACGTGAGATGGGCATAGACAGACTCATGTTAACGCTCTGTAGATCGACTAAATTAGTAGTGAATTCTGAGGAAGAGATACCCCTATTGAATGTCCTCGAGAATCTACACAAGAAGAGTCAACTTCAGAAGGTACTTCTTTACTGGGACGGTGGGGTTACGTGTGTCAGGAATAAAAGAATATCGTTCTAACGGCTGTATTTTTTTTTTGACAGGACTATTTTGGGAAGAGTTGGCATGGTAAGTAAAGAGTAGTAGAATGGAAGTGATACTGGCACCTTTCCTTTCAGAACTGGTTCAAGAGTTGATTGAATGGTCATGTTAAATTGAACATTGTAATTATCTTGGTTTTCTCATTGCTCTTACTAATCAAAAATCCTTGATTGCAAATTTAACGTGAGGCTTCAACGAGGCTTTACTCATGCATTGTAAAAACATGCCCTGGTCCAAAAATTCCTTTAAATTTTGCCACAAACTGTTGTTAGTACATTTGCACGGTCTTAACGGAGCAAATGTACTCAACAAAAGGGTTAATGGTTGCCTTGTATGTATGCTATTCTAATTGACTCGATGGCTAAATGGTCGGATCGTTTTTTCTCTACGTCGGATCGTTTTCGGATGCCGTACGGTTATGCAAAAAAAGTACGAAGTTAACTCCGACACAAAATAGTTTGTCTGATAAGGAGGCTCAGTCTGTTGTGCTGTTTTGCCGCCTTTTTTAACCACTTTTTGCACAGCTCCACTTGTAGTGTACAATTGAACGGGGGCGAAGACGGAAATGTTTATAATTAAACCATATGTAATACTACCTTGCAGCTTTATGGTGGCGTGTACTCGTACTCGGTTGTTTGTAACCTGTCTAGTGCATTCATAGAATCTGTAGAAGCAGACCAGACCGGCCGGAAATTAGAGGTTATAGTACGGAGAGTATTCCATAACTCCTTTTCTGATTTTGCCAAATATTATGAAAGTGAGTTTCAGAGGAAACTATTAATCATGTGTCTCCTCTACGATTATGCCCCCGATCCCACTGGTAGCTAGAATTTCGAGTACGTCCAGAAAAAGCTATCAACATGGTGAGTAAAAAGTAGCAGTTTACAATACTAAGGCTGGAAGTACTAATGCTAACTTTTTATTTCTGTAGGAAGTCCTGAAAACCATTTCAATAAGGATCATATGAATACGACACCAATAGCAATTACAACTGAGAGTATCAGGTCGCTACCTTCATTGAAGATGATTATTATCAGTTTTTCACGTTCAAAGTTGTATATATAACTCCTTAAAAGTATAACTAACAATAATGCTATACTGGCAGCAAAATCATTAGATTTTTCAACTATTGACTGAAAGTATAGTATAACCAGTTGATTTTCATGCCCGTACTTACCCTCGTAATCTTTAAGAATGTAGAAACCTTTACAACAATACAGAAACAACTCTAGTCCTTTTAGAAATATCAAGATGTATTTTACTCTCACCTCTGTTTTCGTAGTGTCCAAGAATAAATCGATAATGGCACCTTTGAAAATAGCCACCCTTTCGCCATAATTACTTGTAAATGATATCAGGAAAAATTAGGTACCAGTCTCTCCCAGTTTATTGCTTGGGAGCCAACACTTCTAACCTCATTAAAATGTCTTTGTTCAGCTAACCGAGTTGTTAAAGGAAATGAAGCTTAACTTGGCTCAGCTCTAATCCAATCCATGCTTTAATTTTCCCATAATATATGCAAATATGAGATTCTGAAGTGCTTTGTTAACAACTACAATTTGATTGTTGTGTAAGCTGAAGCGAGTACTGTAGCAACGCCTCTATCCAATTGCAATAGAAGCAAAAATATTCGAGCAACTAAAATTTAAGGAAGTAACGTTTTTCATGTATTCCACTAATTCACTAGTAAAGGTTTCAAAGTTATTAATTCCACCCTGTAGTAAATATTTCGAGTTGGTAATTTGCAATAGTGTGAAGTATTACTAATTGATTTCAAAATTTCCTTTAGTTTCTTGTCTAGAGACATACATAAGCTGCTAGAATTGCTTCAAGTCAACTTTTGTCCAAGAATATTCATAAATAATTTTGACGTTATTTGTGGGGTTTTGTGCTATTAGCTCCAATATCGAAGATACAGCGAGAAGTAATAGAAACGAGAGCCTAGGTACAATCTACGTCATATTTCTTTCTTGAGCGTACTAATATATCCCCATATATGGCTGATATTAGTATTAATTGTATTAAATGATCCTATATTGCATGTTTTATCCTGAGTAGCTTTTTCATAATTATAATTCAATAACACATGTGCAGTTACGTTCATGCACAACACTTGCTCAGTATGGATCTTAATCCTCTCGGGCTAGCTATTCTGTTAATTAATTTTAAAAGTATACAGCTAACAGATTAGAAATGTCACCTCACCTGTGTGATTGAAAATATAATTCCGGCTAACCCTTTTGACTTTACTGATTTGCAACTGCAGAGAGAACGCAAAGAAGTAACCATAATGAAATATCGTTACTTCTAGGTTTAGTGGCTTCGCTTATTCTTCTCAGCAAATTCAAAAAAATACAATGGCTATTGTAATAATGTTCAAGGATTACAAACTTTAACCTAGTCAATGCTATTTTTCAAGATGTTGTTTAAACAGGAAAGGAATGAGAGAATTGGTAGGATTTTAGAATGAACAACGCACTAAAAACCCGCCTAGTTAACTCACGGTCCAATTTATTTAGTTTTCTTTTTGAATGCATACTATTAGTTTCAATATCAGTTTTTTTATATAAGAAAGTACGTAAATATGCCACGTCGTAAGTACAACAAATCTTACGATAGGATATGCCTTCTGGGAGTCCGCAGAGGAGATAAATAATCGGAGACATCTTGCTGCTTTTATTCCCCCTTATCTATCTCAACTATCTCACGAGTATGCTACGTGGCCAATCAACAAAATCAAGAACTCAAAGTCTTTCAATTCAACATTCAATTAAACAACAACAATCTACAACAGGTAATCACTACAATCATCACTTATATATCATTTAATTCGTTCCTGAACTATATATCTCATTTTTTCATTACTCACTAATTTTAACCTCTCTGTTTCTCCTTCTCCTTCTCATCGACTTTGATATTCTTCAAATGGTTCAACGATTCGTTACCTAAGGTAGCATCTTCTTCTTTTTCATCTCCACCACACCCACAGTCATAGTCCTCCAAGATAGTAGCACAGTCATATTCAGGTTTCTTGAGTCTATCGTTCACCTTGTTATGTACATAACATCCCCATAAAGCAGCTGTCTTTCTCGAGCTTGTTTGTGGTGGAAATTCCTTGAGTAACTTTTGGAAGTGTCTAGCACAGTCTCCGCATGGATACACTTGCGCAAACAATTGAATGTATTGACCCAATGTCGATTGTTCTTGTTTTGATGGTTTGTCTGGGTATCTTGCGAGGATCGTGTGGAAAAGTCTCCAAGCACTATTTCCAAGTTGTGCTTTAAGAGTTTCGTTAGCCATCTTGGGCATGAAAGGTGTTTCAGTGAATTCTCCCAAAGGATCATTCTCGAAATTCGCTTCGTCCATTGCTTCTGGGGAAACCTTCGTAATTGGTTTTGGTTTAGGTACAGCTTTCTCTGGAATTTGCTTTACTGGAGTCTCGTCAACAAGTATCTTCTCCTCCTTATCATCATCAGAAAGCACACTTGCCATCTGTTCAGCTTTCACCTTATTCGCATTAATAACATCCTGAATCTTATTCTTCTGCAAAGTAATTGGAGAAGCAGATCCAAGAGAAGTCTCTGAAGCAGAACTGCTCATGAAATAGCAGATCCCTGCAATCACCAAGAGCGTGAAGGTCAAAAATACAGGTCTCCTAACAGCTTTAATCATAGTTGTTTCAAAAACTTTTAGTATTTTTTTTGCCTTAATGAGGTGATTGTCACTTTCCAAAAATGGAACACGATCCCTCATACCACTCTGACGACTCAAAGTATCATCATATTGTAAGTAGTGTGAAGGACTTGAGGGCTTTTTATTATTGTTTACAGGAATTGGAAGCAGGGAGAAGAGTAATTCTTTACGTCTAAGGTTTTCTGAAATGTTTGGCTAAAGTTTTCGTAGAAGCAGGTACAAAGTTCTAGAAGCTGCCTTGGTACTTGGTGAAATAAACGAGAACAGTAGGGACAATTCTAGGCAGAGTTTGATAAATCAACGAAACAAGACATGAGCTAAGAAAAGTGAATTGTACGTATTTAAATTAGTGAGGCTAGCATTGTGATAACTAACCCCATTTTAAGCTTTAGTCAATGTGTTTCATCATTTTTATTTGCTATTATTATTGGAATAGTCAATACTAAAGTTGGTTCACATTACATCAATGTTACTGAGGGCAATACTTTTAAATCATGTACTCACTTCATTTGAATCGCAATGCGACGAGCTCAAACTTGATCATTTTGAAGATGATTTTAAGAATTTCACAAATCTATACTAAGCTGCTAGATAAGGAACACCAGTAGGTAATAACTTTTTTACGATGTAAACCCTATTTCGTGATCTCTAATTGCAACTGAACTATACCAACCTTACCTTCGTAGATATTATCATTCAACACCTTCACCCATAGTATTCCTTCAGAATACTCGGACAGAGACTGCTGGTCTAAAGACAAGGTTTCATTCTGAAGTAAGAGTATTCGAACGACTCTAGGTAACTCTCGCAATTCTAAAACACATTAACGCAAAAGCTACAATCAAAAGTGGGTAATGTTGAATGCATAAACAGTACCACATATTGTTAACTTTCATTCACTACAAGCTGTTGATGTGACTCAATGTACTTCAACAACTCTACTTTCAACAGTCATTGTCTCACTAATTGTGATTTATTTATTATTCTACTTCTTTCCGTTTACGTCCAATCCAGCAGGTAAGCTTTCACTTCCAACGCTGTACAACAACTTGATACCTCCTGCGATCAAAGCCAACAATCCCAATGTTGTCCACAAGAACAAGTGAGCTGGGACACTCACGTCTCTCTTGCTACAGTCGGATCCGGTCCAGTGGGTGGTTGAGTGGGTCGACAGGTTGAACGAAGGGCTGCACAAGCATGCATAGCAGTCTTTACTCAACTTGGAGCATACACCGTGCGAGTGACAGTTGTTTGTTGATACCTGACAGGCTTCTTCTGTTGAAAAGCATGAACCTCCGTTCTTGACCTCCTTTTTATTGAAGGTGAAGATGTTGTTCAACTCACGGCCTCTCTTTTCAAGGTTGTCTACTTTACTTTGAGTAGTGTGGTGGTTGACAAAAGCATAGACATTGAAGTCCTTACCTAAAACTGACAAGAAGTCAGCCAAGATAGTTTTGGAGAACTCGTAAGTGCTTGACTCGTAGCCAATTTTTCTTCCGATAGACAAGAGAGCACTCGAGTCTACGAAAACTACGTCGTTAGGCTGTGTTGTTTGTTCCTTAATTTGGTTCAACGCAGTCATTTCGGTGATGAAAAACTTATCGTTGACCACGTTCAACGACGATTCAGACAGACCAATTCTAACGGCATTTTCACTTAAGTCGCCCTTGAGGACGTCCCATAAGGAGAGCATCACTTCGTTAAAGATCTTGAATCCAGAGGCCAACTTGTTGTTGGCAAAGTTCTTGCTAACCAAAGTGATTTCTGGGGTCAATTCAGCTGCTTCAAAGTTTTGTCTAACCATGTATTTGGTTAATCTCTGGAAGATTTCATCTGTGTTTCTTGCCAGTACGTCCAAAAATGGTTTCTTGTTGCCAAATGAGTTGGCATCTTCTCCTGCCACGGCACCGTTGACGGAAACGAGCAACGTGGGTCTTTGAGGATGCTGTGTTTGGTGATATTGATCAATCAATTCCATTACCTTGTGAGAATCCTTACCAGCACCCAATTTCACGTCTTCAGATGCTCCTACCAAGTCAGCAAAGTACACTGCTGCCATCTTTGCTTTAAGTACATGGGTCTCATCAGTAGACTTTACGTTGCTGAAATCAAACACAGAAACGTGGTTTGCGGAGTTCACCTTGTCTGCTGCAGCAGAGCTGAGCAATAACAGCAACAATGGCAAAGCGATTGAGAACTTCATGACGATGATGATGGATGTTGTTGGTGTTGAATTTTGTTTGGTTGAGAATTGTATCTTTTGGTAGCGCTGGTTATTTTTTTAAGTGCAGGATACAAATATTAGAGTGATAAGAGAATTGAAGGTAGGAAGGGATTGAGAGGATGTGTATTGGGAGGAAGGAAGAAGTGAGTTTGTAGTTTTTCCGGAGCTTGGTTATTGTTGTCATTCACTTAACTTAGATTTAAAAGAATTGGAATGAAGGATTAGTTGTAGTATGAACTTTGCATTGTAGACTGAAAAAGATAAGAAATGGCTATTGTGATTGATGAAGAGACTATATTGAGTGGAGGTGCGAGCTTGGGATCAATTGTGTGATGAAGAGTTTGGTTGTGCGCGTGTATGTTTGTTGTACCCTGTTCCTTATGTGTCAATATGTCTGTTGGACTATATATGAAATTTGTCTTTAGTATCATAATCTTTGTTCTATATTATTCAAAATGAACAATACACTTTGAAATGCTCATTCCGTGTACAACAGAAACAACACCAATAGTGTAATCGACGGAATTATCCGATGGATCATTCAATCAATAACTAACAAAGCTACCTATCAAAATACTTCATATTACTATTGTTCTCTTTTCACACGATTTGTTCATCTTTTCTCTCTTATGAGCCACATTGTTTATTGTCTAACAGACCGAAATGATGTTAACTGTCTCCCATTATTTCATTCCTGATAATTTACTAACCCTTACATTATATAGTAATCTCTGTTAGGTGCACCTTGATTTCATGACTATATATTTACCATCCTGCGTCATTATTTATTATTATGTTTCTTAGTACTTTGCTCCCTATTGTTTTTTGGTGTATATATGACTTGTCTTGAAAGTATTCCTTGTACAATTACCTCTTATGCATTTTGGTTATTCCTAAATCATCTCTTTTAACATCTTATACATACTTCGTCTCAAGTATCATTCTCTATTACATCATTCTATTCTTTTAGTATCTTCTCTTCCTATCTCCTAGTCGCACATGAAAGTGCATGTTGCATATCACATTATTAAATCTCGTTAATATTACCGTATCATGCATCGTAACTATCTAATTCTTAAGTACCTAATCCTGTTTCTCGTCTCTCGTCCCCTCCTGATCTCAACCTAATTGGAGCTTTTGTGATTTTCAATTTTTCAGGTTTATTGTTGATCTTAGGGAATGCTTCTTGACAATGTTTATGATGTTCCTTGTACGTTTATAACTACTTGCTTACTAACTACAAATTTCAGGATCATGCCAAAACTTCAAATCGCAGTGAATCTCCCCACATCTTACTAACAATAGCATACCACCTGAAATCTTCAATCGGCTAACAGACCGCATCATCATGTCCCTTCTTTTATTATCTATCGTATCATTAAATAATAGTTACAAAACTGAAAGGCGAGTGCTCGGCAAGTAGTTGTTCCAAACAAAATAATTGTGTGAATATGCAATCACACTCTGTACGTCATTTTACTTATTGTTCAGAGTGGTTTGAGTATTCTCATTGAATCAGATTGTATATGGTTTCATTTCATCTCTTCCATGAATGTTGATCTCCTAAAAAATGAAAGGGCATATACAACCGTTCTGTCGAGTCTAGTTGAAGTAACCATGCTACAGTTCTATCGGCATCGAATTAATTTGGCTCCATTGTTAGACATCGTATGATACTTCCTTTGAACTTGTCCAACGTATGGGTGCAAAAAATCAGATCCATACCAGATCTACTATTCAAATTTTTACCACTATCTTCTAACATTAATCTAATTCTTTGATTGTACGTGAGTCGATAGGACGTATGCTGCACTAGTTATTTCAAGTTGATGCAAACTCAACAAAATTAAATCGACGCCTACGTGTTCTCCTATTACTACATCCATTCACCATAACGCTACTGCGTGCGCTCTCTACTTTGTCGATTCTGTGCAAATGTATCTCTTTATTTATTCTATATTTTTTTTGCATAATGATCTATGTTGGACCATCCAGTTTGTGGCAGCTGCCTCCTATTGTGTGGGGAATGTCCACATAATTTTGATATCACAACATGTGTTGCATTATTCTAGCTTGTAGTATTTTAGTTTGGATTTTTTAAGGTGGAGGAGTTATTTGGGGGCTTTATCTGTTTATTGACTCCTCTATCCAGTGCTTATGAATGCTTAAAAATTCTCATTTAATGTGATCGTAGGACTTGGAGGTTGGTGTGCCCGCACATCACTTCCATCGACATCCACCTTCAAGTCTGGTTTAAACAAGGTTGTTGTGTTCGCATCGTTTGCGTACTGGCTAGTGTCGATCCCTAATTTTGCCAAATCTGAATGCACATCAAATGCTTTAGGTTCAGGTTCAATAATATAGCTTGGCACTTCCCCACCCTCATTGTGCTTCTCCTTAAAATTCGCTAACGAAGCTACACTTAAATTAGGGAGCGAGTCCATTGACTTTGATCTAGCAAGTAAGTTCTCCTGAAGTGAGATCTTCAAGTGTGGTTGCTTGAACTCCTTGAGAATATGCTTGTATGCATTCAAAGCACTTGCTTCATCGACAAATATGGCTATTACTCTGCTCAAAAATGGTAAACTCAGCCAATGTTCTATATGAGACATATTGTATCCTTCTTCAGACTCAGGTAAGTTTAATACAAAGAGTTTGATCTCATCCACCAAAGACATCCGGCCATTCTGCTTAACAAAGTCATCCTTTGCCAAGTTGTTGATTATAACTGTAGTTTTCATCACTGGTTCCAAGCTCATTTTTGTAGTGATTAATGAATAATAATTGCTACCTTACTGGCTCGCAACAGTGTTTTTATAATCCCCGGCGTGGCACAGCAAGTCATTTTACGCTTTTTTCTTGGGAGTCCGCAGTAAACTTTTAGCGTCACATGTCAAGTAATAGCGTAGCCGTAGGGTGCAAAAAATACAGTTTATGGGTGACTTATCTAATGAGTCCATCGATTCTAGCAACGATGGCTAAGGTTTTGGTGTTAAAAAGATCGATTTCCTTGGTTCGGGCTATGGTACTGGAGTTGGTCGAATGATCAGTTTCCATTTATTGTTTGCTTAAATGAAATTAAGGTGAAATAGGAAACTGAAGTGATTAAATTAGTGAGAGTTTCTGTAGTAAGTTGAAAGTTTCTTATCTATTCAACCCCAAAACTGTGTCTCTATTTGGGTGCCTGCCAATCAAATAGTGCTTTTAAGCAATTAGTAAGACCCACTCTGTATGTGAATACCTACAATCCTCAATGTTCTTTAATACCTTTACAAAGTCTAACACTCACAACTAAAATGAGGTGAATTACAATAACCTGTCACACTTTGAAAGCTTCTGAAGGCATCTATTAAGGTGGTATTGTAACCATATTATGTGTAATGACACTTGCTACGGCTGGTAGTCATCGCAAGATTAGATCACGTGCTGCTTGCAGATATGTAATTATGCAGCAAGTTCACCTAACGAATTACATTGAGTACATGTTGTTCATGTGTTGTACCATGAAATTACAAGTAGTATTACATCAAGGAAGCATTAAGCTGATGTCAAAAATATATTCTCTCCTATATACTTTCCTTTCTAGGAGTTGTCATTTTACCATGAAAATAATATCAACCTTGTGGAATGAAATAGAATATAGTCCATACTGCACATTCTACTAAATTAGATACCAGAAAACGCCTACTCTCGTCACACGTTGATGAAGGTTGACGGCTGTAGCATTTTAATTTCAAAACTACTTTGTACAGTTTACCTAATGTAAAACAGCGCCATGGTATGGGCCTCATCGTTCTGCATAGGTACACCTTACAATGACCAGTATTTTAAGGCATTCAATTAGAATATTGAAATCGTAGCCTTGATCCTTACATTGGTTATAGGTTGAAAGATTGTAAAATACAGGTACTTGATAGCGAAAACATCATCTCTTCTACTTTTCAAATAACTCTTTATTACTCAATTATTACTGTGAGTCTTCAAGAGTTCAATTGCACCTGCAAGGGTCCAACTACAAGTAACTTTAAATTGGTTCTTCAAACAAGTTCAGTAATCTGATCAAGTAAAAAGAAATTAAGATTGACTACAGATCACCTCAAGTGTGATTGTAGATCATCTAACTTCCTACTCCTCCCTCTGGTATTACCCATACTCTAGTTCTATGTCTAATTGAAGCCAGTGTGAGCGGAAGCGTTTGTAATAATCATTAGTAACCAATATAAACTAGTTGGTGTATAATAATTAGAACAATTCGTTACCAAGAAGTGACACATCTAAGCGAGACTGTCACCCAAAGTGTAAATATCTTCTCTATTGATCAGTTATAATTTAGATCGTAGACTCATTGATCATTGGTAGTGTTTCGTAAGCCCTGTAATCTTATTCAAGGTTCCATTGATATATCTTCTTCAATATGAAAACCAACTTTTAACTTAAATCAAAGTAAAGATGGTAATGATTTGAACAGCCTGGGTTGAAAGCTGCATTGCATTTTGGACAATTCAGTGTTGGTTTCAGTTCTTGTGCATCTTGTAGGTTGTATCCAGAATACTCTGTAAAAGTAAGCTCAGTCCAACAACAGCCACATAGAACAACCTTTTCAGATTTCAAATCAAACTTATTGAAACGGATAACCGAATGCAGAGAAGGATGACACTGGTAGCATGGGTAGTATGCTCCACAACACTTGAATTTGATGGCGATCACATCTAGTTCGGTATTATAATGCACACATCTTGTCTGATCGTCCGTTAAACTGCCAAGTACTTTAACCATAATTGACTAATTTTTTTTATGGAAGAAGCAAGTTATTGAGGTGGGTAACAAATTGCGTAATGTAAGATCTATTGAGAGATGGTGATGACGATTCTAGAGTGACGGCATAGCATCTAAATAATACAAGTGTGTAGAAGGATATTTGACGATGTTCACGGAGAATGTTTAATGGAGATACTACATTATGTACAATGCGCTTGACAATTTGAAGAGTTGACAATCCAACGTGTATGTGGTGATAGTTTGACGAATACGAGGTCAAGGAAGATTTTTAACAACGAGTCGACGGTGGTACGCATTGAGAAGTACAGGGTACAATCAGGAAGTACCAATGGTACGCCGAATCGAATAATATACTGATCAAATTTCAAAAGTCTTGTAGTGACGAGCAAAACAACAATAAAAGAGATAACCATATGCATCGATTGTCACACGCGGGGGGGGCTCAAATTCCTATTGTATTGAACAAACGAGTATGTTTAAGTTCCCTCAATCGTGTAAGGGTCTCGGTTGGAACAATAATGACAAGACGAGCTATCCAAAGTTAAGCGCAGGAGCATCAACTCGTCAGAAGGGTCATCCCGCATCTTACGTCGGGCTCTTGTTCTGAATCATGTACAGCCTTCATCAAGATGAAATCATGATGATTTGTTGAACGTACAAAGGTAGAAGGCAGTAAGAGACGTTTTCAACGCTTCTATTTCGTCAACTAACTAGTACGTTTACGATCTGGATGTTGTCACAATGAGGCGACCTCGTGTGTTTGTGTGAGCAGTTCAGAGTCACTTGGATACACATGTTTCTACATCATGGTTTAGCAAGCAACTAAAACTTAGTCGTCACCAAAAGTACCTTCCGCATTGGTACGAGACGAAGAGATCCAAACAATAGCAAAGAGATCCGTTTTGTGCTCGTATGCCAGTGAATAAAACAGAAATTTCAAAGCATATGAGCCAGAGACCAATTCACTAGCACAGAAAAAACGACGATCGTATTACAAACGTGAAACTGGATCAACCGGCCGATTCCCCGTGAAATGAAATTGTTCACCACAGCAGCTGTGTATGTATTCTCATGTTACCTATATTGTGCACTCCAATTCTCTGACGCAATCCTTGACTTTGTGACTCCAGGTTATACTTGCACAGTTGTCATTTGTAGTTGATTTCCTGGATTTATTATATGCGTTTCTTCTTAATTTCCTACTCAGGATATATACAATCTTGCAGATGTAATTTGGGTATATGTCATTACTAGACAGAATATGGCTGAGGTAGGAGACGCAAGTACGAGGATGGAAGAGTAAGAGAGGAACGAGGGTCAAGGAGAGGGGTGTCATCTGGGTTTTGATTCGATGGTAGCTAGGTTGAAAACAAGTACTTGAGGCACGCATTTTCTTAGCACGCTTCAACGACACGACTTTCAACTTTCACCCTTGCTTACGCAGCCGCTTGTTGAGGAAGGATTCAATTGCCGGGGGGTGGCACAATAAATAAAATCTCAACATGGAGCCCCCACTCAAAAAAAATGTGTGTATTCTTGGACCCGCTTACAAAAACACCACTGTCAAAAACAAAGGATTGCTCATTCGGTGATACCCGTCAGTACTAACTTGTGTTGGGGAATACCTGACTTGGTAGTGAGTTTGTGCACCACACCTGTGCGTCACTCCGTCATTACACCTCTATTGTTTGCTGCGCTATTCCATCGGGTTTTACTTGAAATTGAAACCAAGAGATGTGCTTTGTGTAAGGTATGTTAATTTTTGCATCGATGCGCGGTAATTGTTGCAAGGCTTTAATTTGAGATTTAAGATATTTTTTGAGAGAAGCAGAGAATAAAGAATAATTAGAAGACTTAGTTGAACGTAGCACTGGGTAAATAGTCTGTGTAATTTCATGATTGATTTGTATAAATACCCTGAACAATCCTTTGAGTAGGTACATTACTCTACAGAACAATAGGTTAGCAGTACTACGCACAAAAAGCATAAGAATATAAAAGCAGACGATGTCGCTTGAATCCCCATATCAATTCACAAGGACTCATCAGAGTATGATGAACTACAGACGCGAGATGATTTCCTCGATCAACAATTCGGCTTATATGTTAGATGAGATCAAGAGTGCTTTGGAAGAATCGTTTGAGTTTTTAGCTAAGAGAAAGAGGGTAGCAGAGACCCCATTAAATGATGGTAGAACGCAGTTGATGACGCCCCCTTCGTCAGCAGAAATATCACGCATTGAATATGAGTACCAAACTCCAAGGAACAGGCTCAGTGCAAGCAAGGTTGATGATATTATTCCTCAAGATGTTGACTTCATCAACACTGACTCAATAGACTTGGACATGGATTTAGATATGGAAATGGACTTGGACTTGGACGAATTGGATAGCGATTACGTATAACGAATTCTCCTTCCGAGTGGAAGCATTTTGTCCATATAATGCCCCCACAAACACACACAACATCCCCATTTGCATATTTTCCCGAGCAAGCTTGGTTCTTTAATTCCTAACGCGCAACGCCTTCACTTCTACCCTCTGTATTTTTACAATATATCTTATAATAGAGAATAATAGTTCAATATGTCTTATCACTTTTGTATTCTAGAGGTGGATGGTGATCTGAAACACAGTTGCACATGCTCCTCTAATAAAATATGTCTCTAATTAGATACAACTTCGGCCAGTACGTGGCAATGATCAGAATTTTTGTGGATCCATCGGTGAGCAAACACGACGCCTCACTCTAAACTTTATCCTAATACGTCTCCAAACGTGAGTGAAGGTCACTGAAGCTCAGCCAATGTTTATTTTTTGTGCGTTTTCGACATGTACTTTTTAACCCAAATCGAATCGCAAACGAAGCTGGTGGTATCAAGTCTGGGCAGTTGGCTGCACCCAGTAGGCTTCGGTAACTACGAGCTCTTCCGCGCAAACGGCGTCTTGGAGTGAATGTTACATTAGCCTAGACACCATCTGTCATCACATGAAATCAGTAACCATTATTCAGTGTGCGCACGTCGGGAACGATACTTCTGTACGATTGTAAAAACAAGAACCCTCCGATTTCTTATTGTGCTATTGTCGAGATATTAGCTGGGCTCCAACTACAGATCTGCTGGCGCATAGGATGTTTATTAAATGATTTGATGTGGTTCTCCCACCTAATCTGTCATTTATCCACAATTCTTCAAACCATCAACCCTTCACTCTATAAAATTCTGGGTGTAGTGGTGTAATTACGTATCTAACTTACCAGGTGAAGACGCACTTGGAGCTGCACTATAGTTAGCCCACTTCTGTATACCCCGTTCTCATTGTACCCTTAACTTGGTCTCTTTGACATAACTACCTCTTCAGGGATCTATACACGGAGTTCTAATTTTTTAGCTATTTTCTAGCCTTTGTGGATTCTGGGACGATCGTAAATACTTGTATTTTCGATTCGTAGGGACTTAAGAGATGGCCTGATCTTCTCACCATCCATTGTAATCCCTAACCTGCGTCTCCTTCAGGGTGCGTCTATGGAAGTCTCGGAATGTCATGTATCAAGTCTACTCGCAGCTTATACATTCTCTCCCTAACTTGCAGATTGTTTTGACAACAACTTGGGAGTATTTTTGTTTTTTGTGATTAGAAAATACGTGGTGCAGAGCTCACAAGTAAATATTTTTTTATCATGCCTTTAGTACAATATGAGCAAGAGGAATCGAGTGGAAGAGTGGAGACATGGGTTTGAGAGGGGGAAGAAGAGAGGTTGTGAGTGTTGTATGAGAATTTCTAGAAGTAGCGAGCGGAGACATCTGATGAGGGGATGAAGAATGTTTATGTGTGGAACTACTTCAATCAAACAAAACAAATGCTGGTCTAATTTGTTTTGTTGGGGGTGGTGGTGGTGGTGAGGAATTCAGCCAAAGAATTAGTTCTTAACACACCTAAGATTTATGGGAAATCCCCGACCACAATCCGGGAACAAAAGGAATAACTCCGGAAAGGATATCCAACCAGTAGAATGACCAAAAAATGGATGGGCGTCCAGCTGCACTTAAATCTGTACAGCAAGTGGGGAATGCAAGATCTATGGAAGGAATTGCCCGATCTAGGGATTTAGAAGCTATTTTAGGAATCTTACTTGCTAATTGACAGAACAAACTATATGGCCGCGAAGAATATTTTGATATGATAAATTGTTGGTTTTTTAGACTTTGTGACTGATGGAAGAATCAACAAGTTCAACTGAAGATTTGTCTTGGTTCTATTGTTCTGTTCAATTTAGGGTTCAAATCTAGATCGAGGATCAAACAGCAAGTGTTTCAGCTTGGGTATTAGTTGCAAGATTAGCCTTGCATGTACAAGGGCTACAAGATGAGGTGATTTGACGGGGATTTTAGGGGGAGTGTTGCGCGTGAAACCTGATGTTAATTCCGCTTCGAGGATGGTCTTCTAAACATCGTTTCCATTGTTCTGAACAATAGACTTAAATGTGTGTTCACTGCACTTGTTGGAACCCATCGTACATTATTTCAGTAGAAACTATTATTATTGACAATTATGAATGTGGTATAATTATTAAATTCTACATATATCCTTTATCACAAAGGAGTTCACTTCGTTTTTGTTGATCTTTATTACTTTGGTTATGTTTGGTCACCCACCTTGCTCACTTTAATTTAATTAAGTGAATAAAATAAATATTGATACTCGTAAAGGACAGAAATAAAGTTGAGATTACTTAGACTTAATTAGCTTGTCAGTGATTTGAAGTATGCATTTCTTTGTGACTTGTAAAACTTTCTATTTATACTGTATAATTCGGTAATGTTTACTTGTTACGTGGTTCGCGAATCCTTTCCATTATTAATGGAAGGTCACAAACTGATTGTATATGCCAAGTAGGGCCACGAGCGTTCGCATTAGGATCTCCGAATTGTGTACATGATGAGTGTTTAAAATTATACACTTGCTACAGGTTTACTACACCCATCACTTCATACTTTGAGCCAAGCTGTCAATTTCACTTCATACGTTGGTATGAAGTTCCTGTTTCAAACACAAACTACCGATTATTTCAGATCAGAGGTATGAGCCAACGTTAATACCTTTTGTACATGTCTCTTATTGTTACTTCTCTGCGAGATTAGGATACACTAGATGTGTCAGGTATCGATTATTTTATCTTCTTCTAATTTATTGGCATTAATTTAAGGATTTAATTAGGTAGTTGTTGTTTTAGATTTTGTTTAGTGATAGCCGGGTGTTATCTTCGCCGGGTATCATTCTCTCTGAGTGATTTCTTGTCTTTTAGTTTTCCAAGTTTCTTTAGGTTCCTCTACTCTAACTCTATGGATAATTTTTCTAATGTATTCTTAGAATTCATCTCTTAGTATTGTGAGTTTCAAATGAAATCTTTCGTTTCTCTTTACCTCCCAAATCCTAAATTCTACCAGCATCCTATACTATAAAATCTCTTGACTTCTGTTCTCCCGCCATTTCAATACCAATGCTACTAATAATTTATAAATATCTCTACCTTGTTATTCTACTCCGCTAACTCTGCTTCCATTAAAAACACAACTAACTACTAATGTATCTCTTACCCACTTACTAGCCACCTATCCAAGTCTCAATAAATCACACTCGTTTTCTTTCCTATTTCATATTCTCTCTTTACTACCACTACTAAATAAATACTCTGAAATTCCCTGAGTGCGATTTTCAGCCACAAAATGTCATCAAATCCATCAATTTCAGGTACATCCATAACGCTCGCTCTCTCACACTCTCTCTTCAATTAATCACAAGTTACTAAGAAACTTTCATTTACTATGAGATATCTCACACACCCCTATACATCTGTACCATACCTTGCCTCCTACTCATCACTTACACTATACCATTAACCCTCATCATCATGAATACTATTTATCATTTCTCGCGATTCCCCCTGTAAACACATAAACAAACACCGACGCAAAGCTAAAATCTGCACTACACGTCCATTAACTTGAGTCTGCAAATAGTCTCCAAGGAATACTTCTTGAGGGTAACTTCTCTATAATTATATTAATATCATCACTCTCTATACATCTATATAATCCTCTACACTCAACGAATCACTTGATCTCCTTATTTCAATCCGTAGTCTTACTTCCCCTTACCTTCTGTCCCTATCACTTTCACACCCTTCTGATTTATCGCACACTCCAAACCACCATTTCTTCGCAGTCGCGCCTTGAACAAAACAAATAACAACAACAAAAAAACAATAGAGAAAACTTTACACTTTTATTACTTTATATATCCAGTGGGCCCCGCCAGAATATAGTGATCTGTTCGATTCGACCTTTTCCTACAAGACAAGTGTACATTCTCTGATCGAGATATCCAGTCTCTTTCTGTTTTAGTTTGACGATTGATTTGTTTGTCCGTCTTAAGTTTACAAGTACGGACTAATTCAACTCAGACCATTACAGTTTTACGGTTTTACCCACCTTTTTACACACACGGAACAACACCATAGGTGCTTATTGAAAGGTATTTTGAGAATTGATTAGTATTCCAACTATATTAATCTTTCCATCTTACTACTATTTTGCATTGTTCTTAGGTCTTACCACTTTGATCGCCTTTATTCCAACTATATTGGCTTGATCTATTTCTCTCACCCACACCAATTTCACGAAGATTATCGACTTCACAAATCATATCACCGAAACTGATTCACTCGCTTAAACAGTTCTCGTTCTTTTGATACTACCATTTGTATCTTTACATTCGCTACTAACATTATCTTTTCCAAGAAAAGATACCCATTTCACATCAATAAACTACTATTGATTCATCATTATTGATACATCATATCAATATAACAACTACAAAATACACCAGTATTAACCCACCCCAATCATCTTCAATCAAAAAACTGTGAATTAATCACCCAACAACACAGACTTTTCCACTCGCTTATAAAGTCTTTTCCAGTTTACAAATACATATTTTTCCAACAATGAGAGGGTTTAAAGCAACCCCAGCGGTGAATGATGAGAACAACGTGAAGCTTGGCAAAGGAGGCCGCAAGAGTATGGCCAGTGCCACTCAGCACTTTGCATACCCAGGACTGCGGGCTGTGTTAGGAGATGTAACACACAAAGTAACAGAGGAGAACACTACCACAAACACAAGCATTGCATCTAGCAACAACACCAAAATCCAGATCCACAATCAACAATACGCACACCTGTTCAAAAAACCACGTTTGGAGACAGTATTGACGAGAAAACTGTCGTCGAAGGTTCTGGTAAACGATGAAGACACAGACGAAGAAGTGCAAGTAGACGACGAGTACGTAGATGCCGATGACGAAGACATGGAGGAGGAGAACAAGGAGAATGATGTTATCCACAGACACTTTGAAAAGGTAGAAAAGGATAAAGAACCCGTACGCTCTAAACAAATCATTGTTCACGAAGACCCAAAGTCAAGTGAAGATGACCAACTTGCTGAGTATGAACAGTACGAAGAAGATTATGAGGACTACGACGAAGAAGAGGAGGAAGAAGAAGAAGAAGATGTCGGAGATGACGAGATTCCTCAACGACACCCACAGGCACACCAAACGGAAGTGCAACAAACACAAGCAGCAAACCCGCCTGCAAGAACAAGACGACACCAACCCATGGAACCTATCTGGACCAAACCCATTTTCAACGAATTACAGTACGTGATAAGAAAATACTCCAGAACTACGTTGGACGAAAATGACGAGGACACTTACGACGTGACGATGGTAGCCGAATACGCGCCTGAAATCTTTAACTACATGCATGAGTTGGAAAACAAATTGATACCCGATGCCAACTACATGGATAACCAAGATGAATTGAAGTGGGAGATGCGGGCGGTTCTCATTGACTGGGTTGTGCAGGTACATCTGCGTTTCAACTTACTCCCAGAAACACTTTTCCTCACAGTCAATTACATTGACCGCTTTTTGTCGAAACGTAAGGTCTCCTTGTCACGGTTCCAGTTGGTTGGAGCCGTCGCTTTGTTCATCGCAGCCAAGTACGAAGAGATCAACTGTCCTACTGTACAGGAAGTTGCGTACATGGCAGACAATGCGTACTCTATCGATGACTTTTTGAAAGCAGAACGGTTCATGATTGACGTGTTGGACTTTGACATGGGCTGGCCCGGTCCAATGTCGTTTTTACGTCGTACTTCGAAAGCAGATGAATACGACTACGAAACGAGAACATTGGCCAAGTACTTTTTGGAGATCACAATCATGGACCTGCGGTTCGTTGCGCTGCAGCCCAGCTGGCTCGCGGCAGGCGCGCACTACTTGTCGCGTAAAATCTTAAACAAGGGCGAATGGACCGAGTTACACGTTTTCTACTCTGGATACACCGAGAAACAGCTCAAACCATTGGCTGAAGCACTCTTGGAGAACTGCCGTCACGCGGAACTGCACCACAAGGCAATCTTTGAAAAGTATCAAGAAAAACGCTACAGAAGATCATCGGCATTCGTACAAGAGTACTTTGAATCCTTGGAGTAGAAGTGACCAAGTCCTTTTGTTTGTTGCATTACTATTGCATGAGAATCTTCTCCTTTTTTTGGCTTAGACGAACTAGATGTTCTAGGTGCCCTGTTATCATTACATTGGATACCCGATATCCGACTCATTCTGACATGTCAGACCATCTGACCATTTATCAACTCCCCATTAATAATTTTGATATCTGGGACTTATTGTATTATTCCGTTGATGTTTTTTTCAGGCAGAAGGTTTATATTAACTCTTTGTGCCGCCCACAGTTGCATGTTTTTCTTCATAGACGTTATCGTGTTTTAATTTGTTCTGTGGTTTATATTGTCTTATTAATAGTTAATTTTTTGATATTGTAGGTTATCTATTGTGTGGTTTGTATAGAGAGGAGAGTGAGGAGAGGAGAGTCGAGAAAGTACATATGTGGAGTGCTCTAAAGATGTCCAGACACTAAGTTTAAATAGTATAAGACATAGAGGAATAAAGTGTATAACAAATAAGGTTGTGTGTTATTAACTTAAAACAGCTGTAGGAAGTTTTCAAGAAGATCATTCGATCTATTGTTAACCTTTAGGTTGTTAATTTCATTCAATGCACTCCAGTTTGAATTAAAGTTGATTTAACTAATAGCTTAATGTATTATTTGTGTCAAGTTTTGCAACCACGACTCTTAATCTGTTCATTTTTAATATACATAAGATCATTTTGAAGTGATCAATTGTAAAAAGTAGAGTATGGAAGCTGAATAGACGATTAGAAGACAAGTAACAACAATGTGTGTGATTACTCTCGTTGGTAAATGATATTAGAAATTCACAAGTCAAAGGCTTTTACTGAAATCGTATTGGTTAACTCGTTCTTCGAATTTGTAAATGTAAGATGGCTAATATATATAGGATTGCTCATTACATTTCAATTGATTAAATCAATGCTTTCTCTGTGTTTACTTCTATTAGATGTGTTAGTGGATCATAACAAGTCTCAATATCTTTAATTCATAAATCTGTGGCCCTTTCTTTCTTATCATCTTGTTCCATACAATGTACATTCTTTATGAAGCCTCAAGCCACAATTATCAACTCAAACATTCATTCATTGTAGACTCACTCAATCATTCCTTTCTCTCTACTTGGCATCTACTAATGTCAACATTGTCAAAACTTAAATCATTGCTCATTATACTTCAGTAGCTTTATCAGAAGTATAATTCCTCTTGTCCACAACCCTACACTAAACCTACATCACTCCATTCATCAATATTATTCATCCCGCTTCCATCATGCCATTCGCTAACATTTCTTCTATCTTTTTCTTCCTCCTTGTACATTACCACGTTTTCACTCAACTACATACTTTATTCGTTCAACTTTAGCATCCACATTCAACATTCTCGTTAGTACCTCATCACTACCTCATCGCAGTAATCACTCATTTATTCTATTCCCAGTATAACCAATCATCTAAAACTATAAACTACAGCTCTCATCTAATCATTCTTATCTACATTTCACTTACATCTATCTTCTGTTCTCATCAATCTCCTTCTTACCTCTATTCTCTTCTTTGTTGTTCCACCCCTCAAAACTATATCAAGTTTGTTTCCACAAGGAAAATAATTTTCAATCCATCACTTTCTTCTTAATCAATAATGTCATCTAGATTACTTGTATCATCGATTCGCAACTCTGTTGTTGCTGCTTCCAAAAGATCGTTTGCTCGTTCTGTTCCAAGATTGGTTTCTTCAGTTGCTGTTAGAAACTTTTCTCAAGTCGCCCCTTTGAGATCCCTTAGTAACGACAAGTTGTTACGTGTTTTGAATGAAGAGCTTGAAGTTGTTAAGACCATCGATTTGACCGAAGGTGAACAAGGAATTGAAGAATTCCTCTCAAAGACAAAGTTCCAGTTGGTCCAGGACCCAGAGTCGGCCATCATCCAGTTGCAAAAGACTTTGGAAAATGGTGAAGTTGTGAGAATTTTCTTTGACGTTGAAAAGGTTACCAACGCTGCCCAACAAAGTCCAGACTTTGCCGAAGATGGTGCTGTTGAGGCTGAATTGGCTGAAGAAGAAGAAAGTGACTTAGCTTCAGGATTCTCGAACATCTATGCTGTCATTGAAAACAAGAACAACAACGGTTTGTTATTCGAATTAACCTTACAGAACTTCAGTGAAGCATTTGTGATCTCAAGCATCACTCCTGTTGCCGACATCAAGAAGTACGTCGAGGACTTTGCCAAGAAGGGTATCTACTACGACGACGTTACATACCAAGGACCTGAGTTTATGAACTTGGATGAATCATTGCAATTGGAATTTGAAACTTACTTGCAAGAGAGAGGATTCAACGAGGAATTGCTTGAATTTATCATCTTCGTCAGTGAACACAAGGAAGAAGGTGAATACAGAAAGTGGTTGGATTCTGTCAAGAAGTTTGTTGAAAACTAAATGTAAGTAAATCCTTGTCAATGAAAGCACTTTAGTTTTGAGTGCTTTGATGTAATTAAAAGATTGATAGTACACCACTTTTGGTATCATCTTCAACGAATTTAAGTTGAACAATCAACCTCAAGAGAATGCCAAAGTCGATTCTCTGTCTTGTTTATAGTTTTGAATGTACATATGTGATTTTGATTTGGGTGTTCTTACGACACACATGATGTAGGAAATAATGGTTACTCTTTGTACAATATAACTACGAATAGGCATAACTAGAGTAGAGTTCATAGAGAGTTCATAGGAGTTATCATTAATGATGAAAGAATCAAGAGAATAATTAGTGACCTTACATTACTACAAAGGTATACTCCAAAGAAACAATAGTATTCACACTAAAGTATACTAACCCCAAGAAACGTATATGTACGAAACAATACTTTTATCAATTTTTTAACAATAACTGGATAGCATTATATTAAGTAGTAGTTATGGTAGACAATAGAACACTACACAGTAGCTAAGACAAATATCATCTACAACCAACCAGCTAACACGAAGTTCATACTTTCTCGTCAATAGCTAATTCAACTACTCCTCTTACCTATCTTGATTTCAGCCAGTTTGCTCATGCTGAACTATACATCAATACTTACTAACAGACTTGGCTGCAAATCAACAATTGAAATGAATATTCCGTGTAACCTTAAAAGCCTATAAACGTGTGCTTATTATCTCACAAAATATTCCATTATCCTCAAGTAACCCAAATTTATAAAAAGAATATGTACGTATTATGCTTGTGAATGATCTGAAGTCTGATTTCTGAACCTTATCGCTCGAATCTATTAGCCTTATACTCAAGTAGAGTACCC
Source organism: Kodamaea hsintzibuensis (nom. inval.) (assembly GCA_030568835.1). Lineage (NCBI taxonomy): Eukaryota > Fungi > Ascomycota > Pichiomycetes > Serinales > Debaryomycetaceae > Kodamaea > Kodamaea hsintzibuensis (nom. inval.). Next base: position 207,083 of record JAJMJA010000011.1, read on the forward strand.
ATAGACTTACAAATAGTAATCATTGAATAGACCTGGACATCTTGATTAAACTCAGCATGCTCGTACCAATCTGAGCTCCCAGACTATTTCTTCAATGAACTATCCTCTTAAACCTTTCTCTTGAAGCCCCAACTAGCCGTCCAGCTGCTTAATCTCTTCACCGCGGTCTGGTCTGCATCTACATGCTCAAACTCCTCTCCCAACAGGTCATTTCCTTGCTCCTGTTTAGGTGTTTTTATGCTCATGCCCACACTTGTTCTGTTAGAAGTAGTTTCTGATGCCACTGCTGTCGCATCATCGTCGTCTTCTGCTAAAAACTTGTGTGCCTTAGGTGTGTCTTCTTCAGGAACAGCCTTGAACTTGAAGCTATTAAAGAAGTTACTGATGTTTTTATATGCTTGACTTGCTTCCAGAATATCTGCCCCCAAATGCTTGGGCTCGCTGAAGTTGAAAATGAACTCATCTGCCATCATGTCCCAGATCTTGAAGTTGTTGGTGGTTTTCCATACATCGATGAACTTTTGATTGAAGAGGGACAAGTCGCCTACACCGTATGGTAGGTGTGCTGTGCCGTGTTGCTGTGATTGTGTGTGTGCAACAGCTGCGACAGCCAGACTCAGAGGATCAAATCCGGGAGGCGGTTGGTTAAACTTGTCGACATACTGTGAAAATCTCATAGTTGCAACTAATGAGCTCAAGTAGTCCTCAAATTGGTATCGTATGTAATCATCATTACCCATGAACTCGTCGCTGGAACCGTCTCCAATATTGTTTACCAATTGGTTAATGAATTTCTTGTCACAGTAACTGAGACTTAACTCTTCTGGCTTCTGGACTGGGTAAGTCACCTCACCCAGGTCCAAGTTCACCACAACGTCTACCTTGTATCTTTCTGCTTGGTTCAAGAAAAGTAAGTTCGAGCATCCGATCATATAAGACGATACCAGAAGCTCGTCCAATTGTTGTAAAGGCAAGTATGGATTCCAGAAAGCATTCTTCGTGTTGAAAATCTGGAGAGGCAAGCCGAAAAAGCGCAACATCGATTTGCGATTTGTTGTATTGAGTGTGTTGGGCTTTTCAAGCGGCCCATTCGTTTCATTAAAGTCCAGTAAAGGACATCCTGAGTTTTCCAAGTGGTTAATTAAGTTGGGAAACAAGGAGATTAAATTGTTTTGGAACTGTGTAAGCATCTCCAAGTTGTTGTTCAGGAATATGATAATCTTTTTATCCAAGAGAAGACATTTGAATATGCGCAAGAAATCTTGTTTGAACTTGAGAATTGATTGCTTGAGGTTGAGGTTGATAAAGTACTCTTCGTCCATCTCGTTCATTTTCATGTTGATTTGTTTCTGCAGGTCCAAAGAATCGTCACCTGTGAGTGAGATTTCTGGGATGATTGTATCACCCATCATGTTCAAGTTATCAAATAAGCTCTCCAAGACTTCGTAGTTGTGTAAATCTTCTTGTAAAAAGTAACTTTTGGTGATGATAGCCAACTTTTCCTTGATCTTGGTGAAGATGGGTTGTTTGCGCAGGATCACCACTATAGCCTTTTGGACTATGGACCGTGTAATATCCTGGCTACGGTCACGTTCTTCTTGTGACAAGTCACTTGTTTTGACTTGTCGTACACATGAACATCCAAATACTGTTTTTAAGTTACGTGGGTCGCCATGGAACTTATTCAAGTCGCCGAGATCATCGATCAGTTGCTTCAATTTGAAGTCATATACTAAGTTGAAGTTGGAGAAAGTTTCTTCAAATAAGTGCAGGCCATCCGGAAGTGCTTGGAATGGTAAGTTTTTGAAGAGGTTACTTGTGTATTCAGGGTGGTAGTTTGATTTCCACCATTGTACTTCTGGACCTCTTTGGTGGTGGAAATCTACCAAGCACATTGCGAATATGATATCTCCCCCGTCATCTTCCGTGACGCTGGGTACACTTCCGATACTGGGTGCTATCTTGTTGTGAGTGCTGGTGCTGCTGATTGGCAGGAGGTTCTTGATTTGAATAGACTTACGTTTGTATGAGTTTTGACTGTTAGTTCTTCTGAGATCATATTCAACCAGGTGTGTTGAACTGAGGTCGGAGATGGAGTCATTTTTATGGGACGCAAATTGAGTTGTAGTAGGGGTAGCGACGCTTGTGAAAGAGCCTCTGCTGTCACGCCTTTGGTTTCTACTACTTGAACCTAATCGTATGGGTCTGCATTGGAATTCTTCTGTCGTAGGGGTTTTGGCCAGCTGGCCTAATAATGTTCGACCAAATGATACAACCAGCAGCTGTGGAGACGCAGTTGAAGTTGGAGCCGATAGTATCATTCCTCCAGTTAACGATTTACGAGATTCACGTTCTTGTTGACGCTTCATCAATCTAATAGGCTTGAGTTCATCACCAGCACCAGTACTATTATAACTGCTGACGCTCACAGCGCTTGTATTTGTATGATGATGATTCAACTGCTGGCCATGATTAGGCAGAGAATTATGCGAGTTGGAAGCACTGGAAGTAGCAGACTCCCTCCATATGTGAACATCCGACGTTGGTGTGCGTACGGGCGGATCATGATCAGACACCATACTTACATCGGAGATTCGAAGGCCCTCCATTATTGCACGTTTTTTTTAAAAGCAGTAACAGGGAGGAAGAAATGAATACGCACGGATGAGATAGAGAGACGTTAGGTTATATAGGGTGTGGGTGTCTCTCAGAGGGGTACGACACAAGACGAGACACGACGACTTGTGTACAGGCGATGCTACGCGAGTAACGAAGCGTGTCTATGTGTCGGGGCGGAAGTATATACAGGTAGGTTGTAAATAGAGAATGTTTCAGGATGTGTAGGCTGAACAGTGAGAAGACTAGCGACCCAGGGGTGAACAAGAAGGTGAACAAGAGGTGGTTAAGAATATGAATTAGTAACTCTCTTAGTCAATGGGATAACAACTGGACAAGGGGGATTGGAATGGGATTAGCATACAAGTAATAAGGATGAATCAACCTTAGAGTGTAACACAAAGCAAGGTCTTTAGCTTGGGTCGCGTTTGGTGTATTGTGACTTTTAAGCTGAACAATGGACAATAGATTATGGTTAGAGAGACTGAATAATAGAATGGAGTTATGATTTGGGCAGAGTGGAGTTGAAAATGACAAGAATGTGACATTGGAGGGAATGAGTTATTCAATGAAATGTATGATGATGATATTAATGCTGATTACTTAGAATATGTTTGCCAATAGATTAGAATGTACAAGAGTGAAAAAGTGCTTGTGTATGTGTGAGAATAAAGAATGGACAAGAAACTACTAATGAACAAGGTACATTATTCTGACGTCACAAGAAAATGACGAGATGGAAAAGGTTAGATAGTCGAGAGTGTAGAGAAAGTTGAAACAATTCGTTTAAGATCACATTCAATTACTTCTATTGGATAATAGATGATTGAAGTGAATTGTTCTGGACCTTAGGAGTCAGTGCGTCGTTAATTATTAGCGTTGTGTATATGTTGTGCTAGTTGCTGATCTTCGTCTTTTCTTAAGTGGTTGACGATCCTAACCATGAGAAATCATCATAGAGTGTGAGCTTGGATTGTTAGCTTGGGCTGTGAACTTATATGAGTGTGAACCTCGAGTTGTTGTCACTTATACAGCAAATTTACTCATAATGAATATACATATATGGCTGGTATATGATTGTAGAGCTATGTTCATATATTCATGAAAATATTCCACTTGTGGTTACCTAACCAAACTTGGCCATACTTAATAGTACCATATGCAACTGTACATTACAATAATTGGCAGTACTATACAAAAACACTACATACCAGTACTGATTCTTATATAATCTCTCAATCTCTAAAAGGGGTATCTAACATATCCATCCATCGCATTTTTGTACTCGAACCAACCATCCTCGTAATTGGTTCATCTGAATTCTAGACGTTTCCGTAGATTAAAATCCAGACCCAATTTTAATTAGTGAGAATTAGCTTGCGACTCATTAATTTTAGTGAGAGAAATTGTGAGGTGGCTTTTGATTAGTGAGGTGCAATAGGAGTTCGAGATTATTCTTTGTAAGGCTGTTTACGTATTTTCTCAGCACTAGCTGACAAACAACTGTCGTCATCTGACATCAGTTTGAGCATTCTTTTATTGCTTGCTACTAATTGTTGAATATTCTAGTTGGTGCTAACTAGTAGTTCCATAGATTATGATGTTCAATGGTGGTCATTGAAGTACATTGAATACCATTAGGTATCATGAATTGTCTAATCTCTAGTCTCGTGTATTTACATTCTCCTATTCATATCCATTGTAAAGAACATATACTTCCGTCTTGCTCCCAAAACTCATTGATATGTGTGATACTCACGTTGGGCTAGACCGTTGGACCATTATTTTTGTCTCGGTAATTAATTTCAAGCTCCATGACAAATCACTCACATCATCACTCAACTCTCATATTTCAATTACCTATCAATGTTAACACTCTACGTAGAATACAGATACCTTCTTCACTCTCACCTTCAATATCACCTCAATTCATCACTCCTTTTTCTCTCCATCCCTGCCTTTCCACAGCTACTTTTTGCAACCTTCCACGTGACTTTATCATACAGTTGCTGGTGGGGTCGGAGCTTTGTATTATTCAACAATTTTTACTATTTAAGACGTACCAATCCCCCTTAGTCTTTGCCCTGAATTATTCAGTATTCAATAAATAAATATAATACAATGTCTTTAAAAGTCGGTGATCAAATTCCAGAAGGTGTCGAGTTATTGTCGATCCCAATTGACCTTTCAGTTTTGAAAGAAGCTGATGTCTTGGCTTGTGCTTCTCCCTTCCCATTGAAGGTGGACAGCTTGGTATCCAAGTTGGGTTCTGACGGAAAGATTCTTTTCGTATCTGTTCCAGGTGCTTTCACTCCAACTTGTACCGAGAACCATATTCCACCTTATCTTACCCTGTCTCACTTGAAGGACTTGGGTGCTAAGGGTATTGAAACTGTGATTATTCTCAGTGCTAACGATCCTTTTGTTAACAATGCTTGGGGTAAATTGCTTTTGCAACACTCGGACCTTGAAAAGGGTGCTACTTACCCTAAGATTGTCTTTGCCCTGGACCCATTGAGTAAGTTCAGTTCTGCCTACGACTTGACCATTGATGCTGGTCCTTTGGGTCTTAGAACTGCCAGATACGCTTTGGTAATTGACTCTTCTAGAACTGTCAAGTATTTCGGAAAGGATGCTAGTGGTGTTGAGGCTAGTGGTTACGATGCTGTTTACGGTTCTAAGTTGTAAATAGTTTGATGATTATCTCCCACTTCGAGAATGGGATTAGCTCTATTTTTAAATCAATATATTTCACTTCATTAAAGATTTCCGTAGTTTTACCATTTCTAAGTTTACTTGTTGTCGTTTACTCCTGCCTCTCTATAATCATTGATATGCTTGATTTTCACCCTCGTTTTATTGTCTTGATGCACTTTCAATTGTCCTGTAGTGTGTGCTCTTATTTATTCAATGGTTGCACGCACTACAACGATCATGGCCCCTCCCACAAACTGCACCTGATTGTTATGCATCAATTAAGTTCTTATCATCACTAGCCTTATCAATTGATCTTTTATTCTTCAATTCTTCAACTCATCTACATCTTATTGTTCATACATCCTTCCCACATTATATTTTTTACAACTCAATTGCAATTGCCATTCAATTCTACGAGTTGCTACAACAAATGTATCATCAACTTAATTTTTCATATTCATAAGTCCTAAAAACTACAATTCACCAGAAGCAGTGATGGTAACCTTAGCACTGGTAGAACCAGAGCCAGAACCGAAACCTTCAATCTTCTTCACAATGTCAATACCTTCGACAACTTCACCAAACACAACGTGCTTACCATCCAACCAAGAACATGGGACAGTGGTGATGAAGAATTGAGAACCGTTGGTGTTTGGGCCAGCGTTGGCCATCGACAACAAACCTGGTCTGTCGTGTCTCTTGACAAAGTTCTCATCAGCAAACTTCTCACCGTAGATAGACTTACCACCGGTACCGTTACCTCTGGTGAAGTCACCACCCTGCAACATGAATTGAGGGATGATTCTGTGGAAAGAAGAACCGGCGTAACCAAATCCCTTCTCACCAGTACACAAGGCTCTAAAGTTTTCAGCAGTCTTTGGTACAACATCGGCGTACAAGTCGAAAACAATTCTGCCCAAGTTGGACCCGTTGGCTGTGACGTCAAAGTAAACCTTACCCATTTTAATATATATTGTTCGAAAAAAGGAGTGTTGAAGCCTTAAATTTTCAGCAAACCTGCCTCTTTTTATAGAAGGTAGCTGGACAACTTTTTTTTTTTCAATTGTGAGGGGCATACAGAAGAATCTAGAACTCATTTGTCAGATTCTTCCATATGTTAGGTAATCTAGAGGGGGGACGCATGATTACGTCGTTGATTTGGGTGGGTTAAATTGGCCAGCACATGGCCTTTACATGTCCGTAGTGTTGGGGTTGGGGCATATGTATACAGATGTTAAAGTTTATACATTTAAGTTAAAGATGGATGTAGAATCAAAAGAACAAAAAGATCCTCTAGAACCCTTCATTTCTCTCATTAAATAAAATGATCCAACTTTATTATGAGCTAATCTGGGGTCAACGTGCCTCATTTAATTTATGAATTTTTCATCAAATTTGTATAAAAGTTTTGTAAAGTTTCAAATTCTGTTCTATAATAAGCGAATTAATGGGAATAAATGGAAATGAATGAGGATAAAAAGTGAATAAAGCCGATATTGGCGAAGATGAATGAAACAGGAAGGTAGGGTGTTTCATTAGTTTCAATTATAGAAATGAATTATATTGAATTATTACTTGGTTAACTTAAGTAATGAAACATTTAAGGGGACTTATGAATAGTTGCATACATCATATTGATTGTTATCAAGTTGTAAATAGTTGTAAACTAGAGTTCAACCAATACATTGAACTAAAATTTGAAGGAAAAATACGGATTATTGGTAGATTTTGAAACTGGATAATTTATAAGGAATTCAATATTATTGGTACTTTGGTAAAAATATGTTATTCCTTCCCTTCCCTTCCCTTCCCCTCCTCCTCCCAATACTCTTTTTAACTTAATCCAAAAGATTATTACGTATCGTTTGAGTGAATACCTAATTCACTCTTCAACCCTTAAATGTTCTAACCTCGAAACTTCGAGCCTCGAACTTTAACAACAATATACTAATAGATTATGGTGGAACATTGAAGGGTAATACACGTGTTGTTCTAAACGTTATATACATTCTCTACATTCATTCTTATCTTCAACTTCCAAGAAGTAAAAATAATATCAACTCGACCATTAATGGAACTCTCATTTCTTAACTGATTAGGATCTTCATTTCTCAACTTAAGATCTAATGTATTAATCAAAGCACTAATTATAGCCACAATAGCCTTATTCAAAAGCCTCCATCTTCTCATTATGTACTACCTAATCACTTCACTACACCTTCAGTCGACTCGTATTGAGTGTTTAGAGCACTATCTCTTCATAAAAAACGCTCCTAACACTACCATCTTGTGATGTACTTGGCTTGGTCAACGTGCTCGCTGTCTCTGTCGTTAATCCGCAATTCCACACAAGCATTTTTTTTTTTATCGCTCCAGCCGATCACCATCATACAGAATTGACACTTTTTGTATAATGTCTATTGTTCACCAGTAATAGCACCCATTATTGCTCATATTAGTCTTGGTATTTGATAAGAGGTCAGTGATCCTTGCTTATTTCTTGAATAGTAATAGCGTATTAAATATTAGTAAAGTAGAACACCACGGACTTGGTCCGTAACCAAAGACGTGCTCGAGCCCTTGCTCATTCCAATCGCCTAATAAAAGTTATGCAAAGTACTACACAAACGGCGCCTAACATGCGGGTGTTACTAGTTGTGCTCTGCAGATAGTGCCCAAGCCCACATGTTGGGGAACCACGTTCTGGTCCTACTATAAATATATAAATATATATATACTTGTAGCACCCCCGATGATTTAAGTGATGTGGGTATTTATTAATGATTGACTTGGTATGAAAGGTATGAATGAGAAACCTGATACTATTGGGTATTATCCACGCAGTCGGTGTATCAAATATATAGATACAATCAGTACTGTGTTCCATAACCCCTACATAATAAGCACCGGTCTTTTATTCAGTTATATTTATATTGGATGTACGGTAAGACCTGTTACCACCTTCAAAGTGGAAGATATCATGATGGATTTGGTATCTGTTGGCATTAATCTAGTGTTCCTTGCAAGGTTCAGTAGTCGGTTTATTTTCCCTATTTGGATGGACTTGTGTTTATTTGCAGCCCAAAACTATGCATGTTTCTACTTGTTCTTCGTTAACAAGTCCAGTTTCCTCAATACCTCCATTTCAGAATCGTTTGGTTACTTTATTTCATTACAGATTATAATACCTTACATTGTCATGGTAGTTAACTTATTTGAATTTGAAGGATGGGCCAAATTCCTTGCTGAAAACAATAATAACTTCTTACCCATATTCATCAGTCACTCCTTCATGTTCGTCAACACAATGTCACAAGCTCATGAAGAGAACTTGATCGCTATAGGAATATTCAGAGCTTGCCAATATGCTCTTAAATTCTACTTAATTAACCAATTTTTCATGTACCAAATGGCTAACATAGTACTCGAAGTTCCTGAGTTTCCTGACTACTCCGTTTTCTACACGGAACCAAGCTTCTACAACAAAAGGAAAAAATGGATAGAATGGAAAGTTGATTATTTGTGGTACGTTTGTATATTAGGTGGGTTACTTGACTTATTTTTGTTGGTTTAGAGAAATTGTATAGATATTAGAAATATTATAAAGACTCCATTGAGTCATTTAATGAGCCATTTTTGTAGTAATTGTTGTTGTTGTTGTTGTTGTTGTTGTTGCGTATACTTACTTAAATATAAACTGGGCTTAGGGTTTAGACGTATATACGTTCATTAAGCATCAAGTTTAAAAAAGCTGCTTCAAAATGTATGTAGAATGAACACACGAGTGATAACTTAATGTGGAGTCAAAGCAGTCCATATAAAACTAGAATCCTAACAATGCTAGAACAGAGATACATAAATTAAGTGAAGCTTTAAAATATTTGATACAAAGTCATGTCGTAAATGCAATATATTCACATTGATCGGCAGATCACTATGAAAATTTATTAATAACTATTTAAGAATATCGAAATTGCTCACCGATTCATCTTACTCTAATAATAATCACTAAATGAATAGTTTTGGTAATTGAGAAGTTCATTTGAAGGAAATATCTGAGGCATCCGAGTTACTGCATTCTTTAAAAAGTCCTCTTCAGTAATCAATTCAATGTCTTCTTGATCCTCATCGTCTTCTATTTCTTCAACTTCTTCTACTTCTTCAATGCGTTGTTCTCCTTCAGAAATATCTTCAACTTCTTCAACGCTTTGGTCTCCTTCTTGGGTTTGTACATCTTCAGATATTTGTTCTCCTTCTGTGTTTGCTTCAGCCTCAGAAACCTCAGCCTCAGAGACTTCAGCCTCAGAAACGTCTGACTCAGAGTTATGTTCAGCCTCTGAGTTTTGTTCAGTTTCGGAATTCACCTCAGCTTCTGACTGCTCAGTTTCATGTTGTTCATCTTCAGAAACTTCAACCTCAGAATTCACTTCTTTAATAGTAACTTTAAAATCAGGGTTTTGTTCTGTCTCAGAGTTCACTTCAACCTCAGATAATTCAACATCAGAGTTTTGTTCACCATCAGAGTTTTGTTCAACATCAGAGTTTAGTTCATCATCAGAGTTTGGTTCTGACTTCAATTCAACTTCAGATTCTTGTCCCGAATCCACTTCGATAACTTTAGAAGCCTCAGCTTGTTGTCTTTCTTTCTCTTCGACAACCTTTTTCCTTTCAATTTCTGCGTTGATCTTTGCAACCAAATCTCTCTTTGCATCGATCAAGCCCCAATCTATTTCCTCTTCTCCCTCTTCTCCTTGTTCTTGCTTTCTAATAAGCTCTTTAATCTTTGACTTTTTCAACTTTTTATACTCTTTACGTAACTTCTTATCTGAGTGTCGTTTTGCTTTGGCAAACTTCTTGTCTATCTTCTTTTCTATCTTCCAGGACTTCACGATTTCCTTTGCTTCATGCTTATCGTAAACACGATCAGATATTCTATCTATCCTTTCAGTGCCTAATAAGGTCACCAAGCCTCGTTCATGCATTCGCAGGTCTTCAAGATCTGTCTTCTCTAGAGCTTTTTCTTCAAGGTCTCCTAGTAATTCCATGATTCTTTCATAATCTTCATTCTCTTCATCAGGCATAAACTTGAGTGTGTCTACGTCTATGATTTTGTTGGAAGAAGACTCCGAATCAGATGATTCTAATTCTGGATCATCTTTAGGGATCACGAACGGATCATCAATGTGTGGGAACTTTGGTTGTTCCATATTTTTTTGTTCCCTTTTAATCCATGGATATACATCAGATCTGTAACCAGTATGTTCTAAAATATACTGTTCAACTTCTTTGTGTTTCATCACTCTTCCGTTTGTCAGTGTATCCACCACATCAAGATTTAATCTTTCCAGAATCTTCGCCCAAAACTTATTCTTGTCAGGAATCAGTTTCATCAGTCGTACAATACTCCAGACATCTCTGTCCCTTACAAACATGTTTCCAGGTTCTAGCACCTTCTTCTCAATTGCTGATATCAAAATCCTTCGAATGAACAATTCTGCCAACTCTTCTAAAAGAACAAGCGACCTATGCTCTAATTGAGGCGCTTTAGGAGGTTCCTCTCCAATTGATAAGAACAGTTTCGCATGTAATTTGGAAATTTCATTGAATGTATTAACCTTGAGAAGGTTACATTTCTGTTTCTTGACGAATTCATCATACCAATCCATTTTGTATCTGGCATGATCACGAGCTACCTCAGCTTCTCTTAAGACAACTGATAAGGCTTGGTCATTTTCCAATCGAATATATGCGTCACTCATTTCGTGGGCGATGGGTAGTTCCGAGTATGTTAATAAGTTGTAATGGTGCCGTGGTAAGCGAATTGACTTGCTGGATTTGCTGACCTTGTACTTGTATCTACGGGTACGAACTCCATTATTACCGTACTTTCTCCTTCTCAATTCTTTTCTAAGTACTTCGTAATAGAGTTTGATTTCTGTTGTAGACTTCTTACCTCCCATGAATTCGGCTATTAGGTCAACTCTATGAATCAGATAAAGACCCAATGCTCTGAAAAACAATTCTTTCTCTCCTGGAGTCCACATGGACCCTGCAATTGGCATATTTGTGCCATAATACACATTGCCATCCATATCAACCACACTAGAAGTGAAGGGCATTCTTGGGTTATAATAAGAAGACGACCAAATTTCATGATAGTTGAACGTTTCATGTACAAACCGATTATAGAAGTCAACATAATTGATATTGCCTAGGAATGAACGTTCTTGGCTGAATAATTTATCATTCAAGCTATCTATGTTTGCAGCTGAAGGACTTGGATCATTGGTATCCGATGACGATTCATCCTCCAGGTCTGATTTATGCGTGATTGGATTTTCTTCTATAGGTTCTATAGGTTTAGTAGGTTTTATAGGTTTATAACTCCACTTAGAATCCTTAATTGAAGTCTCATCTGGACTCAATTTGCGTCGTTGTGATCCTATATGTTTACCCCATGCTGGTGGATGAGTGATTGAAGGTGGAGCTGCAATTAATTGATTCCACGTTGATGCTGAATATTTGATTTGAGGTGTAGGTTGATTCTTCCCTAAGGCAGTAGAATCAATATTTACTGGTATACGAGGTTGTGCATTGCCCAAGACAGGTGAATTAGTGTTTGACTGTAATAATGGATATTGATTGTTCCCCATTATTGGAGAATTAATGGTAGAAGCTGGTGAAGGAACCTGTGGATTCCAATAAGATTGAGGAAGTGGTTCTGTGGGTTGTTGATTCCGTTTTTGATACTTTCTTTTAGGTTTAGGTGGTTCTGAAGATTGTTCTTTTCGTTTTCGACTCTTTCTTGGTTCTTTTGGTTCCTTTGGTTCTTTTGGCACTTTAGGTTGCCTTGGTTTCCTTGGTGGTTTTGGTTCCTTTGGTGGTTTTGGAGGTTTTGGTTTCTTAGTCGACTTATAAGTATATAGGATTGATGGTGGTACAGTGATGAGCTGTTTCCACATATCAGGTGTATAAGAAGTCGGGGGAGGAGGTGGTTTCTCCTGCACTGGTTTAGTTTTCTTCTTGGGTTCAGGCTTCTTAGTTGGTGCCGTTGGTGCTGTGTGTGCCAATGGTTGTTGGTTATTAAATGCTGGATAGTTTACAGTATTTGGAGGTACTGTAGGTTGATGGTTCCATAAGCCTGGAGAATCCATGATTGATGGTGGTGCGTTGCTTGCATATGGATATTGCATACCTCCTGCAGTTCGGTTTCTTGCGTCTGGATATTGCATATCTATTGGTGGTGTACTACTCACAACTGGATAATTCATATGTGAAGTAGATGATGCATTGGTAATCTCTGGAGTATACCTAACAGAGGGCTGTTCGTCCCATAAGGCAGGATCATAAACATCTGTCGATGCTGTGTCTGTAGTCCTCGGTTGTGTAATGCTTGACTCTCCTCCTTCCTCCACCATTTTTGCGATGAACCTTCTATTTTCAATACCGATGCGTTTGATACTTTCGTCAGTTTCGTTACTTCCGGTTTAAAATGTTATTCAATTCTCATTCGATATCTTTAGTGGGTCCAGACCAGTCTATTACCCTTTTATTTAGACTTTCCTTGCCCTATTACTTTGAATGCTTTTGGCGTTTTCCAATGATTTGATATTTTTTTTTTTATGGTTACTATTATTACATTAACTATACAAACATTATCATTACATCTTCACTTTCTCTTTTGTATGTCTCAATTTAAGCATTTGATTTTGTAGGAGACGTTCAGGAACATTGGTGTGGTGGGTGATGGATTTCTCTTGATTTGGGTTTTTGAGTCTTCCACATATAGTTGGGTTAAGTTGGGTTAAGGTGGGTTAAGTTGGGTTAGGTTGACTTTGAGGTTGAAAGTTTTCCTATACCTTCTTCTACTTCTTCATAGTCGGTGTCTACCCATTCGCTATCGCTTTCTCCTTTCATTTTTAGGATCTCTTGGAGTAAAGGTTTTGGGATATCTTCATCAGCTTCAGCATCAGCATCAGCTTCTACTTCTTCAAAGTATATATCCACGTATTCTTCAGGGACCAAGCCATTTTCGCCGGATATAGGGTCTTCTGCTACGAGCCAACCTTGGCCATGTCGGTATGAGATCCATATGATTTGACCTTCTGTGAGTGCAACTTCGTTGTCGTTTTCAGGTGTAAAGTCGAACAAGGCTCTTGCTTTGCGGTTGATTTCGTCATTCAGGTATTCATCTTCGTACTCTATGCTATCATTGTTTCCTGAAAGCTCTCTTCGTATCCTACTTTTGTTTCCTGTTCTGGCATCGATTGAAGTGGCCTCTATGTTATTCACGGGTGACATGTAAGGGTTGTATTTCAATTGTTGTTGATAGAATCGATAGTTATCGTCGACCTCATCATAATCCTCATCCTCTTCATAACCTTCCTCATCCTCTTCTTCGTTGTTGTATACATTTACCCCGTCATATAATAACGGTCTTATAAAATTCCCCACAAACAATCGATGGGAGGTATCATATCCATAGTCACGAATCACGGTATTTGTAGGAAACAAACTGTAGAGCTTGCCCTCTTCATCCTCAGAACCACCCGCCGGTGACGCTCCGACGACGTCGTGCTCTGGTAATATTGAAGGTGACGATATCACAGATGATTCTACTAACACTTCAGACGCAACCTGCGACGTCACATCCGCTTCCAATTCTTCTCCTTTCAGTAGATTCTTCAGAGACTTAGTATTACTACCGTCCCCCATTACTCTGATCTAACTCGTTACTATAAAAAACAACTGGATGAGGGGTTTAAGGGCTCCCTTTCCTTCTCTGGTTGTGTTTTTTTGGTGTTGAGTTTTTGCTGGCCAAAAATGTGCGCTGGTTGGCTTTGAAGACACAAAACCACTCATGAGATACTAGGTTGCAGGGGGTTACGCAATGGGAGGGTGGAAGTGAAGGCATAGGCAGGTAGGGAAGGGTAAGGAAGGGTGCCACAATGGACTGGGGGGTTCAAAACGGTGGATGAGTTGGAGTGGCGGAAACCAATTGGTGAAGACGGTGGTCGTGTGACGAATGGGAAGTTACAAGATTGAGGGGATCGTATGGTTGAGGGTGTTCTATTGTGAGAGAAACGAATTGAGGGATTGAATGGGTGAGGGTGAAGTTGAGGGTGAGAATATGATAATTATGATTAATCCTAAGATGCATTGTACGGATTACTGATAAGTATTCAGAGATGAATTAAAGGGTGAATATGATAAAATTGTGGTGTCTTTCATTCTCTTTCTGTACAATGTAATTGAAGGTTAGTGATTATTAAGTATATGATAGGGTGATGGTGATTAGACGTGTGAAGGGGAAGGATTTGAATTGAGTGATGGTGAGTTGTTGAATATATGTATTTGTATTTATATTGTTTAGTTGAGGTGGATATGTGAATAGGGTGGAGTAGACGAAGATGTATATAAGGATATAAAAGTATGGATTAGGAATGATCACTACTACTCTTTAAGATTGAGGTGTTCTCAGTATTTGAAGGTTGAGTAGTTTGGTACATATTCAGGTGTAAGGTGGGATTTGGATAAGGAGGAAGTAGAAGAGGTGGAAGACGAAGAGGTAGAGGAAGAAGAAGTGGAAGAGGTAGAGGTAGAGGAAGAGGAAGACATAGTGATGGTAAATAAGTATAGTGGCTATAAATGAGTCACAGGAAAAGAGAGTAACAATTGAGTTTCGTGAGTTTCATAACTAAGCTCTTTTAAATGTATTGTGATTTCTTTAGATATAAAGTATGTGTCAACAGTACAAATCATGTACATTTCATTCAAATCTCTTCAATATATTCAACCCTAGATATAATAAGATATGAAACTAAGTTGTACACTAGAAGTAGATAATTTACTAGTCTTTAATAAACTCACTAATTCTTCTCGTACCAAATTTGCACCCAAAACTTGGAACACTCAATGTTTTAAAGTACATCAATAACAGAATCTTCTGTCATACTTCATACTTGTTATATGAATATACTTCTCAATGAATACTGCCTTCCTCTTCATCTCACCTACATCCAATTCAATCCCTTAATTCTTGTTACTGATCATTTTCAATCGACTCTCTCATTAACTTTTATGTTGATCCTTTTATCATGTCCTTGTCCAACACACTAACAACAAAATATTCACACGACTTATAACCAACATACTACATCACTATTATCTCCTTCATCACATTAATCCAGCTGTATAAGATCTACTTCACATACAATCACTCAATAATAAACTCATTAGGTGTAGTTATTCTACCCTCGTTAAATCTAAAGTTAACGAAAAATCTTTTCATCTCATCATCAATATGGACTACGAAGAAGAACAATCCCAAGAGATTGAAGTATTACAATCCATCTATCCAGACGAGCTTCGTATTAAGCTGCCCCAGCATTATGCAGTCAAAATCAAATTGGATACACCTAGTGATAGGAAGCATACCATTGCTCTCCTTGTAAAGTATCCTCCAACGTACCCAGACGTGGTACCTGAGATAGAAGTGGACTATGCAAGTAATATAATAATATACAACTTCCAAGGAGAAGAAGAAGACGGAGAAGATGATGAATCTGAAGATGATTATTCCGATGAAGACTCGGAAGCAGATGACGAAGAAACAGCAGCAAAGGAAGCATTACACTTGTCTGAGAATGTAGACTTCTCCAAACAAGACTTTGACAGCTTGACAGAGAAACTCTTAGAGGAAGCCGAATTGTCCTTGGGTATGCCTATGGTATTCACATTAGTGGGACAATTGAAGGATGATGCTGAGAATTTATTCCAAACCATCTTGAATGATAAACAAAACGAATACGATCAAAAGGTAGAAGCTCGTGAAGCTGAAGACCAAAAGAAGTTCCAAGGGACACCAGTCACAAAAGAATCCTTCACAACATGGAGAAATAGCTTTAGAAAGGAAATGAAATTGGACGAATACTTTGAAAAGAAGTTCATTGACATGCATCAAGGGAAATTATCTGGAAAAGAGATTTTCGAACAAGGATTGGCTGGTGACGAGATTGTTGATATCGCTGAGGGAGTAAAGAAGATATGAATGTGATGGTTATAGATTTTTGGAACATTTAGCATATTATCTTGTATCTAGAATATAAGAGTGAGAAAGTCTTTTAGATTGTAGATTTAAATGACATTAACGTGTCGACAGATTATAAACAAATTTTAAAGGCTGTGGATAACTTGTCGCCAGCTTATAAAGAAATACCTGAGGCTATGTACGTAAGATCAAGTCTATAAATTATCTAAATTACATGATATTAAACGGATCTTTGAGGAGATAAGAAGTGAAAAAAAAAGTGGCAAGAATAGCTGGGAGAGGCGAAGCAATAAGCTATTCAGTTTGATAAGCCATCAATCATACTTAATATCATTATATCCGATCAATTGAATAGAAACAGCTGTTTCATCAGACGAGACAGCAACTCTATTCTATTGCTATACATTTTTATTCTTACGATTTTCTCTCATGATGTAAGATTGCATTCATGTTAAAAATGACATCAATTACGATCGCCTGGTCGGAATAGAATGTCCTGAAACCTTGGTACAAATTTCATTTTTAGTTAATCTCAGATGCAAACACAAGATGGACACTCTATTCAAGTCTAGACTACAATCTCTTAAAAGTGTATTAGGAACACTTTACCCGATCCTTTTTACGTGTACCCACAGCCCAGAATTACTAATAAATAGCTTAAATACAAGGATCAAGAAAGGATCGGTTCATAATAGTACCAAGGCTTATACTAAACTCTGATCATTCAATTGTCTGTGACTGATAGCAGATGTTTGGTTGCTGTTGTTTTTAAGTATCACTGGAAGTATGCTTCATGTGTGTACGATTCTCCACGAAAGGTGCGAAGTGTGGAGTGCGTTCGGGACAACCAAGAACAGTCGGATTCATATATCCAAGGGTTCTCGAATGTATGACTCTCAATTCGGATCGCCACACCCAACCTCTAATCGGACCGTCATAAAAACACCCCCCTTCTTACAAATGTTACGGGAATAAAAAAGATTCTCCGTAGTCATGGAAAGTTGATATTTCCTACTATTGTCTACACATATTACAAGGCTCAATCTTTCGGTCATAGAAACACCCTTACTTGTGGTCATTATTCTAAGAATCAATCATTCTTGTCCCTCATCTTAATCCTTGACCATGTTCATGTCTCACTCTACGCTTTTTGACTCATTCGTCTTTATGTACCCCACATGACAAAAAACGGTCGTACTATCACACAAAAAGCCGCGCCTATTTTTTTTTTCAAGTCGAGTGGCAATGAGTAGTTGCCACCGCCAATGCTTTACGAAAGTGAATATTTGATTCCGAGGCAGATCGCCACCGTTATTGAAATCAAGTAGCCGCATATACTATCGAAACTACAGTTGAGATAATTCTATTATTTGTTATTATATGTATAAAGTGTATCGTTAATAAATATTCATGAAGTCGTCAGTCATAGCCCATCAAAGCCCATTAAAAAATGTGCTCCATCGAGTAAATTGCATTGTGTCTTTCGTGGTGATGCAAGTTAAGTTGCAGACCATTATTCATCTTGAACAAGCTTGCTACTCGAGGCTCGCTGTCGTAGCTCTTCTTCTTTTCGTATGATGTTTCACTCTGGATGTTTGTGGTATATGAATCTATGTAGACATCTTCATCATCATCTGATAATGAAGCTGTGCGACATAACTCTGGCATTTCATGCATTGTTTGATCTACTTCTTCTTCTTCTTCTTCTTCTTCTTCTTCTATTATTGAGCCCAAGTTCATTGATGGCAAGTTCTTGAAAGATGGTTGTGATCTCAATAGCTGAGATTCTTCTTCGTCAGAATAGTAATATTCTTCGTCTTCATCAGAACCGTAGTCTGATTCTGAGTCTGAGTCACTGAATCCACTGTCTTCAGATTCATACTCTACATTATTGACAAGTTCTTCGTCGTCTTCATCATCGGAATCACTATCCACTTCGTATTCAGTGACCGAAGTTTCTCTGATTTCGCGTCTTACCTGACGAGGTTGTCTTTCTGGAATGGCAAATGCAACATGAGACTCTACTTTATTTTGTCTCTTCTGAGTTTCTTCAGAAATGTGGTCCATTAAGTTATCCAACATGTTGGCCTGTACTACAAGCGTGCGTAAACTGGCTTTTGGGTTAGCAGCTTCTTTGGTAAGCTTTGCTCTCACTTTGGAGGCAAGCACATATGATTCAGCAAATGATAAGGAGGACATGTTTGATAGGGTCTTGGTTCTAAATCAATTTAGTGGAGATCGTATGCTACTTATATATTGCCATGTCCATATTTAACTCCATCAAAAACCGTAAGCCGGTTTTTATGTTTCTTTTTCAGCTTCCGGTTATTATTTTTTACTTCCGATATTCTTGCCACTGACGTCTTTAGTTTGCTCTACCAAAGGTGCATCCGCGCGACAAACAGTCGGCTCGAGTCTAGCTAGCCGTGAGTAGTATGGCGGACGACTTGTGTGCGTGTTATGGCTCAGCTATCGGATGGCTTGAGGTGTTTCTTTGGCTTGCCCTATCACTTCTTCAACAGAAAAAATAGATTAGCATAACTCATCTTGATTATTCATAGACAAATATTACTCATGATCTAAATGTTTGTAAGCCTGAAAAGCTTATTTATTAGTAATTTAATCTCCGCTTACAAAGCGGATAGCGAGAGGATTACAGAGTTGGTGGAAGTCAAAGTGCGGCTCAAGGTGGGCTTCATGTTAAGGCCGCCGCCACATTTGATTACACTCCTACTCGAATACCGAATCATACTTCTCACACCATCACAACATTCCACTCTAATGCCGGCTTAACTACTACTACCTCACTTCTTTCACCCTTTTGATCATTGACGACACAAAAAAATCGCTCATCTCGGTCCCTTTTCCATACCCGAATTTCAGGCTTCCATCTCCAGTGAAATATAATCTTCGGTCCCTACACTCCGCAATTTACTTAGGAGTTATTTCCTTACTTAGGGTTTAAAAGCTAGGGGTTACAAACATGCATTACGAAGGGCTGAGTGGTTATAATTTCGGGAGCGTTACGGTGATTTTTCCCGATATGTTTGTTATTGAGGACGTTTGTAAGAATCTTTTTTCTAGACCTAGACCTTGGTGGTGAGTAATAATTATTGCTTATCATGGCAATTGTGAGTAAGAGAAGATGAGTAAGAGAAGATGAGTAAGAGATGGTGAGTAAGAGATGGTGAGTAAGAGACGAGTAAGAAGCGAGTAGCATGAAAAGGACTTAAATGAACGTATGATGACAAGGAAGATCAACCGGAAGTCGATTGATTACTTATCCTTTCTTGGATTGCTAACTGTGACATCATGAAAATGGATTGTTCTACCGTTGTTATTTTTTCTGACAAGAAGATTATGATGGAAGCTCAAGGAAACGACCAGAATAATGCGAAAGAAAGCAAGAAAACAAATGGAGAGGGATGAGGCTGCTGTGGCTGAGGAGGCTAAGGGGGCTCATGAGGTTAAAGATGTTGGAGGTGAGTGGTAAGTAGATGAGGAAGAGGATATAGATGGTGGCTATTCTTTTACTAAAGATTTTAATAATGGAGTAAAAATGATTATAGGAGTAACTAAATTGAAACTTAATTAAAACATGGAGATAGAACTCCAGAACCTTAAAGTGTGGAATGAAGCAAACAAACGTGGAGTGGATGTGGAGTGGATGTGGAGTGAAGGTGTTACAAACGTCCGGTTACTATACAAAGTGTAACCAAAACACAAACAGACCTTTAGAACTTTAGTAATGTGTCACTTTTGATGATTAGTATCCGGTCCAACCATGATTGCTCAGTGTCATAATAATAAATTTTAATTAAACGGTTTATGAGCCAAGGCGAGCGTATGCAAGGCAAGCGTATGCTCAACAGAGTCTAATTCGTCTACACAACAGTTGAAGTATACGTAGAGAATTTATCCAACGTATAAATTCTGAATGTCTCAAACAATCAATAAACGGTCTGATGGAAGCTACAGATGTGAAATTGTCCAAGGTTAATGCCAATTGACCAGTGCTAATGTTTATGACGACTTCCTAGTCTTCATTTTGCTTAGCCGTAAGTTCCATGCAAAATTACAACTACATTAAACACAAAAAAACCAAGGTTGCAAATAATAAATTGTCAGACATTTAACGATGACATGCGAGGTTTTATGATGGAGGTTCAAGGGGTGATCAACGGAATTCTTCCATTAATCCCGAATGAATGTATTATGGAGTATACATTTGAGTGGGGGAGAGGGGAGATGTTCTATTCCTTACGACTTCCGGTTTGTAATGCATATGTCCATAGTCTTGTACTTCTTGAATGACAAATGAACATGAAACAGCTTCCTTCGCTTCCGAGTGAATAATTTTCAAGTATGCAGAGAGGCTGAAAGATGTTATGATTCGACTTTTGAGTTGCTGTAAATGCACCATTTAGCTTAGACTTGACTATTAGATCCTAATTTGAAATATGGATTTAACCTTCAATCGACGGCCGTTTGGATCCGATGGTCTTTGAAGAATATCCTCCAAAGTACAATAACTTGAGAATTTCAAGACGATCATTAATTTAATTGTACTATACAGTTGCTGCAAATATACAAACAATAGGTGGATATAACTTGGGGTCCTTTTTTGAAATACAGCGATGCAGTGACAGCCGCTTCTACAACCCCTTTCCCAGTCCTGGAGTTTTAAATACAAGTTGGTAACTTAATTTTAGGTTCTTAGTTTGTTGATGTAGTCAATGAACATTTCAAGAACTTTTAAATAGGGCAAGCTTAAGTGTACGCACTGGAGCTAGAAGCTGAGAACAATCACTACAAGAACAAACTGTGAGGCTTAACTGAGCACAGCTAGAATACTGGACCGACCAGCCCAGCACTCCAGGCCTCTTTAAATCATTCATTTATGAGAAATCCTCTACAAATGTCAATGCTGGACCAATGTTTCGGAAAACATACCAGTACTCCGTATCTATTACTAAGAAAACTCCAAAAACTACTTGTACTTCATCCTTCCATCACTCAGACCAATTAACCATAATTCGCCACAAATTCCTTACCTAACCACCGACCCGGTTTTGTAGCATCATTCATTACATTCGAAGCCTCGGTTTCTCAATTTTGTTATTGTCTTCAAGAACCGATTTCTTTGAAACCATTCTCTACATAAGGGAACTAAACGATTTTTGTAGAAACTTTATGCTTGTTTGTTATGATGCAAATCGTCAATAGAAGTACTTTAAAGTTAACAAATGAGGCTTAGTATTGATTGGTTGCAAATCCATACCTTCGTGATGTATATACAATAAGTGGTTTTGGGCAAGCTGAGTATTAGGTTTATATTGAGTAGATCATCATTTGAACTTTGTAAGAACTCTCTCAAACAGTCTCAAATAATTGAGATTGTTGGAACCATTTACTCCTCTCAGGCTCCACATTCTCTCATCCATTTGGCTGCAAATATTAACTATTGGTAACCCTTCCACTTTACTTGAATCTTCTTAACCAACTCTTCAGTCCTTCTTGCACCATGCACGAATAAAATAATAAATTAACTCATAAAACTCGTAGAAACAATCAATTGAAGTTCTCATAAATATTTCTCAGAAAACCTGATTGGTATAAACTCATTTTTTGCAGCATTTTGATTTTAAGAGTTTATACATTTAACTCACGCAAACAATAATTACTACAAATCCATCTAGATTGAATATCTATCATCTAACCAACCAATGCCATCTATGAAAGTTGAGAGCTCGAATATTAATTCTAAAATTATCAAAACCCCTATTCTTGGAGTCAGCGCTAAACTGTTTAAAAGGAAGGGAGATCACGATTCTAGTTGCTTTGAGATTCCAAAGTCAGTTTTTGAAATGGATGTAGCTACCGCTGTATTACCCAAGGTGAGAGGATTTGGGATTGACACGTTCACCAGAATGTACCATGGAGCACCGAGGCAGATCCAATACATCCAAAAGGGAGACTTTATTTTGGGGAAAGATGGCTCGTCTAGAAAAGTAACGAATATAAAGAAACACAAGGGTCCTTTGTTGAAATTTGTTCAAATCACAGAGGGCCTGGAAGTACACGGTCTCATCTCGTTTACTTGTGCGCTGTTGCAAGAGCTTGTTGTTCGAACCCCACAATCAATTCAGTATACGCTGGACTCCTGCCGTACTGGAATTAGTTACATGGAGCTCCAACGAGTCAAGGATGAAGAAAACAACAGGTGGATCCTGATACTTGAAGAAGCCTCATATCAGTCTAATTACTGGAAGAAGTCTAAGGAAGCCGCTCAAGAAGAAGTTAACGAGCATGCGAATGGAATATCCAAAGAAACAATTGTGTGGACCCTTGAAGCGCGGGACTACAATAGACTCACAGAGTCAATTCGAACCAAGTCTCTGGTTTTGAGTCTACCAAACGAGTTAGAATTCAACCAAGTTGTCTACAAGTACATCCCTTCGCCAATGACATGGGCTGGGGATGTCTTCAGTGGTAAGGTAAAGGTTGAATACAGCTACTACAAGTTTAATACTGAGATTGTGGACGGGGCTTGCGTCCCACGAATTCAAAAGAAGTACACAGAGATTGCATTTCGAGTCAAAAGAGTACCAGAAGGGGAATGCTATAAACTTGCCAGTAGTCACTTTAGGAGAGAATATCCAAAGCTAGCTTGGGAAACCGCTGACGAGTACATAATTCAACTGCAGAAAGGAATTCTTAAAGACTGGACCCTTGAACTCAAGATAAGTGATTTTGAATTCGATGCTGAAATGGCCAAAGGGTATTCATTCTTACTTGGCTCATGTGTAGGGCTTTCATTTGAGCACGCATTTGAAGGTAACAGAATAACAAGAATGGCATGCTGGTATTGTTTTCTCAGAAGCAAAGTTCAACAAGGAACATTCAACTTTCTTTGGGATTACATTGAGCAGAGGAGTGTGATAGACAAGAACTTTGTCCTCGGGACCGTTGTTGGCTGTTTGCATTCAAAGTATAACGCTATGAGTATTCTGAGTTTGGCTGGATTGTTGGGAGTTTCCGAGAATGAACAGGTCTTGACATCGTCACCAAAACTCCGGGATGCCATTGTGGGAGCCTGCCGTTGTCAAGGTATCGAGTGTAAAGTTGAAGTACAACCGTTGTGTGATAGTAAGGAGCTCTACACTATTAAAATGATTATGTGCGATGGACTACGCTTGGTGCTTGCGTTAGGTTCACGGAAAGAGACAGAACCTGTGATACTACTGCGTGAACCTTATGCAACTCACTTTGTTGTGACCGAGATTGGAGTGGGTGACTGCTATGAACTCATTCTTGAGGGCAAGGACCAGCAGTATTTAATTGGAGATCTGGTTTTGGCGCAGGGGTCGATGAAAGAGGAAGATGAAGCTCAATGCAGTCCCTCAAATAGTCCCAGGAGAGAAGGATGGTTTGCAGCAACCAGCACACCCAAGTCGTTCGATTTTTGGAAAGCAGAAGAGGACCAATCTACGTTGGATACGGTACTTGGTAGGAAAAGAATGAAAACATCGCACAGTAAAGAAGGCATGAAAGAAGAGATTCGGTGTTTTGGTGGTTAAAATGAAAAGGAGTATATGTACAGCTGGCTATACATATGTGAGGCTACGATTGCTGGATAGCTAATTTTTTATTTAATATATCAACCCTACTAATTGGAATTTTTTGCACCCAATTTATTAGTGAGAAGAACAATGGATGGTAATGCGGAATTGTGAATGTGCGGTAGCAATGATACTACCCAAGACATGTATTAGAGAAATTGGATCTTGAATTGTACACTAATATATTCACATTAGTGATGTGAAGTTCCCGTCACTTGTAGCGATCACAGGTCCAATCATATTGACTCCGAAGTAATGCCCCACTCTTACCTACATTTAACAACTCAACAATTCAACTACATTGGATATCAAAGGAATAGCATTTATAGTCCTCAGGACAATACAATACCATTCCAAACACAATCCACAATTTATCTATTGGACATTTATTAAAGGTTTCGTACTTTACATGTTTAATCAAACAAACCCATTCCCATGTCGTCGTCGGATTCTTCAGCTTCAGCTTCAGGTTCCTCTTCAGCAGCAGCACCGGAGTCAGCAGAACCGGAGGCAGCAGCAGCAGAGCCAGAAGCAGCAGCAGGAGCAGAAGCAGCGAACGAGAACAACAATTCCTTCAAGTTCTTACCTTCCAAAGCCTTAGCGTAGACATCGGCCCAGACGTTTTCAACGGTGGCACCGGCGGCCTTGGTGATGGCCAATAAGTTGGACGAGGAGATCTCGAGCTCAGCGTCAGCTAAGATCAAAGCAGCGTAGGAGACAGAAGCTTCAGAAGACATTGTATGTATGATAATAGTCTAATTCGTTCAATTTGAAAAATTTCTATTGAGATTTTCGATACAATTGTTTACTATTGCGGTACATATCTTTTTGTGATATAAACGCATGATTCTTTCGCACGTGTACTGTTGGGGTTTCAGACCTAATTGATTTAAGACATTTATATGACATTTCGAGTGACGCGTCAATGATCTCCACAATTCAGTTAGTATCTTCAACAGTTCAAGAGTATAAAGAACCTCATGTTTGAATCCAGATGATCATGCATAATAAGATTCGGTTTAATTGTATGATGTTTAACGAGTACTGAAGTATTTACCACTATTTACAATCATATCTAATGACCAATGATCCTTTTAGCTATTATCATTAATGAACAGTCTAATAATGAGATAAGGAGGTGAGCTATTCTTAAATCTTGATTTAGGTATAATTAAGGAATACTAGTACTAATTTGAATAAGTAGCGGCGCCTAATGAGAAACCCTAGACCATCTTTGAAATTATTAATAGCTAATTCACACTGTTCTATTTTCATACTAAATAAAGTATTTAACATTTCCCACATGCGGAGTTAAGATGCACTTATTCATTTGCCACCCAAGAGTTGTTTTATATAGGGGGACTAGACTGGCATCTCCGAAATCTCAGTATAAAGTTCACGGCTAAAGCGAAGGTAAAATCCGGTGTCTCTGATTAACAAAGGAAACTTGTGTATTGTAGTAATCTACAAAATACACAACCACAACACCGATGGTATCTAGAATACCATTCTTTAGATGTCGGTATGACCTGTCTAGTTCCTAGACTTAAGACAAGAAAACTATTCTCATTTCCCTCCTCTACCTTCATCTTTCGCATTTAATACTTTTCAATAGTTATCTCCGGTCCGGCGGTTATATCTAACACAATCATCCAAGGTGAATAACTATCATCTGTAAAGATACAGTGCCGCATCTAAACAAACTGTTTCATAACCATTTTATAGTATCATGAAAAGAACAGGACCACCAAAATCCCTTGCTATTATCAATCATCAATAACATGTAAACTGTTGTGGCCGCTTCTTCTTCTCACTTTTCCCCTAAAACTAATTCAATGATATTGACTCTTAACATACTTATTTTTACCCCAGCCATGCCACAATAAAGATTTTAAAGGGTAGGACCTTCACGTTTTCAAGACCAACGTTCATACAGATAGAGATCTTCGTCTAGAATATCGTAACTTTCCTAAAAGCGTAAATCAAACGGACTAACCCAAAAAACCCAAACTACCCAAACTTTTCACTTTTCACTCTTCTACATGTAAACATACCATACCATACCAGTACCAATAGTTTTTCTCTAATTCACTGATTCACCAACTACACTCAATCACCAAACATCTTATACCATACGCGTCATTCTTCAATACTATGCTCGTATATTGCATCATGATTTTTATGTTCACTTCAATCTAACTTATCGTCATTACCAAAAATAATATATAGTAACGTACCAAGACCTATAACCCATAACCCATACACCATAGACCATAACCCAGAATCTTTATAACCACTATAGAACACCCTAAGTAAATCCAAGAACACCGTACCTCAACATTCTTACTCAATTTCACCTAACCCCACTCTATCCGTCATACTATCGCCACCCTCTCAAAGCCTTACCTAAACTAAAACTTAAACCCTTCACTTTTGGGATGCCTTACTAATACACCAAACACGCGTTAAAAAAAAGATAAGAAGGAACAATTTGTGAGTGAATTTTAAAAATTACAAGTAACATTTTCTTTTACCATAGGATGGAACAGATAGATTATTCTCATCTAGGTTATGGGTTATCTCATTTCCCCTCGGTGCTATATATTCCCAAGTTTGGTGTGAATTCAGCACCAGTTTTGACGAATGTGTCGCATCATCATAATGTGACTACCACCTTTTATGGTTGCTCTTCTTCTGATGGGTGGGGTCCATTGTCAGAGGTATATTCTGATTTCACTCCTTGTTTCCTTCAAGGTGTTTTATTTGGTTCTTCGGCCTTGTTGATGTTGATATTTGGTTCGCTCCAAGTATATAACTTGCGCCGTCAAAAGGTAGTTGTGGCTAACCGTACAAGTTGGTCGTATTATGTCAAATTGCTCTTGGTTACTTTACAAATTGGGTTCCTGAGTGCAAGTTATTCTGTCTATAGTGGCAAATTTGACATTGTGAAGTCAGCTTTACTTGCCAATATTTTCGCTACTGTTGTTGCCTTGGCTATCACCTACTTGGAGCAACTTAAACTGACTGTCCCTAACGGAGTCGCTTTGTTCTACTGGCTTTACCAAATCTTATTGAACTTGGGCCGTATTATTAACTTCAACTTACGTGGAACTATCAACACTCAATTCGCTTCGTTGGTTATCCTTCAGACTGTTAATGCCTTTTTGATTCTTGTACTTTTGGTCTCGTTCCCTCCAGAACCAGTATACTATGCCAGTGCAAGTAAAGGTAAGAAAAAAGTATCACCTTGGGAAAAGTCAAACGTATTCTCCCGTATCACTTTTGGTTGGATGGGTCCTTTGATGAAAAAAGGTTACTCTCAATACTTGACTCAAGTTGACTTACCTCCTCTTCCAAAATACTTGAAGGCTCAACACACAACAAATGAATTCCGCAAACACTGGAATTCCCAAAAAACCCAAACTCCTTCGGTAACTTGGGCTCTTTCCCGTGCTTTCGGTCCTACCTTTATGCTCGGAGGTTTATTCAAGGGTCTCCAAGATATCTTAGCCTTTGTTCAACCACAATTGCTTAAAATGTTAATCAACTTTGTCAATGAATACTATGCCGAAGTTGAAAGAAGAAAAACTTTGGGAATACTGGAACACCTGAAACCTATTCCCCTCACTAAAGGTTTGATGATTGCAGGTGCCATGTTCATTGTCTCCGTCACACAAACAGCTTTCCTCCACCAATACTTTTATCGTTCCTTCGACATGGGTATGGAAATCAAATCCCTGTTGACTTCAGTCATCTACAACAAAGCTTTGGTTTTATCAAACGAGTCCAAGCTGAAACTGAACACTGGTGACATTGTAAACTTAATGTCCGTCGATGTACAGAGATTACAAGACTTGGTTCAAAACGTTCAAGTTATTTGGTCTGGTCCATTCCAAATTGTCTTGTGTTTGATTTCGTTGCACGGACTTTTGGGTAATGCTATGTGGGCAGGTGTGTTCATCATGGTTGTGATGATTCCTTTAAATGGTGTCATTGCTCGTATCCAAAAAAACTTACAAAAGACTCAGATGGGTTACAAGGACGAAAGACTGCGTTTGATTAGTGAAATCTTGAGTAACATCAAATCACTTAAATTGTACTCATGGGAGTCTGCTTACTTGGACCGTTTGAACTTTGTGCGTAACGAAAAGGAATTGCGTAACTTGAAGAAAATGGGTCTTTTCCAAGCATGCCTGACTTCGACCTGGACTTTGGCTCCATTCTTAGTCAGTTGCTCGACATTTGCCGTGTTTGTCTGGACCCAAAAGGAACGTAGTTTGTCTACTGACATTGTCTTCCCTGCCTTGGCTTTGTTCAACTTGTTGAGTTTCCCTCTTGCCGTTGTTCCTAACGTTATCACCTCTCTTGTAGAAGCTCAAGTCGCCATTGGCCGTTTGAGTAACTTCTTGAGTGGTTCCGAATTGCAACCAGATGCTGTCGTTAAGGCACCACGTGCCACTAAATTAGGTGACCAGGCTGTTGAAATCAAGAATGGTACTTTCCTCTGGCTGAAGGCCGAGGGAGAATCCAACTACAAGGTTGCTTTATCCAGTATCAACTTAGACGCCAACAAGGGTGAACTACACTGTATTGTAGGAAAAGTTGGATCTGGAAAATCCTCGATTATCCAAGCCATCTTGGGTGACTTATACAAACTCGATGGATCTGTCAAGATCCACGGTAAGGTTGCGTACGTTTCGCAAGTCCCATGGATCATGAATGGTACTGTCAAAGACAACATCTTGTTTGGTCACAAGTACGATGCTGAATTTTACCAGAATGTTTTAAGGGCCTGTGCCTTGAGTGTAGACCTTAAGATCTTGCCAAAGGGTGACCAGACTGAGGTTGGAGAAAAGGGTATTTCCTTGTCCGGTGGTCAAAAGGCTAGATTGTCTCTTGCCCGTGCTGTGTACGCTCGTGCCGATGTTTACCTTTTGGACGATCCATTGAGTGCCGTTGATGAACACGTTGGAAGACACATGATTGACCATGTTTTGGGCCCACAAGGTTTGCTTAAGACTAAGTGTATTATTTTGGCAACCAACAATATCAAGGTATTGAGCATTGCTCACACTGCTCACATGGTTAGTGACGGAAGATTGATTGAACAAGGATCACCAATTGAAATTATGAAACCAGAAAGCACCAGTGGCAATACTACCTCTAAGTTGCGTCAGTTGATTTTGGAATTTGGCCTGAAGGAAACTCCAAGCGAGACTGCTTCCGTAGCTGAAACAAAGGAAGATGGCGATTTTGATAAATTGTCGAGTGACTGCGATTATGCGGAATGTGCCTCATTGGCTGCTGAAGAACTGCCTTTGGTATCTGACGACGAAGAACTTGGTGTCGACCTTGTTGAAGAAACACCTGAAGACAAACAAAGAAAGGAACACATGGAACAGGGTAAGGTCAAGTGGGACGTTTACAAAGAGTACGCTAAGGCATGTAACCCAGCATCTGTTGCTGTATACCTCTCATTCACAGTCTTGAGTAACGTTGTCAAGGTTCTCCTGAATGTTTGGTTAAAGCATTGGTCTGAAGTCAACACCGACCGTGGTTTCAACCCAAACATCCCCTTCTTTTTGGGTATTTACTTTTTACTTGGTATCGGATTCTCTGTTACCACTTTGATTCAAGTCTCGTTTATGTGGGTTTACTGTACCATCAGTGGTTCAACCAAGTTGCACAGTCTGATGGCTAAGTCTGTTATGGGAGCACCAATGTCTTTCTTTGAAACCACTCCAATTGGCCGTATTATCAACAGATTTTCTAACGATATCTACAAGGTTGATGAAGTGTTGGGTAGAGTATTTGGAATGTTCTTTTCTAACTCGACAAGTGTGTTGTTCACTATCTTTGTTATCTCGTTTTCTACATGGCAATTCTTGTTTGTGATCGTCCCTATTGGCGTTTTGTACGTGTACTACCAACAGTATTACATGCGTACATCGCGTGAGTTGCGTAGATTGGACTCTGTCTCAAGATCTCCAATCTTTGCTAACTTCCAAGAGTCGTTGACTGGTGTCACTGTCATTAGAGCTTATGGACAAGAAGACCGTTTCACCTTCATGAATCAAAACAGAATTGACAAGAACATGAGTGCCTACCACCCAGCAATCAACGCAAACAGATGGTTGGCTGTTAGATTGGAATTTTTGGGTTCCCTTATCATCTTGGCTGCCGCAGGTATTTCGATTTTGTCTTTGAGCAGTGGTAGACTTAGTGCTGGTTTAGTTGGTTTGTCTGTGTCTTACTCGTTACAAATTACTCAATCGTTGAACTGGATTGTCAGAATGACTGTCGAAGTTGAAACCAACATTGTTTCTGTTGAGCGTATCATGGAATACTCTCAATTGAAGCAAGAGAAGCCAGCTGTAATTGAAGAGCATAGACCAACTAAGGGATGGCCACAACAAGGTGGAATCAACTTCAAGAACTACTCTACAAAGTACAGACCTGAGTTGGACTTGGTGTTGAAGAACATCAACTTGGACATCAAACCACGCGAAAAGATTGGTATTGTTGGCCGTACAGGTGCTGGTAAGTCGTCCATCACGCTTTCGTTGTTTAGAATCATCGAGGCGTTTGACGGCCACATCAACATTGATGACTTGGACACATCTTCGATCGGTCTTTCGGACTTGAGAACGAGATTGTCTATTATCCCACAAGATTCCCAAGTTTTGGAGGGAACTATAAGGTCAAACTTGGACCCTACCGATGTGTACTCAGATGAACAGATCTGGCGTGCATTGGATTTGTCTCACTTGAAGGATCACGTCATCAAGATGGCAGACCAAGAAGGTAAGACAGCAGAAGAGGGTTTGCAGGTTAAGATCAACGAGAGTGGTGCCAACTTGTCCATTGGCCAAAGACAATTGATGTGTTTGGGTCGTGTTTTGCTTAAGTTGGCTGACTCGAACGTTCTTGTATTGGACGAAGCTACAGCAGCTGTTGACGTGGAAACTGACAAGATCTTGCAGGAAACCATCAGAACCGAATTCAAAAACAAGACAATTATCACTATTGCACACAGATTAAACACTATCTTAGACTCGGATAGAATTATAGTATTGGAGCAGGGTGAGGTTGCTGAGTTCGACACTCCTGCGAACTTGTTGAAGAAGAAGGATTCTTTATTCTACCTTTTATGTGAACAAGGTGGATTTGTTGAAGAAGAGAAGTAAGGATATTTATGTTTGATAGAATAATAAAGTACAAACTCCAATCTCATTGCACATGGTAATGAGTTTGGTCAGTTTGTCGAGAGTTTTTAATTATAAACTCAAGACTGAGCTCTAAGTAAAATAAGTTGTTTTTTGATTTGCTTTCAGTATTGTAAACTTTAGAGATCTTAGACGAATAGTTGAAGGCTTTACGATTTTGCAGCCATAGAATATTCCTTACAATAAATTATGTTTGAATGATATTTGCTTGTAGATGATAGGATGATAGTTACTTTTATTAATATACAATATTGATCATGAGAGCTGACAAGGTATAATCAGGTTGCTCATTAATGATCACTTCTCTTTCTCAAAGAGCTCAAGAAGTATAAAGGTGAAATTTCTTCGCGAGATTCCACTTGGTATGGATTCTGTCGCGTTATTTCTTCACCACTTGCGTTATCTCCTTGTTGTAATACACCATCTGTAAATGAATAAAATTGAATCAACAGGTTTTGGGCAGGAGCATCAACAGATGCTACAATTCTTTTGTTGGCAGGATCCAAAGCCACGTAAACAAGTGTTTCTTCCGTAGTTAAAGTTTGAACATGAGTCAAGGTATTGGTCAATTCAAATACAAAAATGGCCTTGGTGTTCTCGATTGTGACAAGAACTAACTTTTTAGAGTCAACTTCAATAGAAGAAATGCTCGACACAGCGATTTCGCGCTGAGAGTCCTCTGAGCGGAAACGAACTGGAGGTAAATGTTCTTCCAGTAAGAATGGTTCGACCAAATCTCTCAATTGGACTTTTTGAACCAACTCGTTGTCGTACCACTTCCACAAGCACAAGAAGTCATCTCCACCACCACTAATCAATATGGATTGGTCAAACTTCGGAATGTGCATCGAAGAAACAAACTCATGATGTCCAAAAAGCCAGTTTTTGATCACGTATGCTTTAGGGAAGTTGGTGACTCTGATATGTTCGTCTCTGTCGGCAGTTAAAATGAAACTTTTACCATTGTATTTGGCGATTATAACTTCACTCAACATGGAAACATGGCCTAAGATTGCACCAGACTCAGACTCTGTTACTGGCTCTTCATTGTCAATCTTCACGACATAGACGTCTCCAAACTTGTCTGCAACTGCAACTTTCAACCCTTCGTTATCAATTGAAACCGCACATGGTCTTTTAGGGAAACTCTGACGTTTAATAAGTGACAAACAGTTGGTTTGACTGAAGTCAATGCTGAAGATAACTACTGATTTATCTGAATCAACAGTAGCAACCAAGTATTTTTCATTCTCAGACAACTCCAACGATCTAATACCGCTTGGAGTTTGTAAGATAATCAGTTCTTTGATCTTTCCCTGCTTTGGTTCACCAGTCTTTGGTTTCTTAGCTTTAGGTTCGCTTTTAGTAATGACATCTTCCCAAGATCCAACAAGGGCCCCATTTTCTAAATCGAAAACTTGCAAGTGGCTCTTGACAGATGTAAACAACCGAGTTCCCTCGTTGTTCACAGCAAGTATCTGATATGGATGCTTCATTTCAAGTTGATTGGAACTGAAAAATTTGTGATGAGCTTGATTTTTTTTGAGTCAGCGACACAGTGAAGTGGGGGGATGCAATGAAAAAGTTAAGAAGTGGTTGTTGATGAATAGGTAGGTGTAAAACCGTTGAGATGGACTATATTTAAAGAGAATTGTAAACTTATATGTGAGAAGTTAAGTTCGGTTTTTGGTCAAAGTTGGTATCTTCATTTCAAACTACATTGTAAACTGTATGAAAATATGTATAATTAGTTGAGCCTTCAGAATTTGGCTTGAGGAATATCTTACCTTTAGTCTTCTAGGTAATGATATATTTAATCTACTCTACTAACAGTCCCATTGAGGTTATCATTAGTATACACGAATCAGGCAAACGCATTTTTAACAATTGTTTAAATTTTTTCACATTTTGTATGGCTGCAAAATCCATAAATAGTGGTTTATCTATCACTCTACATTTAATATAAAATAATCTCTTGCATAATAAAATACATAACTATAACCTAAACTCTTCTATCAAACACCCACCTTTCTCACAAAAATATGAAGAACGAATAATAACAAGACACTAATAATAGCTTCCATGAGCAATACCATGAATGCAAAGTACTTGTAGTCACCCAAAAGCAAAGTGTACTTTCCTGGAGTGTCTGATTTGAACGAAACACCATTGAACGAAACTAACAAGATGTAAGCACATCTTACCACAAAGAAAACCGAAATGGCAATGTTAAAACCAAAGATGTGACGCAGTTCTGGGCTGGTGAATAACAAATGAATGGAAACCACAACGAACAAGAGGACCACAGCCAAGAATAAGAAACCACCAACTCTGGAAGCAGTATAACTTGGATTATCTGAAGTTACCAGAGTAGCACCAACGACAGTACTAATAACAGCTGCAAGTAAAACAATGGTTAAAAGACGGAAAGGATGAAGCTTAGGCAAGTCTTTCTTCACGTTAAGCTTTGCAATAGGTTTTTGCATCATTCCAAGCTCATCAGATGCAGAATCATTTGAATAGTTCTGAGTAAGAAATTGTTGGTTGTAGAAACTCTCAAGGAATGGGAAAACAGACTTAATCATGAAACCCAAGGAAGCAGAATCGAAAATATAAGCAGCAATGAAAACTCCCTTATCATATTTGGAAGAGTGCAAGAAAACCTGACTCAATATACCACCTAACAATTTACACACAACAAAGATTGAAAAGTAAATGAAGAATGGTAGTATTGTTTTAATCTTGGTAACACGCAGATTAACATAGAAAAACAGTATCACATTAGCAATTAAAATCGCTAAGAAAACGACAATTTGGATAATTGTGGTGGCCTTCCAGGCAGTATTGTATTGAACGTGCATTGTAATGAGAATTGAATTGTTTGATAATGAGAAATACTTAGAGAGGTCTTCATCATTGGTATTTATATTAATCTACTACTCCATCATTGAACTGAAATATTCTGGCTTTGGATACTAGCGATTACATAAGCGTAACGCTTATGTAATCGCTAAACCGTTAAGCCTCAAAATTGATTTTGTGATCCATGCGGCTTCTTGCATGGAAAAGTCTGTTTATAATGAACTTTTCCTAAAGTGATTCAAAAAGTGGAAATACTACCTGAGAACATTCATTTATACTTCGTAAAAAGCAAGGCTGTGCTTTAAAATACTATCAAGTGTAAAATAGCCGTAATGGTTAGAGCGTTAAATTAAAGGAACATAAGCCTTCTAGGATTAATAAATGACTAAACAGGTTTATTGTCTATGATTACAGCTTGTGATAAAGAAACAACTACTACTTGCGTTTAAGGAGAGAACGAGAAATACAATAACTAAATAAAATTGATAATATTTCTATTGTCTTCATGTTTTGAGGTCTAGCTTTATGGTACGAGACCCATCAAACTTAAAATACACCACACGGCTACCGATCCGAACTTTTCATTTTTCGGACTACACTTCACTTTTGGAAGCAGGTTTATGCATGGAGCATAGATTTTTAAATTAGATGTTATCAAGCCGTAGCAACGTCCAACTACGATATGGTTTGCAGTCATCTACGGAAGAGTATATAATTTGGTCCGTCAAGTTCAGCTCGATAATTTCCCATCATTCAAATTGAAAAGTGAGCACTGTTTGGGATCCCCCCCCATTTGTTTATGAATTAGGTAGTGGTGGAATTGAATTTAAAGAATAACTCTAGGTAATCCTAAGCAAATCAACTCCACCACCCCCTAAAGTGCCCACGAGTGTAGACTACTTACATTAAAAAGCATGCAAGAACTACAGCAATCAAATATATTTGAAGTACTAATAAGTTGAAGCTTGGGCTTCGGAGATTTCGGTCAATTAAAGTTGGTTTCAAAATCAAGACACTTTGGCTCTCGAAGTCTCGCGACTCAAGTTCTTGAAAGCTTGTGACTTGAAAGTAGTAAGTTGTTGCAAGTTGAGCAAAGCTACAGTCATTAGAGATGGTGTACGAGTTCACAAGTTGTAGCTTTGAAATTGTCTTAGTAATGGCATCTTCTCCAGATATATAATACTTTGTAATCAAACACCAAATATCTACAAACTACTTGGCTTGATTTCTAAGCTATTCCAAAGGTACTCTTCACGAATCTCTCGTTGCTACCAATACTGGAAATCACTTATCATATACAAAACACTTCTCGATGTATATGAACCTCTACGGATTACCTGTGAGATTACATTCAAATGCTTCTTTAGCCAGCTCCAGTAAAAGATTTCTCTACTCTAATAGTTAAACTATTGTCAATACAATCAACATCAAATTGTAAACGTGGCCTCAGTACAAACCATGTAAAAGAACCGCCAAGAGTGATTAGAATCTTTGACCCTCGTTGAGCACGCATCTACAGCTATCATTATACAAACATTAATATCACTAGCTAAAACAGACAGTTTTAAAACAGTAAATAATCCAAGATCCATAGAACTGAACATCAGTTAATTCAAGAAAATACAACAGTATTCCCTTCAAACTCAACTCTCAAACTCCCCGAATGTACTCTTAATTATACTCCATTGTATATACACATAACAAACATTCCAAATCTAAAAAAAAAAAAATTAACGCTTCATCATTGCTGATTGCTCCAAGAGCATGTTCACATCAGCCAGGTTAATCACCACGCCCTTTTCGGAGCACTTAGCTTTTGCCTTTAATTCAGTACACAAACCGTCAATATCAATGTCTGTGTATCTTGGGTGTGCTGTTATGCGGTCCCAGATTTCAGAGCATCTGAATGTCTTTTCTGGGGCTGGTACCACTTCATTCTCTTCCTCTTCCTTGACTGCACCGAGTTTCTTGGTGTCCTTTGTCAAGTCTGCAAAGAACTGGTCGTCATTCGAAAGAGGGTCATATACCGAATCTTCTGTGGTGAGGAACAGCAATGGGTCTTGTTCACCCTTCTGGTTTAGCAGTGGTGTAGCTACGCTAGATGTGGTTGAGAGAGGAGTTTGTGAAGCTTGTGATTGAGCGCCGAACAGGGTTGGAGCAGGCAGCAAACTGGAAGTTCCAAAGGCCAAGTCAACGTCAAAGTTGTTATCCATGAGGAATGAAAAACTATCTTGTGGTACTTGGTTAGGTTGAGCTTGGTTGCTTGTTGTGTTTCCGAGGACATTGTTTTGTCCAAATGGGTCATCAAAGTAATCGAGGAAGCCTAATGGGTTAGATGCGCTAAAGTTCGATGATGGTGTTACCATGTTGGATAACGGCAGTGCTGCTACGGCATTTGAGTTTGCTGACAATTGGCTTACGCTTCTAGCAGATACGTCGCTACCACGCTTGAACTTTGGTTGTGGTTGTTGCTTTGTTCCACAGGCTTCATTGAGAGTTGCGCAGAACGCGTCAACTTGTTCTTCAAATTTAGCTGTAAGGTCCAAGTTATTATTATGGTTGTTCTTTTGGTATTGCGACGACTGTGTCGATGCTACCGACAGGTCAGGTGATACCATAAAGTTATTGTTCAATGGCAGAGCAAACGTGGATGAGTTATCAGAGAGTGCGTAGTTGAGGTCGTTCAGTGTAGAGGACGATACCAGGGTTCCCGTAAGATTTTTGTTATTAGCTGGGCGCTGTTGTTGTTGTGGTTGTTGCTGTTGCTGAGGCTGTTGCAAATCTGCATCCAGTGCCAGCAGCAGTTTCTTGACGTCATCATCAAAAGTAGGAACGAACCCACCGGTTTTAGGGTTTGTCAAGTGACCAACCTTCCTAGGTAATTTCAAGTCCAGGAAATCAGAGTGGCCCCTATAACGCGACAATTCACTCTTTAAGATTTCCACCTGAGCTTGTAAAAAGTCAGTTTCAGTAACAATTTGAACATTGGTGTCCTCCAACAGTTTAACCTTGTCTTCCAACTCCTTCATTTTGCGTTCCTTACGTTCACGGTAAGCACGTTGAGCAGCACGATTTTGAGCGGTACGCTTCAGCTTAGGCTCCGTTTCAATGGGTTTTCTACCAGGCTTAGTATGAGCCTTTTTGTCATCATGATCATCACCAAAATCGTCATGAGGGCCTGCACCAACCACCTCTGATATGTTACGCTTGTATTCAGTCATATTCCAACACTCAATAGAAGAAGAAAAAGATGTAATTTCAAATAAAAAATCAAACAGGATTCCTCAACCTTTTTTCTTTATTGTCTTGATGAATTTATAAGCAGTCATTAAGGGGGGGCGGTTTCTTGAAAATACTGATTTTTTTTAGGAAGGAGACATTGACAAGGAGAGGCAAATGGGGGGCAGCAAGGCAAGGCGCGATAAGTGCGCCAAATGAAATAAGAATTGAAGGGAAAGGCTACGTTAGTGCTAAGGCTGAAGTTTGTTACTATCGTTTGTCAAGCCCATCAAATGCTGTCGTTTAGTGAACGGCTAAGTAAAAACTACCACAAGAGTTAGTCTGAACAATTAGTAATCAAAAAGAAAAAGGAGAGATTTACAGTGGAACGTTGAAGAAGACTGAGTGTGTAGTGAGTGGGCAGAGTTAATCTAGAGTCAAGTTGGAGTAGAGGCAAAGAGTGTATAGAGGGTATATCGGATAAGGAAATATTGGTGTTGAATGATAACAGGGTGTAGGAGGTAGTATAAATATATTAGTGGACGTGAGGAATAAGGTTACCGGAGAGAGAAAAGGATGAGAGGAATGGCTGACGTTGATCCGGGCTTTAGTGACTAGGTTTGGAGATTAGAAGTTGGGATGTATGTAAGGCTGTTAATGTTAATTTATGGTCTGTCTTAATGATTTAATGATAAAGAGGGTACGTGGTGAGCCGTGAGGCAATTGGTGTTGAGAAATGTGGAGAGAACAATATGAGCAATTGAATTAAGGTTTGTGATTGATAGAAATAGAGAGGTACACAAAGCAAGATTGTTATAATAATGAACGTTTTGAAAGCTTGGATTTCGAGATGGAATAGACTTCGAAGTGATCAATCTGGGGTGTAAGAATGGAGATAAGTATTAGTATGATAATATATTAGAATAAGAGTTGAATGATGAGACTGATGGAATTGATTTCAATTGTTATATGACTGATAACGGCTTGACATTTTTATGATCATGAGCCCTTTAGTGAATAAAAGTGGAGATGGAAGCTTCGGATGTGGAAGAATATAGGAGGATCGCAAGGCAAGGTTTGAGACTCGAGGTGATGATGTGAGTTGTCTTTGAGTATTTTAAGTATTTTAAATGATATACTTTTCAACCTAAACTAGTACTTTCAAGGGTTTTGAGGGGGTTGTTGATTTATGCATGTGTGTCTTCATGTTTAATTCCACAGCCAAAATGTGAAGAATCATCTCGCAACAGTTGATGAGATTACCGAGCACGCCGTCTTGATTTGAATCTTTTGCGTGTTTGAGTTGTAGTTCTTAATCCAATACAGATGAGCTTTTCATATCACCTTAACTTTCTCATTATTTCTCACTACATTAATTATTGATATTTGATTTCATAATATAAAGAGTCTTATTTGAAGGTTAAAAGTCAAATTAAAGTCAACATAGATTATCGAGATAATCACCAAGGATTAGTTTGATAAGATTCAGATGAAAGCTAAAGCTTAGCATGTCATTGATATTAAAGAATAAGAAGACATTAATCAACTTAGAGATGAATTAAGATTAGAATGAAGTAATATTTGGCAAAGATGAAACAGCTCCTAATGTCAACATTCATATTACTGTAAGCTTATATTCAAATAATAGCATCTATTATTCTGAATAGTTACAGTACAACACATAACTGCTTAAAAAACATCAATCGCTATTCTCTTCTACATAATCAATGGTCTAGCACAAAAAAAGCAGATCCACAATATGCAGCAATTTGCAGCCACTATTATGAGCCTCTTTCCAAAGCACAAGATTCAGAGGAGATCAAGTTAATAACTTGATAGATTCTAATACCACATAACCGAAGAGTGAAACGTTAGCCAAGGTATTTGATTCCTTGTTACTTCGAAATTGACTACAAGTTTAATGCTTATATAAAAGACTTTTTATGATCAAGAATCTAAAAAAATTACTAGTGGATTGTGGATGTTTCAGAATCCACTCAAACATTTCAACATATTCAAAAGTTCATACTGAATCCTTCAAGCCAATCAGGAAATCTTCAAATTAGTAACATTTAAAGAATGAACAGACTCT
Source organism: Kodamaea hsintzibuensis (nom. inval.) (assembly GCA_030568835.1). Taxonomy (NCBI): domain Eukaryota; kingdom Fungi; phylum Ascomycota; class Pichiomycetes; order Serinales; family Debaryomycetaceae; genus Kodamaea; species Kodamaea hsintzibuensis (nom. inval.). The sequence continues at coordinate 246,467 of JAJMJA010000011.1, forward strand.
GAATATGACTTCAAAATGTCAAGTAAAATATCAGCAGCCTTTTCGAAATCGTCAATCTCGTTGTAAATCTGACAAGAAAACCTAGCATAGACTTTACCATTGTGTATAAACACAGGCACAAACGACTTCCTTGCTAATTGTTCCTTTAATACAGTGGACCAGATTTCACTTTTTTGATCAGCACACTCATCAATAGTCAATCCAAAGTTAGGCAATTCGACATTCACCATGGTTGTGGTAAGCGTTTTCTCTTCATTCTCTAACACTTTAGTACCCCACTTCTTCAGAATAACTTCACCAACCTTGACAGCCAAGTTATGGCAGTACTCATAGATCTTTTCTTCTCCCCCACAAACATTTTTCCTAAACTCAAGAGCGGATTTGATTGACATGATTTGAGGATAATTGTTTTCAACACTCTGGCGAAACTTGTGGATGATCAAGTTGTCCTCTAGTTCTTTGGACAATTCGGCATCTGGACTAACATACTGGTGGTTAATTGGCATTGATTGAACCACTCTTGAATGTTTAGGGTTGATCCAAAGGAAACTAGATCCTCTAGGTACATAAGCCCACTTGTGTAAGTTGGAAATCAAGAAGTCTGGTTGTAATACACTCATGTCAAGTGGAAGCACTCCAGCAGCATGTGCAGCATCAACTACTGACACAACACCATGTTCTCTCGAAAGATCAATCAACTTTTCAAAAGGTACCTTGACACCGGGTTGAGAAGTGATAGCATCAAAAATAACCAACTTGGGCTTGACTTCTTTGAACTTCTTCTCATACACTTCAACCACCTCTTTGTCACTCATGGGGTATAACAATTCCACCTTTTCAATGACAACACCATAGTAGTCACGCAAATATTGAATTGTGTGTCCAACAGTCCCATACGAAGTATTAGCAAAGACTACAACATCACCTTTCCCCAACGGATAACTTCTCAACACTGTATTAAGAGAAGCAGTAGCATTCCGAAGAATAGCCAAATTCCTATAATCACAATTCAAAAACCCTGCAACATCCTTAAGCGCATCAACATAAATTTCATCAACATCTTGACGAAGAAACTTGTCTGGGAACAATATACTCTCTGCAATGGCTTCCCTCAACTTATCGTAAACTGGTACTGGAGAAAGTCCATACGATCCATGATTCACTAAAATCACTTCTTCATCTGCATCTTTAAAGTGCTCCTTCTTAAACTGTTTTCCAAAGGGTGTCATTATAAATCACTTGTATAATAATTTCTATTTAGTTTAGTTTAAATTATTAGGAACTCTATACATTTTTGTACTCATTGATACTAATTTAAACTCCACTTTATACCTCCCCCAACTTGGCTCTGACTCACACACAAGTAAATTCCTCTTTAATTTGTCATGATGATTACATTGACTGCATACTTTTTGTTTATCATTTATCCCCTCACTTGACTCTACATTACATTGATATGACTCCTTTTTACTCTGATTCAACTCTTCATTATGATCCCCTTCTTAATCAACTTGTTACATACAAAAAAAAATTGAAAAAGCATCAAACTGTGATGGAAGCTCCGACACCGTTGGATGATGATTCCAGGTTCTTGGATATAACTTCTGAGTTATATTCTTCATTGTCCAACCCAAAAGTTGTTCAACTGAGTTTCTTTGATTTACTTGATGGAACTCGTGCAGTTGAGGTATCTAATCCTAAACTTGATACTGGGTTGGTTGAGTTATCATCTCAAGAGATAAATTTCGATACCTCAGCACCTCAAGACGCTGACACCGTGTTTGCAATCAATGATAAGTTGGTGAGAAGCTTGATGTCTTGGTTGAATAGTAGTTCATTACCTATAACTGTTCTTAGTTGTAGATATGTTCAAACTTTGCTTTCCAATTATAATAAGGAACCCTCTTCGAGTACTCCGTTGGCCGATAAGTGTTCTTTAGGTAACGGTCAAGATAAACTTGTTCATTTAGTACTCAAATCTTTCATCATAGGTCTATGCAAGTTTATTGATACATGTCTTACCATTGGAAGAACCGTTTTATACGAAGAAGAAGACTTGACATCAAGATGTATGGACCTTAACTTTTTAAGCATTGTCCCCCTTGAAGAGATCTATACAAGTATCGATAATGCCTTGAATTGGCTTGAGAATGAGAGTAATATTGGGGATATCAAGTCTCTGTTGATTGACCAATTGAAATTGATTCGTAACTTGAACCAATTGAGTTTGATTTACACTACTCCAATAGATGACTTATTCGAACCCCAATCGTTAGGATTCCCCTTCATTAAGAATACCGTGAACTTAATCGACCGGTTGAGTGCTCCACCTACTACACTGTTGGAGGTACCAACTTTTAGCTTCTCCAAATTTACCCAAGTTTACTTGGACAACAATATTATTCCATCTGATCTTTATGAAATTCCCCGTGATGAAGCATGGTCAACTTTAAGAGGAATATTCACAACTATTGCAAAGTTTGTTTCCATTACAGGGAAACTAGGAAACCCTACCCAGTTGGAAAACATGTTGCGTTTCGATATTCAACAAAACTTGTCGGAATTCAACGTGTTGGCTCGTGGAGTTTTTCAATTGTTCTTGATTAGAGACAACTCATTGATCCTTGGATGTCCTAGTGTCAGCTTAAACACATTTGTACACTATAAAATAGAGAATGTTGTTGGAACAAACACCAAGTTGTTAAACTTAGCAACCGAAATGAGCACCATGAACAAGGAAGCACAGGCCGAGGTCACCCAAAGGTGGCTGGAATACTTCAGCCTGTTGGAATCAGCAATTTACCACATTCTGACAATCCATGCTCTGAACCCTTGTAGACAACAACAATTAACTTCAAGAAGTGTTATTACATGGGATTCACTCCAAGTAGCTTGGGAAACATTCGAAGCAGACTGCTGGCAAAGATTCAAACTTGGTGATTCTTTACCAGGAGGAGAAATTGGTTTCGCTGTATCATCTTTCGTATACAGCACCAAACTTGACCTCATGACGGAAATGGCGTTACATGCTATTGACCTCGAGCTTTTCCGCAACTTTGAATTGTACTTGACATATTGGTATGCCCTGTACTTGATCCAAGTACACGTTGAGCATTTGAGTGGCCGTGTGGCACAAATAATAGAATGTAAGATCCAAAAGTTACAACAAAAGAAGAGTAAGAAACAAAGGAAACCAAAGCCTGAGCAATTAGTGGTGATTGACCAGATGATCAACTCTCTTATTGCCACTCAACATTTCAATATGAGCTACAAGTGTGTATCACTCAATGCTTTGAGAGACTTGATAGAAGCAGTACGCTTGTACCAAATAGTGTTGAGTTCGTTTGGATTGGTAGATTACTTGAGCGGTCCTCCTAAACTGCTCACACCCTTTGAAAACTTGTATGGTCTTAGAATGAAACCTTGGTCTCTGGTTGGAGTTCCGGAAATGCCAACGTTTGATCAATACAAGCAGTCGTTAAACACTTCATTCTTACAAAAGAGTAAACAGAACTACACACCAGTGTTCAACATCATTGAAGAAAAATTGAATAAGGCGAAGCTTTCAATCCAGGAGTTGACCAAGAGTATAAGACTGGGAAGTATAGCCTGGGGGTTTGCCAATACAGAAAATGCAGTCAATTGGTATAGTGGTTTGGTGAAAACATGTATTGCGTATTCTTTAGAAGTAAGATCGATACGTAAAGTGGTAGACGAAAATACCATGAGTGAGATTAATAGAACGAGTTATGTTGTTGGGGTTGACAAGGGATACCATGATTACTTCCCACTTATAAAGATGAAAAAGGTCAACGTGGAGACCAAGATGTGAAACAACATAGACTACAGAAACTGAAGGTGGAGGAGAATATAGATAGATATATAAAAAAGGTATAGAAGTGGAACGAGAACCTGACTACAATAAATGCAACCTTTGCTATTGCAAGTTGTTTATAAATAAATCTAAGCTGTAGAAAGTTAAACCAGTGGCCTTAGACTGGCCTTTAACTAGGAGCTTCACATCTATCAATTGGAAATCTCATTAATCATCATCACATTAGAATATTGATCTTATTGTAAATGATAGAACTAACTAAGTAAACTCTATTGCTTGTATATTATTCAATAGAAACTTTTCCTGACTAATTGTGCACTCAGATGCACTAGCATACAAATGAAAGGATTCGCTAACCACTCTCTATTCTTCTTAGTCTGCTTGTGGGGGTTGCCGGACCAACGGCACGAACTGGCCACTATGAAAATTTATGTCATAGTGTGGCTGGAAATGTGAATTGTTGCTACGAATTTATACTGATTACACTAGTATTAACTGAAGTGTATGAACTAAGTCTCAACAGTACATACCTATAGACAATAGTACAATAGCTAGTTTGATTACCAAGTTGAATATATATCGTATAAGAGTCTTCATGAACTGAGAGTTTATTACAAATCGAATTAATTAAAATGAACGGAGCTGGAAGCGGAAATGCTGCATTTTGCAGCAAAGTTAATTTTGCAACAATATCATTTAAATAGAGTTAAATCTCGTCATAGAATCTTTTCATGTAACTAGATATAATGCTGTTACGTGAGGTAAATATAAGTTCTAACCCACAAGTGATTTCTGCTGATATACAAACCAATGAACTAGATGATTCTAATACAAAAGAAATAGATAAGCTTGAAGAGTATATTGAGAGTAATGCTGGAGATGGTACTACTACCCAGGACCAGCAGCTCAAAGGACTTCCTTTAATTCTCACAGTTATCAGTTGCTTTGCTACACTATTTTTAAGTGCTTTTGACCAAACCGTGGTAGCTACAATCTTATCAGATATAGGTAATGATTTCCATTCGTTTGATAAAATAGGTTGGTTAACGTCTTCATATCTCTTACCATTTGCTGCGTTGACACCATCGTGTGGCAAAATAGCGATTGCCTTTGGAAGAAAGAATGTTACACTTGGTGGTGTATTTATCTTTATGCTTGGTTGCGTAATTTGTACTACCGCCACATCTATGGGAATGTTGATTGCAGGAAGGGTGATACAAGGTGTTGGAGGAGCTGCTACTAATTCGATGGTGAATGTAATTCTTACTGAATCTACTCACATCTCCATACGGCCTTTGATATTCATCATGATAGGTTTCTGTTACACCACTAGTACTGTACTCGCACCTTTTGTCAGTGGTGCATTGGCCACACATATATCATGGAAAGCATCGTTCTGGATTCAGCTTCCAATAGGAGGAGTAGCAGCCTTATTGCTCGCTTTTGGGTTCCACCCACCTAAACCAAAAGGAAACTTTAGAGAGAAGTTGGGGAAAATCGATTACTTGGGTACTATGTTGATCTCAATTGGAATTGTACTTCTCTTAATTGCACTTACTTTTGGAGGAGTAGATTATCCTTGGAAGTCTGCTGCTGTTATTGTACCCTTCTTGTTATCCGGGATATTCCTTGGACTTTTCACCGTTTGGAATTTCAAGTACTCTGCTAATCCGATTATCTTGAAAGAGTTGACTTCAAACTACAAGATCATTGCATCATTATCAAGTGCTAGTTTCAGTTATGCCATGTACATGACACTTGTGAGTTACTTGGCTGTTTATTATCAAGTCATTTTTAATGCTTCGGCTTGGGGTTCTGGAGTTCAATTGTTGCCTATCATGATTACTATTACTGTTTCTTCTATGGTCAATGGATTATTCATTAACTCCACTTCTTTAGTGAAGCATACATTGTTATTTTGTGGAATATTGGGTCCAATTGGTAGTGGGTTACTTCTTCTATTAAATGCACATTCTTCTTTACGTGATAGAATTGGTTTGGTTATTGTTGTTGGAATTTCAGTTGGCATGCAGTTTCAAAGTGCGTTGATCCTGTCCCAATTGGAAGCCCCTGCTGATGTCGAAGGTTCAATCATTATGGTTACAGTGCTCTTTGCATTTTTGCGTTCCCTTGGTGGTGCCATTGGAGTCAGTGTTAGTCAACTGATTTACCAAACTGTTGGAATTAGAAACATCAAATTGTTAATTGACAGCTTGCCTACTGATTCTCAAGAATACTTCGAACTCTCCAAATATTCACCCAAGTCACTCATCCAATCACCTGAATTGATACATACTTTAGGAGAAAAGACAACGCTGTTGGTATTGGATGAAGTAATGAAGTCCATCAAGGCGATATTTTATTTTGTTTTAGCATTATCGATTCTTGGTATGATAGCATCGTTATTCTCAACCAACAAGAGAGTACCTAAGGTTAAGAAGCCCAAGAAGAAGTCCAAGTTAGATGAAAAGGTTTAATTTCATTTACTCAGGTAGTTAAATAGTTCTCAAGTATGTTCTCTTTCTAATTCAATGGACTTTCCTTCAGTAATATTCCCAGATCCATATATTAGGATCTTAGTAGTTTGGCCCTACCTCTGCACTGACCAGTAATTGAAGCCAGCAATTGAAAAGATTCATTTAAGAACTATAATACATAGATTCTCATAATCCTAACCATTCAAACTTGTGCTCGTACGCATTTGTATATTATAACCTTTCAACTGTTTCCTTGAGCTCAGTGGTAGATTTCAATATGCGATCATTCTGACCCACAACAGCTCCAATATCATCGTGAATATTCTGAACTGCATCTTTAATAGCCTGTAAAGTGGCCCGCATCTTCTGAAGGTCAACTATCTGTTTCTCCAACTCGTTCTCCATAGTATTGGTTCATTTATTGAAATTTCCAAAATTAACTAGTGGGTCACATGACTATGTAGAATATGAAGGAGAGAGAGTAGCTAGTATCAAACAACAAAGTAATGGGTTCATAGACAAATTGATACTACTGATATATAAACCCTTAGCAAGCAATATACTTTAAAGTAACTGTGAATCAATTTAGACCATTTATTGAATCATCAGGCTTATGCATACACTTTTATTGGTTGCATTTAATAGTAAGAGTCAATCTCCACATAAAAGCTTTGAATCGATTCAACAATTACTCCAAGAATCAACTTGAATCTTAAGAAACACCAATTGATATAAAACAGACACTCTTCTCATGATTATTCACCTACATCATCAACTCTAGTATCATTAAATCTTACTCTACTTATAAAATTCACGTGACCTATTTTACCAAGCCAATCAAAAGACGAATTTTTCCAATACAACAAAAACTTCAAAAGAGCTAGTCATGTCCACTTCGCTTGCCCGTACACTCAAGAACATTTACTCGTCGGGGCTCAGGAGAGCTGCTTGGCAAATCCATAACCACAATGATACCAAGAGAGGTTGGTTAGTTGGTGAAGATGACTATGGTAACAAGTTCTACGAAACCGATGTCCCTGAAGAAATCCACTTGAGAACTAGATGGGTTGAATACGCTGACTGGGGAATCGACATTTCCAAGGTTGAGCCAGGTTGGCATTATTGGTTGGGTTACGGTACCAATACCCCACCAAACAAGTTGATTGGTGATGCCAAGGTCAAGAGAGCGTACCCATTACCAGAAAAGCATAAGATGAATATGACCAACACAACAGGAGCATACGTATGTTACAACACAGCAAAGCCAAAGCATAGTGCATGGGAACCTGTCGTTTCTGGTAGGGATTAAAGAAGAAACATATCCGTACTCACCACAGAGGTGAGTTAGAGAACATTATAATTAGGTTTGGTTTACAATGCAAGCAGTATTAGTTAATCAATGAAATGAAACACTCACAATGTGGAGTGAAATAGATAATAAAAGTGTAGTAGTAGGGTGAAGAAATTTTAGATTAATATTGAAGGGAGATGTTGGATCATGTTCAGTTTGGTTTCAAAAACATTCCTAGAACAATTAGCTTGTATCTCTTTTGATTTACATTTGCGGTTTGAACTGCAGAGCCAATTCCTATAAGATGGGAATGTTAATTGAATAGCCCTTGATTGCAGTGGTGTTTTGTCTGTTTGATAAGTTTTGACTATGTTACCATTACTCTTCCGAAGGTAATGTAAAACAAGTTGCAGTGTACTCTCAAGCTAAACTCTGGCATAAAGCAATTGCGATAACATTTACTAACAATGTAAATCAGTAACCATACGTCAATCAAATACTCCATACATCATCATCTACTGATTGGGTGCAAATTTGGGTGTGCATATAATCAAAAAGTAAGAATGGTATGAATGATTTAGAGAGAAGGTTACAGCCTCATGTTTCATATAATGATGGCTATACGAATAAATTTAGTCAACTTCGTTACTAATTATTGCTACTGCAAACATTAACAAGGAAATTCTGGATAAAATAGTCATTTTTCAGTCCCAATAACCTCGCTCTCATTATCATTTGAACAGTTTAAGTATCCAACTCAATTAAACACAACTAGTCAATTATAAATTCAATACTTGATCCCTTACTTGAATCACTTCCAAAATCGTAACTCCAAATAATCATTCCAGATACTCACTTCACTAACTGTCTAATTTTATTATCTTACCACTTAACTCTTCCAAGACATATTAAATCTTGAAAAAAAATCATCACGATGACCGACCAACCTGAGAAGAAACCTTCCTTGGCCAATGAGGCTGTCTTTGTACAGTCTGCGCCAGTTCCAGATTCCTTTGTTGAGGTTTCTGGAATCGACTATTCTAAAGACTCTGCTTACAACATGAGAGCAGTTGATTTGATTGACTCCATGAAAACCATGGGATTCCAAGCATCATCAGTAGGTAAGGCATGTGATGTTATTAACCTGATGAGACTGTGGAGAGGTAAGCACAGAGATGATCTCCCCGAGCATGAACGTGGTGGAGAGTTTGATGAAAGCGGAGTTCAGAAGTCGACTATCTTTATGGGATTCACATCTAATCTCATCTCTTCTGGATTGAGAGACACTTTGCGCTATTTGGTGCAGCACAAGATGGTGAGTGCTATTGTTGCATCTGCTGGTGGAATCGAAGAGGATTTAATCAAGGTTTTGGCTCCCACTTATATGGGTGAGTTTGCCTTACCTGGTAAGCTGTTGAGAGAGCAAGGAATGAACAGAATTGGAAACTTGTTGGTGCCAAATGATAATTACTGTAAATTTGAAGAATGGATTGTACCTGTTTTAGACAAATGTTTAGAGGAACAGGAGGCTGCAATGAAGGAGTTAGGATCAGAGGGATTGAATGCGGATTCAGCTGCTGTTTGGACTCCTTCCAAATTGATTGACCGTTTGGGTAAAGAAATCGACGATGAGTCGCTGGTGTTGTATTGGGCTCACAAGAATAAGATCCCAATCTTCTGTCCTGCACTTACTGATGGTTCTATTGGAGATATGTTGTTCTTCCACACCTTCAAGGCATCGCCACAACATTTCAGACTTGATATTGTGGCCGATATTCGGAAAATCAACTCCATGTCAATGGAAGCTTCTAATGCAAGTATGATTATTTTAGGTGGAGGTCTTGTTAAACATCATATATGTAATGCTTGTTTGATGAGAAATGGTGCCGACTACGCGGTGTATATTAACACTGGTCAAGAGTTTGACGGGTCTGACGCTGGCGCACGTCCTGATGAGGCTGTAAGTTGGGGTAAAATCAAGCCCGAAGCAAAGAGTGTTAAGGTATACGCAGATGTTTCTGTTGTATTTCCTTTGATTGTGGCTGCTACTTTTGCTAGTAAGAGACCTTAGGTTTAGATTATTAAAAGAAGAATGTTACACTAGATGTTTATTATAAAGTACCTTTCATATGAGTCAAACAATTACCTTTCAAGTGCTACCGATCTGTAACACGTTAGAAGTCAATGTATTTTTTGTGGTTTTTGAAGTTCACTCAACGGCTCAAATTTGATCCTTTTAGGACAATCAAAGGCAATGACGAAGTTCATCAGTTGATGAAGGTTAATGAAGTTGTAGTGGATTAATTCACAGAGAATCGTAATATAAAAGTTTCAATCACATTATACAACTACCTCTATTCTTACTTACCCAACACTCACACACTTATGTTTCACTTATCACCTACTGACAGATCTCTCTGGATTCGTCAGCACCTTCCAAAAGAAGCCATAACTCGCACCATTTAGTATGTGGCTGGATAAACTATATAAAGTTCCTCAAATCCCCATAGATTTTTACAACATTATTCATTAAACACCACACCACACCATGTCCAACAACATTGAAGATATACTTAAAGGCATTCAACAAGCATTGTCTTCCATTGACTCTCAAAAAGCTCCACAACCTAAAGCGGAATCTCACCCAATTTCAACTTTGAACCTCAACAAGTCGTTAGAGTCATATACTCATGAGTACATTGAATTCACATATTCTTCACCTACCATATACCATGTGGTAGACTACTTCTCCAAGAAGTTGAATAAGGCTGGATTTTCTTACATTAGCGAGAAGGAAGATTGGTCACTGTTGAAGCATGGTAAGTACTATACTGTTAGAAATGGAGCGAACTTAGCTGCGTTCGTAGTTGGTAAAGATTGGACTGCTGAAAAGGGTGTTGGTGTCATTGGCTCACACGTTGACTCGTTGACTGCAATCTTAAAACCATCGTCTATCAAAAACAAGGTTGAAGGTTACGAATTGTTAGGTGTGGCTCCATACGGTGGCACCTTGAACGATTTGTGGTTCGACAGAGACTTGGGTATTGGTGGTAGAATCTTGGTTAAGGATGGATCTAAGATCTCCCAAAAGTTAGTTGACTCAACTCCTAATCCAATTGCACACATTCCAACTTTGGCACCTCACTTTGGAGCCCCAGCCGTTGGTCCTTTCAACAAGGAAACTCAAGCTGTTCCTGTTGTAGGATTCTCAGACGACTCCACTACTGAAGAAGCTACTGATGAAGAAAAATCGGCTCCATTATACGGCCGTCACTCCTTGAAGTTGTTGCGTTACATCTCTAAATTGGCCGGTGTGGCTGTTAGTGACATTGTCCAATGGGACTTGCAATTATTCGACACTCAAAAGGGTACTGTTGGTGGTTTGGAGAAGGAATTCTTGTTTGCTCCTAGATTGGATGACAGATTATGTTCTTATGCTGCCATTGAAGCTTTGTTGGAAGCTGACCATGACAGTCTCTTAGCAGGCAACTCTTTCTCACTTGTTGACTTGGTCAACTTTGAAGAAGTCGGTTCATTGGCTAGAGACGGTGCCAAGGGTGGACTTATTGAGCTGGTTGTGCTGAGAGTATTGAGCAGCAACTACTACCGCTCCGAGGATGTTGACGTCCAGGAACAATTGAGATTGGCTTACGCGAACACCATTGTTCTCTCTGCTGACGTGCTGCACAACTTCAACCCTAACTTCGCCAGTGTATACTTGGAACATCACAAGCCATTGCCAAACACTGGTATCACCATTGGACTTGACCCTAACGGTCACATGGCCACTGATGTGATTGGCCTTGCTCTTGTCGAAGAGTTGGCACGCAAGAATGGTGACAAGTTACAAAAATTCCAGATCAGAAACGACTCTAGATCTGGAGGAACTATTGGACCTTCCATCTCTTCACAAACCGGTGCTAGAACTATCGATTTGGGTATTGCTCAATTGTCAATGCACCTGATTAGAGCAACCACTGGTTCGAAGGATGTTGGATTGGGAACCAAGTTCTTCAAGGGTTTCTTTGCTAACTGGAGAGACACTTATGATAAGTTTACTGATTTGTAAGTTATCAGCTTATTTAAAATGAAAAGTTATTGAATGATAAAGAATAGAGAGTGACTGTAGAGGTGAAGTTGTAGTAGATAATAGTATAGGTTTACCTTATTGGAACTTACAGAATGAGAGTATCAATTGACTCAATTGAAGTTTAGCTGTACAACATCTGAAATCTCTAATATGATAATTCTCCACAGATGATTTTCGCAGCCAAATCTGCACCATGTCAACGGAGATGGTTACACCTTTTGTAAAGCTTCTGTGAGTCGGGAATATTGTAACCAGGAGTATTTACTATAAATGAATGTATTCATTTGTCACAATCAAAGGTTATCGTTTCCTAAATATCGTTCCAGCCTTCTATATGCTTAACGAACATCAATAGACATTTCAATTATAGATCCAACTAAAACAAATTCAATAAATACAATTCAATAGTAAACTACAAATCTTTGCATTGTAACTTTAATAATAATTATAGTCATCAATGTACATGAATATTTATCAGTGAAGAATATTCACCAGTATATAATTTAAAATGAATTGTTTCAACTTAAGGTTGTTCAAGGCTGAGATCTCAAAGTAAAGTTCAAGTGATCAGTAGCTAAGGTACTTTCTAAACCTTTAACCCAACATCAATACACCTATATCATATATAATCGAATTATAAAGGCTGCATAATACATATAGTCTAAAGCCCTGTTCCTATTGTGAACTGAATCTGGAAGTCTAGATTCGAATTGACGTATGATTCTTAGGGTTTGAAGTCTGAAAAATTATATCTACAAATTTCCAGTAGGTCTGGGTGCTGGGTATAGGATGCTAGGTTTTGGATGCTGGGTATGGATGCTGGGCAACTATTTTAATCTTGATAGAGTGAATGAGGATAGAAGATGTAGTTAAAGATTGGCTCATAATCATAGTGTAAAGATTTTTAGTTGTCTTGCGATAATTATTAAACTTGCGTTAAATCAATGAAAAAGGATGATTCAACCTCAAATCAATACACGTAAAAGTAGACTAACAATTGTAATACAACTATTAATACATAGCAACCTAACACAGTTAAATAGATATAGATACAAAAGTTATAAATATATATTATAACAAGTATAATTACTCAACATTCTCCTTCATCAACGAAGACTTAGGATATTAATATTATTCATTATTTGGTGTTTAATTAAATTAAATTCAACACCAACACGCACCCACTTTTCACTACTATATTTAATTATCTCGTTCTTATCTAAACAAAACAACAATACCAACAACTTCTATCTCAATAGTTTCAAACATTTTCACCACTCCTCTCCAAACTAGATCATTATAATCAATTACTAAGTCGAATTTATTGTGAACGCCGTGACTTATCTACACCATTTGCATCTACTTTATGCTATAAAATCATTACATTCCAAACAACCAAACTTTCCTTAATTAATTCAAATCATAGCCACTCGTCCATTGATTCAATACAATCACAAAATCATTAATAACTCTTTCACGCCGTCTTCATTCTTCTTTCCATTCTTCCTAATCAAATAACTCCCTCTCTGCTTCTACTCTTCTCTCAATACTATTAGCCCTCTTTTATACTGTCTTACATTATCCCAAAAGCGGTCATTCCACTTCAGCGCTACCAGAAATCCACACCCTTTCCGCAGTACAAAACACTTTCCCAACGGTATTAGCAATTTTTTTTTTTTAACTTAACAGATCATAAACAAATCACCCCAACAAGACAAGATATGGGTAAGTCAATTCCGAAGGATGAGATGATCTTAGGGTTGAAATCTGTTAATTAAATATCAAATCAATTGAATATTATTAATTGGACAACAATCTAAAAGGATCATACTGTTTTATTAATTAATCAGTATACTAACTTAAAGGATATAGCTCCTCCTAAAAAGATGAGCTTAGAGGAGTTCATTAAGAATGATTGTAAGTTTAATATGCCTCGGAGGTAATTGTGCAAATATATTTTAGATTGATACTAACTAGACATAGCATATGGAGGTTCATGGGCAGATGATGACATTGATATGGCATCTATTTCTGTCCCCATAGAACGAGGGGCAGCACACTTTGGGTCCCTGTTCGGTGGAGACTCATTTTATGGTGGACATAATAATAATCACACGCATGGAGCAGGCGGAGGAGGAGGAGGAGGAGGTTATGGCGGAGGCTTTAAACACAGACAATCCTCTACTTATGATAATGGACCACCATATATTGTTAAACTCTTCAATTTACCAATCACACTGAATGATGACTTTGTTCAAGATTTATTCAAAAGCAGATATACACAATATGTGAAGTTCAAAATAGTGGTAGACCCTTCGAGCAATATATTGGAAACACATGTAATTAAAAAGGTGAGCTTTGTTGAGTTACTGAGTTTTCAAGATTTATCACGAGTCTTAAAATGGACCGACTTATACTACAAAGGCAACAGAAAAGTTGTCGTAGAGTTGGCTGACTTCAATGATTTCCAATACTGTATTCAATTCAATCAGCAACACGCGGCTGAAATTGAAAAGATCCAGCAAGATTTTATTGCTGGAAAGCAGTCTGGCCATCAAGCTGGCCATCAAGACTCCTTCAGAAGAAGACCTTCTGATGCTGGAAGTGCTGGAAGTGCTGGAAATGCACCTTCAACACCTGCTGCTGCACCTGCAGCACCAAGCAAACCTAAACCAAACCCATTCGGTGCAGCAAAACCAGTGGACACATTACATATTCAACAAGAGATTGAGAAGAAGTACCACGAGTTACACCCAGATGACCCTGATTACCACCGCAACGAAAGACTAAGGAGAAACTCCAGTAACTCAAGAAGACTGTCGAACGTAGAAGGTAGAAGACCAAGTGTATCTATATTGAAGAGACTGACGGAAGAAAAGAAGAAACCATCAGTTTCGACACCAATAGTACCTGAAACTTCACCTGCTCCCACAATCGAAACAGCACAAACCCCACCTCCACCACCTAATGTATATGATAGTAACAGCAAACTGCTTGCAGAGTTGTTAAGCCAAAAGCCAGACAGTTCAACACTGGCGTCCCGAAGAGCATTGAGGAATAACAAACAGGCTGCTCCCAAAGCTCCAGTGAAACCAACTATATTGAAGAAGAAGGTAAGTACGACGAGTCCACCTTTAGCGAAATTGGAACCAAATGGTATCACAATCTCTCAAGAGACTGTAGAAAAGACTGAGAAGCCAGTTCAGGATGAAGAAACAAAACCAACTGAGGTGGAAGTACCAGAAAAGATAGTTGATGACGTCGAGGTTGAAGAAGTGGCGAAGGTAGTGGAAAAGGAAACATTCAGAGCTAGTAAGGTAGCAAATAAGGCACCTGTTAACAATGTGAGTGTACCTGAAACTGTAACACCTGAAAGGAAGAACACCAAGGAAGTGAAAGCAGAAAGACGCGAAGAAGAAGATAGACCTAACTTCAAGAAGCAGTTTTCAGAGATGGTCAGTAAAAATTCAAGAGAAAAGGCAGTTGGAAGACAGAAGCGTAACGGAGAGTCCAAAGAAGAGGATGACAAGAGCCGGTTCAAGGGCAAGCATGTGAAGTCGCCTTTGAAAGGCAGGAGGCCACATAAGAAGGATGAAGATGGAGAAGGTAGCGATAAGACTCTGGAGAGGCCAGAGAGACAAGAAAAGCCAGAAAGACTGGAAAAGCCAGAGAAGAATTCTAAGGACTTGAGGGAACCTAAGGAAGTAAGGGAATCTAAGGAGGTAAGGGAAGTTAAAGAACCTAGAGAACCTAGAGAACCTAAAAAGCCTAAGGAAACCAAAGAAACCAAAGATGAAATCCACAGCAAAGAAACTTCTGACGAAAAGAAGAACGATAAAGCATCGGCACTTCTAGAAGCACTCGACATAAACCCCGACGAGAGCCTGTATAAGAGGAGCAGAGCAAGAGGAAGAGGAAGCACAAGACTGCGTGGAACGCGTGGAAGAGGTAGTGCTAGAGGAGGAAGAGGTACATTTAATCTTCAATATGTCAGAAACAAAGAAGAAGGAACAGCCGTCGCTGCTGAGCAATAAAGCGAGAATAAAGCGTATACAGATTTGTATTTATTGTTTATCATAGTTTTTGGTTCAAAATCGTAGACTTGTATTTTTGTATCTGAAATAAGCTTGAGCTTAATTGATAGATTGTTTCAGGTTCGGTGGTTTTGTTTATGGGGAGGAATCGAGATCAAAGAACATAGTGTTTAGTTCGCGAATGTGCTTAATAAACATTGACATCGATGTATAGATTATAAATAGGAGTTCATATATGAAATTTAAATCAGTATCCAAGGCTAGAAAAAGACGACTACTAATTTACTCTACAGTTTTAATCACCAAAGTTCATTTATTAACTCAAAGTTCACACAACACATGAGGATATAAAAAGACCGGAGCAAACTCTACGAGTCTAGCTGAATTGAAAATGGAAGATTCCGATTATAGACATTTTGTTGACGATGCGTTGGAATGTTCATGAGAGGTTTTTGTGGGTAGGTCCCATTACAAGATCCCCGAGTCGCGCAACGAGTTCTCCAAGATGGTCTCCTTGACTGCGGCAAACACCAACTGGATGTTTGATGTGTCGGTGGCCTGTGTCACGTGTGGGTAGATGTTTAATCCTGATCTGTTGACTTGAGTGAATCTCCACAAGATGTATTTAGCGGCCTTGTTGATATTGTTTCCTCCTGTGTAGTCACTAAAGTGATTTTCCAAGGGGGAGTAGGGGAGTTTTTCGGCAAAGACGTCAATCTTGTTTAAGAACAACACAATAGACGTGCGTGCAAACCAACGCAGGTTGATTACCGAGTCAAACAAGGTGAGTGATTCTTCCATTCTGTTCTGGCTATTTTCTTCAAGCAACACCTGGTCGTATTCTGAGAGCGCCACGCAAAAGATAATCAATGTGACATTGTCGAAGCAATGGATCCATTTTTTACGCTCCGAACGCTGTCCTCCTACGTCGTACATGTGTATGTTCAAGCCTCCGCCCATTTGGAAGCGGAAGTCGAATATTCCTGAAGTCTTCTTACGTGTACGTAAGATATCCGACAACAGGGGCACGTATGATTCGCTGGTGATTCTGTCCAAGTCACTTAAGAAATAGTCTGTCAGGTCAACGAGGTAGAAGTTTCCCTGTTGATAGCGAACAAATTCTTTAACTTGGGGCATATTGTAGATCTTTTTGATTTTTGCTGCGACGGCGGCGTTGAACACCTCTTCTGTGTCGATGGTGAACTCGTACTGCAAGATGAGGTTTAAGTCATCATAGTCGATGACGCCCGTTGTAGGAGCGGAGTCGTTAGATGGTTTGGACGACGATTTCTGTGCTGCGGGGTCCAACAGACTTACCGAAGGTTCCTCGTCAATCACTTGGATTTTATCGTTTTTCTTAATCAAGTCTGGTTGCAAGTCTATGATTGCGTTGATTACCGTCTTGATGCAGTCCAAGATGTTTTTGTATACAAATGGTTTGTACTCGTACAACTCTTCCTTAGAGTAACCATTCTGGTGTAAAATCTTCATTTGTTTAACAATTGTAGATTTACCCAGCTCTCCCAGACCCAAGAGCAACACTTTAACGTCTCTTGCGCGTGAGCCCGACGTCGTCACGGACTCGTCGATACTTTCGTCAGTTGTTCCGCCTGCAGTTTGGGGACTCATAGGATCTCCACCGCTGTGCAGTGGTCCTCCTGCTGCAAGTGCCCCTGCAAGTGTGCTTTCCGGGTTCGACGACTTTGCGCTTGACCCGTTCGACGACCCGGAGGTCATGTTGTTGGTGGCCGTGGCAATCGACGATCCTTTCTTTTCGAGTGTTTGTTTTTGTTGCTGCCGTTTCGTTGGCTTTGTTGTGGCAGCAGTGGCTGCTTTGGTTGTTCCAGCATTCTTTTCAGAAGCTGTGGGAGCCTCTTTTGAAGCACACGAACCCATTATTATTATGTTTTTTTTTTGTAAAGTTGACTGATTCACACAAGAACCTGATGTAGTTACTCTAGAGTGTCTTCGGTTCGATTGATGCTTTGATATTGAGCTGCTGTGTCGATGCTCCAGTAGGTTTTTTTGTTTTAACAAGAAGTCGAGATTCGCTTTTCGCTAGCTTGATTTGTTATTGTTGGTCACTTCAAAATTTATTTCACTGTATGACCTCCCCACACTGATATGTTTGGATGAGTATCTTGTTCAATCAAAAGTGATATGGTCTGTTGGTAGATGGTTGCGGTGCGTTGCTATACCTCTATGGCAATTCCTATACTATGCTTCTCTACAAATGCCTTCGATCCTAAAACAACTGGACCATGTACCTTAAAAAAAAAGTGTGCTTATAAGAATGATTTAAAAATTGACAAAAATTTCTAATTTGTGCGCGGAACTGTGAGCAGCCAGTGTTTTTTTTTTTTTTTTTTGCGGGTGCGACTAAGAATGAATGGACTGATTGATTATTGGCCTGAGTTTTATTGTTAGAGGTGTGGAGGTGGGAGGTAAGAGGTGGAAGGTGGAAGGTGGAAGGTGGAAAGGAGGAAGGTGGGGGAGGTGAAAGGTTTACAGAGAGGTGGAAGAGGATATAAGTGGTTTGAGTTAAAAGAGTAGTGATTGTGGAGTGGGTGGCACTCGGTGGCTAGTGTGTTTGAGATTGGCTAATGGAATAAGGCATATGGAATTTGGCTTAG
This sequence comes from Kodamaea hsintzibuensis (nom. inval.), assembly GCA_030568835.1. Lineage (NCBI taxonomy): Eukaryota > Fungi > Ascomycota > Pichiomycetes > Serinales > Debaryomycetaceae > Kodamaea > Kodamaea hsintzibuensis (nom. inval.). Next base: position 264,827 of record JAJMJA010000011.1, read on the forward strand.
TATGGGATGATTAAGTTTAGGAGGTATTATAGTTACAAGTAGAACAAGACAAAAAAAAAAAACAAGAATAAAGGGTGATAGATATTATGAGTCAAAAGCTACAGTATAGATAAAAGGAGGTTAAGAGAAGGAGAATGCAGGAAGGAGTAAAAGATTAAGGATAGTAGGTAATAAATTAGGGAGAATATTCTAGATATAGAATTTAAGTAGCACTCAAGAGAGCAACTGGAAGAGGAATATATGGGAAATGAAGATGTAAGACTCCCTGTTTTGGATGGATTGCATATGCTTATGAGACGCGTTGGCGAGTTTTTCATTTCTTTTTTGTGATTGCTTCGTCTATTCTATTGTTAGTGAGGATAGGGGAATGGTAAGAGATAGGTTGGAATGGCAAAAAGGTGAAGGCAGGCGTGGTGAAATATTCTTTGTGGGATGACAGCGATAAGCGGTGACAAGGAGGGGTGAGAAGCGAGATGTTTGGGGCGGAACTATTGGATATAACATGAGTAGTAGTAATTGATGGGGAGATTTGGATGGAAGCAATCCTAATTGTTGCTTTTAATAGACAGGTTTTCTTTTCTCTTTCTATACATGGAGTTAAATGGAATGATAAAAAGTAGGATCAAGGTGGGAAGCCAAGGGCTGATAACTATTAGGGCGTCCGGTTGTATTGGTTACCCGTATTTATGATGGATTTAATTTGGAATAAAAATGGGGTTGAGGAAAAAGTTTCGCATAAAAATATCGCATTTGTGATCATGTTGGGTTTTTGCAACTACTCCGAGGTGGTGCTTAAAGCTGATCTGTTGTCATGTTTTGTTAATCCTTTGGTTGGTAGAAGCATCTATTGAATTTGAACGTTGAAATGGAACTTGAAAACGAAAGTGCCGTAAGATTTAATCGTACATTCTCACCTATTGAGTTATGCAATACATTTGCAGCTTCAAACGACCAGTTATTTTTACAGTACTCGCTACCGAAAACTATTCTTATCTTGTATAGGAAGCTGCACTCTTGAACACACCATTTCGATTGTGTAAATTACCACTACTTTACATTTCAATTGTTCAAAAGTACATTTCCTTACATTTCAATTGTCTAAAAGTACATTGCTTAACCTTACAATAGAATGAATAATATCTACAGATTATTTCAATTTTGAAATATCTTCATGAAACAGATTACATTTATTAATATACTTCTAATCATTAAACGAATGTTTATTGACGAAATAACTCTTAGTACTCTTTAAATTTCTTGTTTAATCTTCACATTTAAATATTACAAAAGTCGTTAACGACCGTCTCATTCAAACTTTCAACTTTATGGATGTCCATAATTTTTGGCTGCGAATTATTTTCTATAACTTTTCTTCCACTTGCCAATAGAGGCTTATTAACGTCGTTAGCAGTAATAACAATGTAGTGGGGTGATCTTCCCCAACTCTTACTGTTGATTGAATCTACCAAACGTCTCTTAGCCTATCAATCGTTTATTTCTACTCCACTTTTAAAGTATTTTCAAATAAAAGATTAATACTAATCTACGATTGACTTGTTGTAAAGAATCATTTTAATACATACCATTGGCCAGTTTTTCCTAATTCTATTCTCTATTTGTAGTTGGTCTGGACTTATCTTCTCCATCATCAGTCTTCACCTTAGCTTCATCCTGCAATCGTTTCCTTTCCATTCTTCTTCTCTTTTTGGTTTCAAACTCATGCCATTCTCCTTGAACATCCTTTAAGAATGTCAATGGTTCCGGTGCTGGCTCAGAATGGAAATATTCATGCTCCAACGCCTGCTCAGCCGTTATTCTCTTATTAGGGTTCATGCACAAAAGCTTCTCAGCCAAATCGAACGCTTGTGGCGTCTTTAATACTGATTCGTACATTCTGCGGAACAGATTAATCAAGTTCACCTTGGGTTTCATCATCTCAAACCATGGTAAATTAGAAATTTCTGGCCACTCAGACATGCTTGGAGTTCCCATCACATTGAAGATCTTGGTCAATTGTCCTATTTCATCAAACCCTTGGAATATAGCATTCTTCAGGTACAACTCAATTAAAAGACATCCAATACCCCAGATATCCACCTCACGCCCATAGTCGGTTGTTCCCAACAATAACTCAGGTGGACGGTACCAGATAGTGATTACTCGATTGGTGTAGTCAGGGCTCTCCCCGCTCTTCAAGATCTTCATTGGACGTGCCAATCCGAAATCAGCAATCTTAAGGATCCCCATACTGTCCACCAAAATATTCGATCCTTTGATGTCACGATGTATAATCCTTCTCTTGTGTAAATAGTTCAACCCCTCAATTAACTGCTTGAAAAGGTATTTGCGGTGACTCTCTTGTAACTTCAAGTCCGGGTGCGTCAACAACCCAGTAAGATCGTGGTCCATGTAGTTGAAGACCATATATATCATATTGTGATCCACCATCATTTCAAGCAAGCCTACTACGTTTGGGTGGTGAAATGACTGTAATAACTTGATCTCACGTAATGCAGTGATGGGGAACCCTTCCTTTTCCGATTCCAACCTCAACTTCTTCATACCAACGTACTCTTCCGTGATGGTGTTTTTTGCTTTGTACACTTTACCATACGTACCTTCTCCTACTTGTTGCACAATCTTGTATGCGTCACCTGGTCGGGAGGTCTTGATGCAATACACCTGCAGTCCTGTCAACTGTACAGGTTCTTCTTTCACTTCAGGCTTTCTTCTGTCCTGTTTTTTCCTGAAGCTTCGTGGTTCTGATGGTGGGTGTGTTCTTTTGGTTCCCCTTGCGTCTTTATCCCCACCACGAAATTGTGCTGGTCCTGATGGAATCTCACGACGGCTACCTCCAGGCCCAGTTGGAACGTCGTTGAATTTGGCTACTTTAGACTCATGCATTTGTTTATTTTTACCTCGTTTGTTGGGTCCTGGTGGTCTTGGTTTTGAGTTGTGGTCATCTCTGTAGGTTTGTCTGTTATTTCTTTGATTTGGATGTTCTCTTGGGTTTCTTTGGTTAGGGTGGTCCCTTTGATCTCTTTGATCTCTTTGATCTCTTTGATCTCTTTGATCTCTTTGACTTGGATGGTCTCTTTGATCTCTTTGATGGTCCCTTGCATCTCTGTACTCCCTTTGGTCCCTTTGATCTCTGTACTCCCTTTGGTCTCTTTGGTCTCTTTGGTCTCTTCCATCTCTCGCATCTCTTGGTTCTCGATGCTCACTTTGGAAGTCACGGTTGGGTTTATACGTATCTCCTCGAGGCCTGTAACTGTCTCGTTCTCCAAATCTACGTGGACCATTTGACTTGAATTGTCGTTCTCCTCCTCCTCCTCCTCCTCTATCACCTCTTCCTCGGCCTCTATATCTTGTGTTGCCGTTTCCATGACCATGACCATTCAGGGATCCTCCTCCATTTGATCCTCCATTTACTCCTCCATTATCTCCCCTGTCTCCACTACCATTTCCTCCATTTCTGGAGTACTCACGATTGGATCTAGGGCCATCTGGTGGCGGTCTGTATCTATCTGACATTCTGTTTGATTCTAACAAAAATAAAAGTTAAAGTGTTCAAAAGTAATTCAAACAATACGTTCTCGCTTGTTCGTCAGTCCTTTTCTTTAACACTCAGTCAAATATCTCTATCTAGATGCCTATGCCTGCTTTGTTTGGCAAACTTTTTGGTTCTTTAAAAAAAAATCCAATGGAATAAATTTTTGTTACCCGGACCAATCATCACTTCTAATGACACACCACCAACTTGCTACTATTACATACTATTAAATCGCCTGGTTGTATGGCATGGAACAGCCCTGTTGGGTTTATATCTGAGTTTCAATAGATTGGATTGGTTTATCCTCTTGGTTTCAATACCAATCTGCATTAAAACTCGGTCCCAAAAGTACCCATAGTTCTTAAAAGTACCCAAAAAGTACGCTAGTACTAACGCTGTCCCACGAATCCAAGGTTCTAAGGCCTCCTAGACCTTGTTAAGAAGAAAGAAAAATTACTAAGAGGTAGTTGCATGTTGGTGTCTTCTGTCATTTGTAGTAGTTTTCGTTGGTTTGACTTGTCGACTTGGATCTTTCGAATATAATCTTCTAATCGCACTACTGTAGAAGAATCAACTGTCGTATCCAATGGGCGTGTCTTATAAGACATGGGTTCAACCTATCATATTAATCATTTGGTTGTTTTTCCAGCTGCATTAACTAGTATTTTCCACTATACTATGATAACCTTTCCTAAGTACCATCCATTCACTATTGGTAATGTTGTCATGTTCTCATACTCTCATATCCACATACTCCTCTGAATCATTACTATTCAGCATATCTTACTAATCAATCAGTTACAAGAATTTCAACACCGACCGTCTTTACTTCACCAGAATACATTATCCTTTAGATCCCTGCAAAACTAAGCTTCTGTTGGCCACTAAATGAACCTAATATGAATGCTCCGTTTGATTTGTCTTTAATTTTTTTTTTCCCTTACTTTTATCTCTATTTTGTGTGCAGGTACCAATATTGCATCACGGCATTTCAAGCCGTGTAGGGGAGATACAAACATAAACTTTTATTCTTTAATCTTTTAATATTAAAGCAATACTTTTGTTCATAAAGGTGTTGGACTATTACAATAAGCATTAAGATTAAGATAACTAGTAAATGGCTATGGTATGAAGGTTTAAAAGTTTCGTTTTGAGTGTGGTATCAAATCAAGTGAAGGGATTGTTGAACTGGAATTGAATCGTGTTGATTCAACTGATTTGCCACCACACTCAAAGTATTTGCAACATGAGTTTATTGATACTAACATTAACTTAGATTGGAAGAATGGTACATATTGGGATCGACCTTACCTTGGCGTCAGCCTTCTTGGCTGGTGTGAGGAGAAGCACAGGTCTTAGCCCAAGCATTGAAACTGTCGAGAACGACTCTATCAGATATTACACTGGGAAATACTTGGACTACGGTGAAAAGGTATTCGATTTTAGTGTTGCTTTCTTTGGATCTTCTGACTACTTCAGCAGAAGATAGAGAGATGTGGAGCTACGGTGAAGACCCACACCAAGATTTTTTGTATTAAGCTGATTGATTTGTTAGCTTGGTTTGTTAGCTTCTTGTATATTTTTAAAGTTAACGAATGAATTAAAAGTGTAGACTGGTGAGATTTTAATGTGATCGTGATCTGTGCTGATAGTGTGTATGATGGCAAATCGTAAAGGGTATATCTTAAAAAAGGGTTCAATTTTGTCCAGATTATAAGTCAATATTGTACGATCCAATGAGTAGTTTGCAGTTGGTGTTATCTGAGTTAATATATGAACTTGTTTAACTTACAACTTACAATTGAAAACTATTATTTGCTAACATTATTCTTCTTCTGAGCACACTAGTTAGCATTTCTACAACATTGTTTAATTTTCGAGCTTTTGCACCCAAAATTCGAAATAATATGAATTTAAATTATTTATGAACATGCTGTACCATTTACTTCTAGTTTCGTTACAAGTTTTACTAAAGTTATTGTGACAGTCTTAATAATTTCTTAAAGGAAATGTTCAAGTTCTAATCTTTATGTGCATGGAATACTATTATTATAAGCTGATTTGACTTAGTTCTATTGAGTAACAAGGTGTGGTAACTCTGCATATTTACCATCTACATAAAACTAGCAATATCGAATATCTCACAATTCACCACGGTTAAATACATGAAGCCACCATTACCAATCCTCAATCTATTCAAACTATTGTTGATTCTAAAGAACGAAGCAAGACATGTTACCCAAAGAGTCAAGAGTTTTCCATTTTGAAAGCCCCTCAAATCGAACAGGGGACTAGATGCATTAACTATTGTCCTATTCAGAATACTAGAATGCACATCTACTTAATTACTGAAGCAATAACCCCCCTTGACAAAGCTTATTTATTGAATTTCGTAATTTAGATATTCGTAAAGAAATATCAGATAGCAAATTGCCAAGAATACCTAATATTGAATAATTCCAAAACTAGAAAACTTCTCCACTCTCTTGAAGTGAAGGGGCTGAACTCACCAAACCCTTTTATCAGACAACTTTAAAAGTCGGCTCATTCGACGAACTACACTTTACTCACGACATTACTTACTTCCTTTTAAAAATATATTAAACGTAATTAAACAAAACCAGAAGGTAATGGTCGGCTCTTGAAACTAGCTGCAAATCCCTTACAAAAATCCTTGAATCTTTTTGCAACCAGTTACAACTCTATAATAAAACATCAAAATTCATCAACAAAACCCAAAACTTACTCAACAGTGACCGACTTGGCCAAGTTTCTTGGGAAGTCAACGTCAATACCTCTGTTAACAGCCAACCAGTAACTCATCAATTGCATTGGGATGACGTTCAATAAACCTTGCAAGCAGTCAACGGTTTCTGGAACTTCCAAGGTTTCGTGCACCTTGTCGTTGGAGACGATCTCGTCACCCTCATTACAGATAACAATTGGTCTACCATTTCTGGCGGTGACTTGGTTGATAGCCGACATAACCTTAGGGAAGAGAGAGTCTCTTGTGGCAAAGGCAATGATAGGCAATTGGTCGTCAACTAAAGCCAACACACCGTGCTTCAACTCACCAGCTAACACACCCTCAGAGTGCATGTACGAGATTTCCTTGATCTTCAAGGCACCTTCCAAGGCAGTGGCGAATTGGTAGCCTCTTCCTAATAAAAGCAAGGACTTTTGGTGGTTCAAAGTGTTGTCACACAATTTCTTGATCTTTCCTTCCAATTGCAAGACCTTCTTGATTTGTTCAGGAATCTTTTGCAATCCTTGGATGATTTCTCTGTGTCTGTCTGCTTTCGAGATAGAATCGTTCGAGAGCGAGAGAGCAAACATCACCAAGGCTATGTATTGTGAGGTGTATGCTTTGGTTGAGGCAACTCCGATTTCTGGACCTGCATTAATGTGAACACCACAGTGGGTTTGTCTAGACATAGACGAACCGACCGAGTTGACAATACCAACCGTCAAAGCACCTCTTTCCAAACAGTATTGTAAGGCTAAGATAGAGTCAGCAGTTTCACCAGATTGCGAAACAAACACACAAGTGTCATCTCTAAAGACTGGCGATCTTCTGTCTAAAAAGTCGGAGGCCAACTCGACAGAAACTGGGATTTCCGTCAACTCTTCAAAGATGGATCTAGTGGCCAAACACGAGTGGTACGAGGTACCACAAGCAATCATTATGATTCTTCTACAACGTCTAACGGTTGGCAACCAGGATTTTAATCCTCCCAAGTTGATTCTGTTGTTTTCAAAGTCGATTCTACCTCTCATGGTGTTGAATGTGGAGTCTGGTTGTTCAAAGATTTCCTTTTGCATAAAGTGCGAGTATGAACCCTTCATGATTTCGTTCAATTCCATTTCCAAGGTTTGGATTTCTCTTGTGGTGGAGTCACCAGCATTCTTCTTTGCTCTGTGGATGTGCAATTCACCGTCGTAAATGTGGGCAATGTCGTCATCTTCCAAGAACAAAACCTTCTTGGTGTGTTGGATAACCGATGCTGGGTCAGAAGAGAAAAAGAACTCTACAGGCATTGGGATACCGTCATCTGCCAAGAAGGCTCTCGATTGCGAGGTTCTCAAGTTTGACTCGCCCTTGGCAATTGGCATCAAGCCGAATTCGTTTGTGACAGCCTTCTTGATCTGAGGAACTGGGGCTGGCTTGTTGTCTGGGAATTCGACGTCGACAAAGTCAACCTTCAATTTTTTCTCAGTCTTGACACCAACCAATAATGGCGAACCCTTTCTAGTACCACAAACTTCACCTGGGTAGTGGGTCGACTTGACTAACAAACCGTAAGAACCTTCTAATTCGAACAAAACTTGCTTGGTCAACTCGTTGAAGTCAGTGGTGACACCAGCAGATGTGTTTGAGTCGTAAACGTACTTAAACAACTTGGCAATACATTCGGTATCGGTTTCTGATTCGAATTCGAAACCCTTGGATGTGAGCAAAGTCTTCAATTCTCTGTAGTTGGTGACAATACCATTGTGCACAACAATAAATTCACCAGTCAAGTCGGATCTTTGTGGGTGCGAGTTGGATACTGCTGGTTGACCGTGGGTGGCCCATCTAGTGTGTGCAATACCAACGTGGTTGTCGAAAACAGTTGATCTGTCAATAGATTCGGTACTGTAGATCAAGTCCTTCAAGACCTTGACCTTACCTGGAGTCTTAACAATGATGTTTTCGCCCTTGGTATCACCATCAATAGCCAAACCTGCAGAGTCATATCCTCTGTACTCCAATCTCTGCAAACCTTCAACAAGGTTGTCGACAATTTCTCCTCTGGTTCTGTCGACCAAAAAGTTAATGTAACCGAAAATACCACTAAAATTGTTAGTACATTCTTCTTGTTATACTTGGTTAGGATTTTCGCTTCGGAAGTCAAGCCTCTAGAGTAGACCACAAAAATCCAAATCACAAAGCATTTGCTCTATTTTTGGGTTTCTTGGTCTAAAGTAATGAAATTTTCATCTTTCCAAGTTAATTAAAGTGATAGGTTTGTGAAACTGGTGTTATGTGATTAATTTTGATCTCTTCGAGTTTGGGGGCATCAAAAAAATGCTTTCTATTTAATGGCTCTTCTGGAAATGGAATAGACAACCCTTGTAAAGTAATTTTTTTGTCTTCCCAACCATTCATCATTAATCTTTTTGACACATCATATGAAACATAAATATCCAAATATTGTAAACGTGGACATAGTAAGTAAGATGATACTTGTCACAACTCAATACTAACATTATGAACGTCTGATCATTGTGTCATACCTTTCATTTATCCTCATCCATTCAATTTTCTATTCTTTCCATTTTTCTTTCCACTTTTGTTTCTATTCATCCCTTTCATTTCAATTTCGTCAATAGAAGATTGGAAACCTGTTGTATGATCTTCTCATCAACTCTCCCCAAACCTCTTAAAGTGATCAAATAATCATTCCAACACATTATCCTTTCATTACTTTTCTCTAGATTCTAACTACCCAAATACGAAAACAATTATCTGTTCATTCATATACATACCACATGATAAAAATGATCTACTTTCCAACCTAATTCAAGGGAATTGCTCGTATTTAAATATCCAATGCCTGTTGTATTTTTAGACACCACACGCAGTGCCAAATTCTCCTTCCGCCATGTTTTTGTTTTGTAGTTATGCCTGCTTTTTCTTTTTTTAGTTGGATCTAGATTATTGCGGTATGCTGGTATAGCAGAGATCATTTACGAAAGTTTCAAGTAATAAATCGCACCACTTTATAAGTGGAGAATTCAGATCTATATCGTAGAGTGTAATGGCTTGGATGATTTATCTTATTCAGGCTTCTTTAATGAGTTTACTTCTCTTAATACTTACTCTCGTTAGTTCCGTGTTAAACACTAGCTGAATCAGCACAGAAGATCAACCAGCAATTTGGTTTCCTATTTCAGTTAAATTAAAAACACAACGCCAAATCCAGCGGAGGTTTTCAAGGGGTTGTGATGTCGGAGGGGCGCAGATACTAAGAGGTTTGATCTTGGTGAATTTTCACTTGCAACAATTTGTGTATTAGATGAGTAATGGGAGAGTAGTAGAAGCCTAGTCTATGTTGAATATCATTGGAGGTTAACGGAGTAGTGTGTATTGAAAGAATGTATTAGAATATAAATAGAACATGAATATGATGATCTTCATCGATTTTATCATCGACTTATCGTTACCTTCATCAATTTCATTTCATACGCTATCGTAAACTCTAAAACGTTTTACTCTTATTCACAATAGTGAGTAAATTGTTCGTAAATAACTTGCTATACCTGCTCGCGAATACTCTAATTTGTGGAGTTCACGTAAGTGATGATCAATGTTTTTGTCAATTCTAAAGTTGGAACTCGACAAATGACGTCTTGATAAGCCTCCTCAACGCGCAGGGCAACTATGCCTAATTTTATAGAGTTCAAAAAGTGCTTTAGTTTTGATATAGTATTTTTAGTTGGAGTCTAGAAGGCTTAGTATTTGAGTTAATGTGACAACAATATAACTATTCTTAAGCAAGAAGTGTAATATGGTTCAATCATATTGAGAAGGTATAGAGGTGAAATGTGAACAGCGATCATTTATTGACTGTAATGTTAGATGAAGAATAATTAATTGTTGGAGTCTAATATTAGGAACGACTAATTGAATGTGATCTCAGTCTAGTAATCTTTTACTTTTAGCTTCTTATTGGATGGTTTATTGATTACTTGTCCAAGATTTTGTTATTTTGTTTGTTAGTTGTGAACATAATACCATTGTGATACACGACAGTCCCATCTCACTGAATTTACATTGTCAGTTTAATGTAGGAACTGAAAAATTTAAACCTGTAGATATCATCACTATCGTCTCGCCATCTACCTGTTTCATCTTCTTGTCCAACTCTAGTTAACCCTCTACTATTTGACCTACTATTTGAATACTCTTGGAGTGACAATAAATCACCAAAGCAGAAAAGTCACCTGACTCAATATTTAATCAATCATATCAATCATGCTTGTACGACCATTACTCTCTTCAGGTTATTACAACCTTTCGAGGAGCTTCTTTACACAACCTTCATATTCGCTTCGTGGTATTTCACACCTTCCCTCATTGATTCAACTCAGATTCAACTCCAAGAAGTCTAATGAATTGGCCTCCATCGAAGCAGCAGCAAATGCATCACTTAGAAAACCTTCACAGAAAAAGAAGAAAACATCTATCCAACAGCTAAGAAGGTCTGATTCTCAACAATACAACCAGTCAACTATCCTTTCTTTGCTCAATGAATCAACACACTCTCCGCCGGAAACATTAGCTCGGTACTTATCTCCAGTCAATGCCATCACCGTGGGTGAAGCTATTGACTTTGATATCCTTTTACCTGCTATCCAAGGATACGAATACAAGATAGTAGTACCTGAAGAAGTTATCAACATCAGATTCCATGAAAAAGATTTGATGATCTTGTCTAACGGTACTTTGGTTGGATGGAGTTTAACTGAAGAAGATATATTAAAGAACTTTCTCCCAATACTCCAACTGTCGATCGTAGAAATGGGTGAATTTGAAAGTGATGAAATGGATTGGATTGAATTGAACGAAACTACAAGTACTGAAACACCATCCTATTTGCAAGGAGAAGTCATGGTGATTAGCGGACCAACAGAAGATAAAAAATCCTTGGATAAGGCTGCATTCGCAATAGGCCTTTCAAGGTCGACGAGATTGGCTGTCTTGGAGAATGCGTTTGAAAATCACCTATTACTCACCAAAGATAATGCCCAGTTTCTTTCGAAAGGTCACAAAATAACAACTTCAGAAGCGGACTTCCTCAAGTTAACTGGTAGACTCTTCTTGTTAAGAGGAAACCTCAACTTATATAGTGAGTTGATCGAAACCCCTGACTTATACTGGAGTGAACCTACTTTGGAAAAGATCTACAATTCTGTTCTGAAGGTACTTGACATCAACTCAAGAATTTCAATTTTGAACAGAAAATTGGACTATGCCACGGAAGAACAACGCGCGTTCCTTTCTGTCTTGAATGAGAAAAAGGGCACAAGATTGGAGTGGATTATTATTATTCTTATTATGGTAGAAGTGTGTTTTGAAACTTTCCATTTTTATGAGAAGACTCAAAGTTCCCCCTCCGTGCATAAGGAATAGTGACGCATCAAGTGAGTCGACTCAGGTGTTTTCTTGTCTTGCTTAATTATATCAAATGCCAATAAATTCAGTTGATATGGGTCGTGAAAGATTCAACTCAGTAAGGGGCCAACTGATCTTCTCATTTGACATGAAGATCTGCTCTAATAGCATTATTCTCGACCGGACTGACCTGGCCACATAACTTTATAAATAGTGTATAGAACCATGTATATATGAAACAATTATCTGAAATACGTACCTATTTAGTAGATCTGAATACCTAGTTAGTCATGTGCATCCTATACATAGTCTTGATGCGTATTTCAACCGACTCTCATAGAATTTTGTTTTGCAATTCCCTTTCGACCCCCAAAAAGGAAATTTTGCAGCCATTTTTACCAACTATGAAACACAACTCTTGGTGAGTAGGATTTACATAGAATACTATATAACTACTTCAACCTTTCTATAGGTTAGTCTTCTATCATCAACATGTTATTATTGACTTTGTTTACGCTTTTGCAGCTCGTCGCTTCGGCGAAGATTAGTATTATTCAACACTACTTTGACCCCACAGAAGTTTTCACAAGCCTTGATATCACTAATCCTTCTGCTCTTGAACGTCCTCAAGATATTCGTACTGCGAATTTGAAATTCAACTTCAACACCCATCAGTTCCAGAAGAGCGATGGATTTAATTTATCAATGCCATTTGTTTTCAGCTCGAAGTTCTCGGGACAGTCCTTGTTTGTTATTGCTGGTGATGAAGCTTTTTTTCAATGTAACTTTTACCTGGGAGGCTACAAAGTAGAAGCTTCCGTTTTGAATTGTATAGCATTGGAAGCTTTTGATGATCGTTTACCTAAATCTATTGTTTCTGGAACGTTGTCATTTGATTTCACTTACAATGTTGGAGGATCTGCCCATGATGTTGATATCAAAGCAGCAAACAACCCTAATATCAACGAAGTTTCTAAAAAGATACTGGTCAATTGGTCTGGGCTTGAGTCAACTATTAAGTTTACTACAGGTCCTTATTATAGTCCAGTTGAAACGAACGATGAATTGATATACTACTCGAAACCAACGTTCCAAAATGAAGAGCAAATTTACCTATTAGCAGGTGTCTGTGAGGGTGCAATTAGCTCGGGGACGCTTGCGTTGACAACTACAGACAACTTCAATTGCGATGATTTTGCAGTCTACCTGACAGACAATTTAAATGCGTTTTACTTACCAAAGAGCAGCACCAAGCTAGTTAGTACTACCAAGTGCACCTCTAACAATAGAGTCGAATTAACTTTTGGAGCCGTTTCAGAGGGATCAAGGGTATTTTTAAGTGGAACTCAACAACATGCAAGCAGTTCAACTACCTTCCAGCACGTATATGCCTATAGTATAACCTGTGCAAATGGAAAACATGTGCTGAAATCAATTGGTAGAACTATCGATGTGCTTACTGGAAATTACGATCTGGATGGAACGGTTGTCACGGTTCAACAAACCACCACTACTTACACCACGACTTCGGGATCTATTAGTAGAACCACTACATTACCATATACAAGTAATGCTCCCACAGTCACTGTTGGAATTATTGTACCAGAAAGTCCCAGTTCAAGCATAAGTGTGACAACAACAACCTTTACTACTACTTCTGGGTCTATTAGTGTCACCACAACTTTACCGCATACAAGTAATGCTCCAACAGTCACAGTTGGGATTATTGTACCAGAAAGCCCAAGTCCAAGTTTAAGTGTGACAACAACTACTTATACAACTACTTCGGGTTCTTTCACCATCACCAATACACTCCCATATACCAGTGGCCAGCTGACAATCACTGTTGAGGTTATTGTTCCTGAAACCCTGCAATTGAGCACCCCCGAACCAATAAATTCATTTCTGTCGCTGCTAATTTCGTCCAGAACCCAAACATATTCGTTATCCTCACCAGCAAAATCAACTTCCGACTGTCATGACACGAGTTTATCGACTACACCTTCTTTCGAATTCTCATCTCTCCCCTCTACAATCCAACCTACTGTTTCATCAGAATCGCATTTTTCAAGTTCCATTGTCGCTACTTCCCAATTGGATTCTTCTTTTGCAACTTCTACAGAAACAACGTTGGTTTGCACACACGGGTGCAAACTGTTACTGTCTACTAAACCAGGTACGACCGAACAATCGAGTTTTAGTCTGATTAGCCAATCGCAAGGACAAGAGACTAATCCATCATCTTATCCAACTTCCAATTGTATTTCCGAATGTATTATTCACCCAACTACAACATCCATATCCACAATTGAGACAAGTGTACAGTCAATTGAACAATCATCTCAATTAACATCTCAATTGACGACTCAATCTACTACTGAGGTGACAACACCAGCTGAAACTCACCCAATAAGTCCTACTAATTCTACGCCTAAACCTACATTAACACCTTCGTTAACAGACACACCCCCAACGATTGAATCCACAAGCTCATCGTTCAATCCACCTGTAACCGCTACATCGTTACCTCAACCAACCACTTCTTTATCAATGCCACCTACATTCTATCAATCACTGCCGAATACATTCTCACAACCTCTGGAAAACACCGAGACCACAAAAACAGAACAATTCTCAAGCCCCTCGACTGACTATCAGATTACCACTACCACACCTAATACGGTTTGCCCAACATGTACCCCAGGAACAACAACTTCTCATGCACCAACTACTAATAAAGAAACTTCTCCTGCAGATCCTCCACATACTCCACCATCATATACTCATTCTTCCCAATCTTCACCAAATTCCAAAAGTTCGAAAAGTTACACAACCATCAAAACACCTTCGACAACAACACCCGCTACAACACGCACAGACACACATATGTTATCGTCACCAGCTTCTATATTATCCACTTCAACTACACTCTCAACACAACCTGGTATCATCACCTATACCGGAGGTGCCCCTGCTACCAATCTTCCTCTCTTCTTCGTCCTCGCCTCGTATTTATCCTAACTAATAAACGGCTTTACCTATGTAATTTTAAATACGCATCACATGAATAAACCGTTATCGTCCAATTAACACCAAGACTTGGAGATAAGAACACACATTTTGATTGGCTTGATAGATGCATGCTGAGAAAAAATCAAACTTCGACAGCCTAATTCCTGCACATAACATGGCATCTCAGATTTTGCAGCTCCTTCAGACAACTGATAGCAGGAATACACAGCCAACCAACCTTTAGTTTTTCTTGGAACCTTTACCTTTCCGGTATTTTCCTAGTAACGTGAGTACCCTGGGATCAGATTGCTAAGGATTTTTTTGTGAGTTCTAATTTCAAACTAGCCTTGGAGCATGCTAAAAAAAGAAATTCATGATTGAATAGTCATTTGCTGCAATTGTATATATTAGATGCAATAGTACGAAAAATGTAGCAAAGGTAAAGCTTTTTCTAATTATAATAACAGGATGTTTAAGAGAAAAGTGTTCGCTGAGGATGCTGAATACAACCAGCTGTTTGTGCTAATGTTCACAATTGCGCTGTCACTTATTTGGATCATGATACCTGGTTTGGCATTTCTTTATTCCGGGTTAGCACGAAGGAAGTCTGCACTTTCGATGGTATGGATTGTTTTCATGTCAAGTTTCATTGGAATTTTCCAGTGGTACTTCTGGGGGTATTCACTTGCCTTCTCCACTACACTGACCAACCCTTTCATTGGGGACATGCATTTCTTTGGTTTCAAAAACTTGCTAGGTAAGTCTACGGAAGACAGTGACTTTCCACAAATCGCATTTGCGATTTTCCAGATGCAATTTTTGTTGGTGACACTTGCCATTTTGGCTGGTGCCTGTGTTGCTGAACGTGGTCGGTTCTTGCCTCTGATGATCTTTCTCTTTTGCTGGGCCACCGTCGTTTACTGTCCAGTGGTGTTTTGGATCTGGGGTGGTGGTTGGTCACTGTCATGGGCCGGTGGGGCCTTGGACTATGCAGGTGGTGGGCCGGTTGAAATTTTATCCGGTGTGTCAGCATTTGTGTTCAGTGCCTTCTTAGGTAGAAGAAACGAAACCTTGATGATCAACTACAGACCACACAACATTCTGACGATTTTCTTAGGTACCAGTTTGCTTTATGTCGGATGGCTTTTCTTCAACGGGTTTAGTGCAGGTACACCATCGCTCAAGGTAGCGTACTCGATGATGAACACCCACATTTGTGGAGCTTTTGGTGCCCTCTCATGGTGTTTACTTGATTTCAGATTGGAAAAGAAATGGTCAATGGTGGCTGTTTGTTCTGGATGTATTTCCGGTTTGGTGGCTGCAACACCTACCCTGGGAATCATTCCACTCTGGGGTTCAGTTATTTTAGGGATCTTGGCAGGTGTGATTTGTAACTTGTCTACCAAGATTAAGTACATTTGTCGCGTTGACGATTCTTTGGATGTGTTAGCTGAGCACGGTATCGCCGGTATTGTTGGACTTATTGTAAATGCTCTTTTTGGATCATCGACAGTAATTGGATACGACGGCGTAACAGACCACGAAGGAGGCTGGCTCGACCACAACTGGAAACAATTATACATCCAGCTTGTGTACATCTTAGCCACCATGGCATACTCAGCGGTGGTGACTGCAATCTTGTGTTTTGTCATTGACAAGATTCCAGGATTGCATTTGCGTATCGACTACAACGCCGAAGAAAGAGGTGTCGACGAAGACCAGATTGGAGAATTTGCATACGATTACGTTGAAGTCAGAAGAGACTTCTTGGACTGGGCTCCACCTGCATCGTCACAATTTAACTCACAGTACAACTCACAGTACAACACAAACGCACATTCCTTTACAGGAGAAGCCCGTGAAGCGGAGTCCTCCCAGCCACAGCAGGAAAAGGTGATCAGAATGGAGGAAATTACTCCACAGGTGATCTCTGCTGTTGAACAAGATGCTTCAACCAACCTGAGTGCCGGAGAAAAGAAGTCTAGATAGGCTTAAAAAGCAGTATTAATACTGTTATATACGATGCATTTGAAGAATAGGGTGATTGGTTTAGCAAACTCATAGTCCATCAGAAGAATTAGAACTTAGGATAAAATAATCAGTGTGAGGTTTTTTAAAATAAAATCTCAGATTCCTGTTCTAATATAATTTCAGTCAACATGAGATTGCTTTACGATTTTTATAGGAAATTAATATATTGAGGTTAATAATGAGTTGTAGAATTGAGGAGAGTGAAGGAAAATCATTGGCGTAAGATAAGAAAAATTGGTCCAATTTCACTGATGATATAGTTTGATGTACTTTTATAATTAAGAGAAATTTGATAACTTACAATGAGAATACCTCACATGCATAAAAAGCTTAACAAACAAGAATAGACGGACCAGAGCTAAGATATAATTAGTAACTTTAGCTGAGCACAATAGATGAATGAATAAGCTAAGGGTAAGCGAGATCGTATACTATCGTAGCGAGTAATTCTTTACATAAGGAACTTTGAGTTTTCGCAGCCAATAGCGTACTTATATTCTTGGCAACTATTTAGAAGAAACACATATTCATTAAGACTATCTCATTGATTGATTCAGAAAGCCAGAAACCAGCAAGTTTACAACTACACAATTTCATTCACCTTATTTTATTATTCCTTTTAATTGGTTACTGACAGATACATTTAAGAACCTCACTCTAGTAATTATATACCTCTCACTAAATTCATTGCAAAATAAAAACAAAAAAAGAGTATTGTATGCTCAAATCACCATTCACCATCAATTCACCATCTCAATGTTGTAAAAACTAAATTTTTAATTACTAACCATGAACTTCAACCTAAACACAAGACAGAAAATCAAATCAATTACTATTGATTTCTGTTGAATAATATGTCCAACTTAAAACTCTACTGACAAAAGAATCGAGAAATAAAATTTTTAGCCAACCTTTTGTTACTGACTCATTAACTTTCGCCAAGCTGTCACTAAAAATTACTGATTCATTTTGAGTATAACCGCTATTTCATCGCTTCATCTTCCTGTAAATGCTATATTAAAGTTGTATCTAAACTCAATCCAATTACTACACATGAACCCACATGCTTTCAGTTAACCTATCCAAAACGTGTAATTACAATACATTCCGTAACAAAGTGTCAACTCAACTGATCTCCACTTTACCATCTCAAAAACTAAATAAAACATTATGTAAACAACCATTAATCCGAAAACCGCACCGGTTTAGGCCTGTTCTGAACCCCACACGACCTACTGACTCATAAAAGAAACTGCGGAGAGGCTTACTGTGCAGTACAATTTATGGAGATGAAATAAAAAATTTCACTCCTATAAAAGAGATCAAACTGCCCAACTTCTCGAGACCAAACCATTATAATGATTAGTGCACGGGCTTCTGCTAGGACAGCAGCCTTAAGGTGTAGAACCTTTTCGAGGACTATCTCCAAGTCAACTCTTAAGAATGCCACATCTGCTGCCACCAAATCGGCTCCAGTTGCTGAAAGACCTTCTCCTGCTACCAGCTTCAATGCTGATATTCCAAAAACTTCTCGTCAGATCGAGCAAGAACAACGTAAAATGCCGCTGCAACTCATGGATGACTCATTTATTGGGTTAACAGGTGGTGAGATTTTCCACGAAATGATGTTGAGACATGAAGTCGACACCATCTTTGGTTACGCTGGAGGTGCTATCTTGCCTGTCTACGACGCCATTTACAACTCGGACAAGTTCCAGTTTATTTTGCCAAGACACGAGCAAGGTGCTGGTCACATGGCCGAGGGCTACGCTAGAGTTACTGGTAAGCCTGGTGTCGTTTTGGTCACCTCGGGACCTGGTGCCACTAACGTTGTGACACCTATGGCCGATGCTTTGATGGATGGTGTTCCTTTAGTTGTTTTCACCGGTCAGGTGCCTACTACTGCTATTGGTACTGACGCTTTCCAAGAAGCAGATGTTGTTGGTATCTCGAGATCGTGTACTAAGTGGAACGTGATGGTGAAAAACGTCGCCGAATTGCCAAGACGTATTAACGAAGCTTTCGAGATTGCCACCTCAGGAAGACCAGGACCTGTTTTGGTTGACTTGCCTAAAGATGTGACAGCTGCCATCTTGAGAGAATCCATTCCAATTCAAACCACATTACCTTCTAAGGCATTGCTGAATATCACTAGAAAGGCTGCTACCGAATTCACTTTGGAAGCCATCAAGAGATCTGCTGACTTGATCAACAGGGCCAAGCAACCAATTATTTTTGCCGGTGCTGGTATCTTGAACCATGTAGACGGACCTAAGTACTTGAAGGAATTGGCCGACAAGTCCAACATTCCAGTTACCACATCTATCCAAGGATTGGGTGCATTTGATCAAAGAGATCCTAAGTCATTAGACTTTTTGGGAATGCATGGTTCCGCTGCCGCTAACACCGCAATGCAAAACGCAGACCTTATCATCGCACTTGGTGTGCGTTTCGACGACAGAGTTACAGGTAACTTGACTAAGTTTGCACCTGCCGCAAAGTTGGCTGCGTCTCACGGAAGAGGTGGTATTATCCACTTTGAGATCTCGCCAAAGAACATCAACAAGGTTGTCGAAGCCAACGAAGCTGTAGAGGGTGATGTCACAGCTAACTTGAAGAAACTCTTGCCATTGGTGGATTCAGTGGCTGAAAGACCAGAATGGTTTGCACAAGTCAATGAATGGAAGGAAAAGTACCCATACGAGTACCAAAAGGAGACTCCTGGCTCGCTCATCAAGCCACAAACTTTGATAAGAGAAATCTCTGACCAATCTCTGACCTACGGTAAGGAAGTCATCCTCACCACAGGTGTCGGCCAGCATCAAATGTGGGCTGCTCAGCACTTTACATGGACCAAGCCAAGAACAATGATCACATCAGGTGGTTTGGGAACTATGGGTTTTGGATTACCTGCTGCCATTGGAGCTCAAATTGGTAAGCCAGACGCCATTGTCATCGACATTGACGGTGACGCTTCGTTCAACATGACCTTGATGGAGTTGTCGTCTGCTGTACAAGCTAACGCCCCTGTCAAGATCTGTGTCTTGAACAACGAAGAACAAGGTATGGTCACACAATGGCAATCTTTGTTCTACGAACACAGATACTCGCACACACATCAATCCAACCCAGACTTTATGAAGTTGGCCGACGCCATGGGACTCAAGGGTATTAGAATCTCCACTCAAGAAGAATTGAAGTCGGGTATTAAGGAGTTCTTGGACTACTCTGATGGTCCAGTCTTGTTAGAAGTTATGGTGGAAAAGAAGGTGCCTGTTTTGCCAATGGTACCGGGTGGTAACGCTTTGGATGACTTTATTCTCTGGGACCCTGAAGTTGAAAGACAACAAAATGAGTTAAGAAAGGAAAGAACTGGAGGAAAGCACTAAGCAGATACAATTTCAGTTCATACAATTCATTGGCTGATTGTTTGGCCAAGTCTGACCATTATTTATAATTCATTCAGTTCATTTGGTCTTTGGTTGTTGGTACCCGGCATTTCAATCTGTATATTTTAAAAATAAAAGAACAATTAAGTATTACTACAGTAAATTGGTGGCTCGGAAATGAAAGCCAGTTAGGGTTTTGAAATATTGGGGTGATAGCCCTTTTGACGTTTTTGACGTATGCAAAGAAGCTTTTATCAACAGGTTTCAGCCTTTTCCCACTTCCTTATGAGGTTACCTACAAAAGATTGAGCGTTCGAATTGATTGTATACAAAATATGGAAGTTAAACTTTTTCATCACCCTCTGGCTTTGGCTTTGGTGGAGGATGAGCATGTCCTACCAGTCTTTTGTTTGAAGAGAAGGCACATGTAACCAACGGGACACAAGCCAATGCAAATGCAAACCAAAAGATTGACTTGAGAGTACTCATGTATTCTTTCAAGAGTAGCTGACTTGTAGCTGGGTCGAGTTCATGGATTAACAGTGGCTTCTGAATGAATTCACTAGGAGAGATTCCCGAGAGTGCTTGATAGCTAGCACTTTCAACTGTCAAACTGTTGATTAAAGATTGTATTTTGTTGATACCAACAGTCCTCAAAATCACTTGTGCAATTGAAAGGGCAACAGCACCAGCAGCGAAACGAGTGAACATATAATATACAGTCACCAAGATAATAGAGCCTTGCACTTCCTTCGGAGCTTCCAACTGAGTTGAGATCATAGCACTTTGGAATTGGATTCCCATACCAACGCCAAAAACGATCATGAGTCCTATTCTCTTGCCCATGGAAGAGTCAATTTCAAGTAAGATAATAAGTCCTACCCCAACAGGCACCAAGATTCCGGAAATTATCATGAATGGTTTGACCTGAGTGGTATACTTAATAAGAAAACCATTGAGGATAGAAGAAAGTGTAAGACTTATAAGTAACGGCAACAAGTGAACTCCAGCCCCCCATGCAGAAGCATTCCAAATAACTTGAAAGTACACTGCCAAATACGTCAGAACAACGGTAAAGCAACCAAACCCAAATGCGCCACTCAACCAACCAATTGCCAACTTCAATTTCAGTACAACGGCGACTAAAACAATAGGATTAGAAGAGAACTTGAAGTTCCAAAGCGTGAACAAACCAAGCAAAACTGAACCGATAATAATGCAAAGAATAACTGCAGCAGACTTCCAAGGGAAATTGATGCCACCGAAAGAAAGCCCAAGCATAATAAGAACGAGACCAACAGTTAATAGGAAGGTTCCTAAATAGTCTATCTTTTGTAGCTTCTCTTTCAAGGTACCAGGTGGTTTTGGTGGATTGAAGGCAAATATCAACATAGCAGCAGCAACACCACCAATTGGAAGCATAATCCAGAATACCCAACGCCACAGAACATGAGTAGCTAATGCACCCCCAATGAAGGGTCCAATGACAGAACCAAAGGCGTAAGTAACCGAAACCAAAGTAAATACAAGTGGTCTCCGTTCCACTGAAACAGCTTCGGACATAACCACAACCACCATAGAACTAATAGCACCCGCACCTATACCCTGGATGACTCTCCCACCGATCAACATATCCATGGACCTTGCAAGAGCACTGATAATAGTGCCAATCTCAAAAACTGCAACCCCGGCAAGCAAAACATTCTTTCGACCAAATGCCATGGAAACTTTACCATAAGATGGTGTCAAAGCAGCCATGGGTAGGAGAAACCCAGAAGTCAACCACTCTGCATTCTGGAAACTGCTGAAATGGTTACCAATCTGGGTTAAAACGGTAATCACAATCGTTTGATCCAAAGCAACAAGGAAGAGTGAGATAGTGCAACTGATTAAAGTCAAGAAGAGTGTTAAACCAGTAACTTGATGTTGGGAGTCTGTAGCGTTTGCTTTATTTCCACTGTTCTCAATGTTTTCCGACTTATTCAGTAAGGTGGAAGATTCAACTGATTGACTTTTGTTGAGGAGTGTCATGTTAAGAAAGTTGATGGTTAAACAATAAAACTAACAAGAAGATCTACTCTTTTTATACTAGTCCAAGGCGGATTAAGAGGGCGGAAGCATATAAACTGTGCCCAACACCACTCCTTTGATACTAAGTATATAGTAGATCTGCAGTGTACCTAACCAAAGTGTAACATGTACTGGTTTATGTAGCCGCCGTATGGCTGCAAAATTCGGTTCGCATTTTTATGCCCTGATTGAGAAAGTTTGCCGCAAATTTGCGGTTCTAAGATTAGTTTTAAGATTTATTCCCCTTTGTGAACCGGAGAGGCTGACATTTGACAAACGGCGATATCTGCGAAGGCAATACTGAAATTATTAACACATCGAATTCGTGTTGCCTTTCGATTTTTAGAGTAGTACTCCTACTTGAAAGAAAATTGATTGAATATAGAGTGTGGGCTCATCTTTTAATTGAAAGAGAGAATGACTTGGGAAATCTTTAATCAAAAATCAAATGGAACTGTGATATTGTCCAATGCTTTATAAAGTGTAAAGTAGAGACTCTTTGGATCAGACTTTATGCTAATCACCAAATCTAAAATACAAGATTAACCGAGAACAATAAGGTCTCTGATGAATAGTGTTTTGTTATAGACTTCCTCTATGACGGAACGTGAAAAAAAAATGATGTAAGAAACTAGGACTTTGTATTAGACTGCAAAAATCATGTATTCATGTAATGAATGTTGAGAGTCTGGGAAGATTTGTGACCAATTTTAACAAAACTTACAGTTAATTTACGAAAAAGTCAAGTAATAACAAGAGCTCTGTCTAACGACTTTAATCAGAACGTCTACTCATCAGTACCATACGTGGAGTAAGCTGAAGTACACATTTTGATTCAATTTTATGGAGTACCTACTCACCCTCCACTTCCCCACTAAATTCTTGTAATTCACAAAAGTCACACAAAAATACGTTGTGAGCTCCTGGTAAATCCAAGAATATCGAATTCAAATGTTGTTTTACTTAGACTATGTCTGATCTACCGACTTACGAACAGGCTATTACTCAGGAAGGCCAGAATGATACGAATAAAAACAATTACAAGAAAGAGAGGGAACGCAATCTGTATCCAGAAGAGAAACCGCCATACAAAGAATCAGAAGCTCCATGGCCTCCGCCTCCGGAGTTTATCAAAATACTTCTCAATGCTAAAGACAATCAGTTTGCTAGCTACAAGTACTTAAATGATACCGTAAATGTGTTTGGTCCTGAAATCCATACTCCTAAATTGGCAGAGACAATTGTACACTTGAAGCTCCTCAAGGCATTCAAGGTAATGAAGCGTAAAGCTTTGGGTAGTTCTACAGACTCCTCGTTTAATTCAAAAACCTGGCAAGTATTTGTTACAAATGCTGTTAGAAGGTTCATTATATTCGTTAGTTGCTTGCGTCAGAGATTGTGTCCATTCGATGAAACCAAAGAACAGGAACCTGAGATGATCGCATTCCATGCTGCTGAGAATTTGAAAACTAATACAAACCAGGTGATTGGAGGGTTATTACCTCCTTTGGATGTTGTTATGGTATGGCACACTTTCTTATTAAACCCAAGATCATTTTATGATACCTTTCAACGAATGCGATTCTTGTGTTTTGCAAACTTTCCTTTGCCCTTACATGAACTAAACAATGCCATCGATGACAAGACTTTTGAATACAACCCTAACGAAAAATTGAAACTGTCTTACTTCAAGATCATTGAAATATTCACAGAGGGTCAATCCGAAAAACTGAAAACTGATTTACATCAATTCAATTTAGTTAACTTCTCCACAGTAGAGTATAATGTTGATCTCAAATGCCCAATATGCAACCAAAGAATTCTAACCAACGTCCCGTATACTAACAAATTTAAAACTGGGTTTGCAGATAATCTATTTGGGTTCACAGGTTTTGACTGTGGGTGTGGTTATAACCTGTTCATCGACCACAAAGAACTAAGGAGGAGGCAACTAGAAGCAGACCTTTGGCAATCGTACCCACTCCCAGGAATATATAAAAATTACTCAAGTGCCATGGCAAGCAGATCATATCGCAAGCGAGATTGCAAAAAAGTAAACCTGGAAATAGTAAATTACTACATAAAAAATGGATTAACTACTCCCAGAGATGCTCCATTGGAAGATGCCATTAATAAAGGGTCGGATAGTAATGACAAATTCAATAATGCTCAGTTTTTACTAAGCAACTACCTAAACATGAACTTAGTTCATCTAACTGTTTGTCACCCTCAATTGCCTATCATTGAAATATCAGAAGATTTAGTTGGTAGTGTAATAAGGCAGGAGCTTTTCTCAGACAAGATATTTAAAATTGGCTGGTTAAACTCTACTGCAATTGCTGAAAGTATAGAGGAAAGCGCAGTCAGATACCTGAGGTTTTTCAATATGCTTTCAACTTCAGAAGAAAAGCTTGTGCCCACACTTGACATTGACTTTATCTGGCATACTCACCTACTATCTTTGTACTACTACCTTGGAGACTGCCATCACACAAGTTTGGGAAGCTTGATTGATCATGATGACAAGGTAGAGCTTGGTATCTTGGATGCTTCATTTGAATTTACATCCAATCTTTACAAGACACGGTACAATGAGTATTACCTGATTTGCATGTGCTGGTATTGCAGTTTAATGAGATTGAATGCAAAATCTACATTTTCAAGGTTGATTAAAGGGAAACAGTACCGCAGAGAAATGAAGGAATTTTCAAAAAGTCCCTTCTATTTGAGTCTTTTGGGATTGACCCATATAAGTCTCCATGACGCTATCACACTACCTACAGATACTGCAAAAGAACAAAGAATCAAGATGAAAATGAAATATGAACTCAAACATGGACAATCGGAAACTGATATGCCGTGGGAAAGATTTAAATCATATCAAGCTATGGATTTTGTGGTTTCACCAACTGAGCCTATTTCTTTATCTCAGTGTAGGTTGGCAGGAGACAATCTCTGTGGTTCGATTTTCACGGTTCCAGGAAACAGAGAGGATAATAACATTGGAGGATTACAAGAAAACTCAGATGCTGGTTTAGATGCGGGCTCATTATTTCTAGCTAGTACTACTGTCTCTGGAAGTGTTACAAATACTGGAGCGTTCATAAATGCTGGAGTTAGAAATGGGAGTGGTAGGGGAGGTGGAAATGGTGGTGGAAACGTTAGCGGAGCAATATTCGTAGGGGGGAAAATAATCATCAGTGGAGATGGTGTACTGGGTGGAAGTCCTGGAAGTAGTCGTTAAAATAAAATTTAATGTAAACTGGTTTTCATTTCTAAGTGACAAAATAACTCTTAATAATTACAGAGATTGGAAGAAGCAATATCAGAAGCTTATTTAGTTATCATTTCAACGGTACAAATTTACGAACTTCATTCTCAGCTCTCATGCATGCAACACTATAGTGGCTGCAAAAACTACAAAAATAAATAAATAAAGACATTAATATCACTATGTACAAGTAAATGTTCTCTTTAAGCTACAACATCGCTGTTCTCCTTCTTTTCAGTAGTTACATCGTGCTCCTTCTCAGTCTCCGTGGGTACTGGCTTTTCTGAGAGAGGATCTGGTGGAACCCTCCTGTTCGTACAGAAAAGGCTTAGGAACAAAGTAACGCATGCCAAAGCAAATGCAAACCAGTAAATATCCCTGAGTGATTTCATGATCTCTTTCAAAACAGCCTTCTTAGTGTCGGGATCCAATTTTTGAATCAAGTCTGGAGATTGCACCAAACTCACAACTGGAATTTTCGAAAGTTGTTGGAAGCTAGCGCTATCTTGAGGTAAACTATCTAACAACAGTTTAATATTTTTCTTTGCAGTGGTTTGATAAATAAGCTGGGCAAATGTGAGTCCTAAGGAAGCGCCTGCAGAACGAGAAAAGTAGTAGAATACTGTAGCCATGATAACGGAACCTTCGACGTCTTTTGGTGCCTCCAATTGAGCCGACATTATACTCACAAACAGAAATCCAATTGCAACACCTGATGGGATAAGCAATCCGATCTTGGTACCTGTTGAAGATTCTGGTGTAAGTATTGTTAATATTCCGCAACCAACCGGTGCAAGGATACCTGCAAATACAAGATAAGGTTTGGTCATAGATGTCACTCTTACAAGCAATCCACTAACAATTGAACAAATGCACACACTGATGATGAGGGGTAACATACGCAAACCCGAGCCCCAGGCAGATGCATCCCAAATGACTTGGAAATAGATGGCTAGATAGTTTATAAGCACAATGAAGAATGCAAAACTCACCCCACCACCAAGACATGCTGCTAAAATCTTGTAATTCAGAAGGGCTTCTTTTAACAAGATAGGTTTTGTTGAATAGTAGAAATTCCATACAGTAAATGCGACGAGGAATAAGATACCAAGAATGAGACAGAGGATGACTGCGGCGGATTTCCATGGGAAGTCAACTCCTCCAAAAGTAAGACCAAGCATTAAAAGAACAAGGCCAACGGTCAACAAAAATGTGCCCAAATAGTCTATCTTATTCAACTTAGCCCTCAAATTACCTTCAGGTTTTGGGGGATTGAATGCAAAGACCAATAAGACTAGCGCAAGTCCTCCTAAAGGTAACTAATTTTAGTTAGTAATTTGTTAAAGTAACCGAACCCAAAATCAAATAAACGTACGTTAATATAGAAACACCATCTCCAACTAACATGAGTTGCGAATGCTCCACCCACTAAAGGCCCAAGAACACTAGCCACAGAATAAGTTACCCCAATAAGCATGAATACCAAAGGTCTTTTTGAAATATGTACAACCTCAGACATAATAACAGACACTGTCAGGACAACTGCTCCTCCACCAACACCCAGAATTACTCTTCCTCCAATCAACATATCCATTGAATTGGCAAGCGCACTGATGAGCGAGCCAATCTCAAAGACAACAATTCCAACTAATAACAAATTCTTACGGCCAAAGGCAATGGATACTTTACCATACGAAGGAGACAAAATTGCCATTGGTAAAAGAAACCCAGAAGTCAACCAACCAATCTTTTCGAAATTGTGAAACTTGTTACCTACAATTGTTAAGATAGTGGCAACAATGGTCTGATCCAAAGCAACAAGGAAAAGTGAGATCACGCAACTAAGCAAGGTAGATGCTAATTTGAAACCCTTTAAATGTTGATCAACAGCTTTCGATCCATCTCCAGCGCCACTCTCATAGTACTCTTCCTTGTTTTCCTGTGTCTGAGAATTTGCAGCCACGGCAGTGTCTGAAATCAATTCACCATCCAGTACTCTCGAAGGTTCCAGGGAATTAGACAGAGTATGTTCAACTTTATTCATCGACGCCATTTTACTTACTTGTGGTTAACAACATAGACGGGATGAGAATCTATTTTATACAAAATCGGAGTGAAATGAGGAGAACGAATTTCACAGACGCAATATCGCACCACGGCAGTACAAAAAAATTAGCATCGTATTTTCAAGCTTTAATAGACGGAGATAACTGAAGGACAGCCGTGTATGATAAGGGTCACATAATGAATGCTGCAATTGAGCATATTAACCTGACCGTTTAGCTCTGTTGTGACTTAAGGAGTTGCTGTACATTGTAATTCTATTGGGTTTAATCCATGGAGACGGCCGTAAAAGCCGCAAAACGGATATAAACATATCAATTGTTAGCGGGAGTAATTGCCACCAGAGGGCTAAACTTCAAACTGCTGCTGATACGAGTGTGGCAAACTGTATAGAGTATTAGCGTACATTCTCAATTTGAGTTGATGCGAGGGTTTACACGTTCGTTTCACTTATTTGATTAATTGGCTACGCAGTTTGTACTAGATTTGATTTAGAAAATGATGCTGAGATATTCTTGAACAACATCAAAATTAGACATTTCAATAGACTTACCTACATTTACTTAAGTTGTTGTTCAATTTTTTGAGTATATAGAGTATTCAATTAAGATTCTTTCTCTTACGTTAAGACAATCTCCAGGACGGTAGCTTATATAATTTAATTGGGTCGGCCTTTCGCTATACCGGCATCGGCATCTAATATGTTTGTGCCGATCTCTGCGACACGATTAGGTACTCAGTGTAGTATGCACTCACTTTCTTTTCAGCGAGAGGCTGTTACACTTAGAAGTTGAAAGGCCTCTTTTGTGGTCTCTTGGCCCTACAATAGAATTGAAAATATCATCTGTTGAATATCTTGACTGATCTATGAAAACCGGAGTATCCTAGATACCTGAGATAATACTATTGTCGTGGGTATGTACTAAGTGATTGGGCTGAATGTTTTGTTTTACTTTTAAGGCAATTGAATACTAAGAGACTGTTCACTTTTGTCTTGGACAAAATGATGAATTGTACAGTGAAGTGGACAAGACGAGCTATGAATACGACTATCCTCTGCTTCATGCAGTAAAACTAAAAGTGTGCACAGCTTTTAATGTGTACCCTGTACTCTTCTCCCTTGCACGAATTTTTCTATTTTCATCTGATATTAACAGCTTGTTACAAATTAAATAGACTAAAAAATCTGCACTGAAAAGAACAAGAGAATATCCATAGTGTACGGCTCCATGTTTCCATCAGTGATAACACACGTAGTTGTATGTGTTGGCAAAAAGAATGAGTGGTACGGGAATCGAACCCATGGCACTTGCTTGGAAGGCAAATATGTTACCATTACACCAACCACCCCGACTTCTTTCTGGGTGACAAAATACGCCCTACTTATTGTATGAAGTTACAAAATTTGCTTGTGTAAAGTGTAAAAAAATTAACTGATGTGAATTAGGTCTTTACTTCCTTATTGAGCATACAGTATGTACTTTAAGAAGTGGTTAGGGTTTGCAGGTTGTACCTTTTTGAAAACTTTAATGATGGAGTTCTCAATATAGATAATTTTAGGAATTATCATTCTAATTACACGAGAATTTTTGAAATCCACCTATTCAAATAGTCCAGTAGTATTGAGACACAGAACAAATGGGATCAACTGAGTTTGGAGCTCGATCCGATTTGTACCACCTTTGAAGTAACTTTATTGATTTTAGACAAATTGGAGTATCTGTTGATGCGGATCAATCTTTGAGGGCTCTTAGCTAATTTCAATTACAACGTTTGAAAAGTTTATCGAATACGAAAATGAAAAGTCCCCTAAACAATTGCATTGCTGAACAGCTGTAGATAAAGACATTTAATCTGACAAATGAATCACATAGCTTTCGTAAGTAATTGATTTCTTTAAGTTTAAGAGTTAGGAGTATTGTATTGGCAATTTTCACTGATTTTAAAGTCAGATAGTTCATTTCTTGTGCTTCTTAACCCATTTCAATGTACGTCAATCTCCAAAACTCGATCAATATCATGATTCGTTGGATTACTCAGAGGAGAGGAGACAAACATTAAATAAAATAGCAACTCAGGATGTTCAAAATCATCCTATGATAAGTTTCGTTAGAAACTTCAATAATTATGCTTTATTTCTGAAGAATCCCTGCAAATGTGTTTCAGAGTTCGGTTGAGTTATTAATATAATATCAACAACTTTTCAATTCATAAATGCTAAATGAAGTGGCCGACGAAGAAAGAGGAATTTAATCACTCACAATCGCCGTTCTACTACAAGCAACTGCTGCCATTGTAGGTGTATACCAGATGTTTACAGGAAATGAGAGCATTCTTTAGAAATTTTATTTGTATTTAGCTCCTCTATAAAACCACGTTAACATATTTCACAGCTGATCCTGAATAACCGCTCTATAAATTTGGACAATTAATGTGACCGTGATTACCTGACAGGAGAGTATTAAGATGGTGGTGATACAAACTTCAATGCCCTGGAGAGTAGTGGTTAGGCACTACGATTTATGTAGAGTGAACTTGTTGGTACTGGTTTGACAATTTAAGACAGCACATCAAACGTCTGCATCAGGACAGATATTAAAGCGTGTTCAGCGAACGTAATTGAAAGTCCCCTCAAGTGACACAGGGGTCAACTGTAACGACAACTGGTATCACGATGAAGGTTTTGATGTTAAGGCGAACAGTCGAACGCAGTATTGTAAACCTCAATGCTGTACAAATCTGTTAAACGCTTTTAGTTATCCTAAGGGTGATGGTACTGATATTGTGGAAGGGTGGCTAAAGATCACAGCAAGTGGTAATTGTGATACTACTGCTCAAGTAGATACCATATACGATGGTATTTACCCATGGAAAAAGCCAATATAAAGTAGATAGGAAG
Source organism: Kodamaea hsintzibuensis (nom. inval.) (assembly GCA_030568835.1). Classification (NCBI taxonomy): domain Eukaryota; kingdom Fungi; phylum Ascomycota; class Pichiomycetes; order Serinales; family Debaryomycetaceae; genus Kodamaea; species Kodamaea hsintzibuensis (nom. inval.). The sequence goes on from JAJMJA010000011.1 coordinate 295,274, forward strand.
TCATTTTAGCGCCATATCAAATCTGGTAAGTATTTTGATAAGTCCAGAACTCAAAACAATACTCGAACATCTTACCCCCACAATGGTGTTCATCTGAATCAAGATATATATAATTAAAGTTCATTGGAAATCAATAATTGACCCAATCAAAGACAATAGAAACTACAAGATTAAAAAATAAATTAATGTACTTCACATCCACCCAAAATCCTTCTAAAACATCCCAATTCTCTATCAAAATCGATCATCTGGGTTTTATTTCAACTTCAGTACTCAATCTTCTCAATACTTAACATCAATTCAGTTCAGGAGCAAAAATTCATTGCATTTTCTTTGGCTGCAAATTTGCAGTTTCCGTACTTAAAAATTCTTCTCTCAAAGAAAGCTCAACAATCTAGAGAACAAAATTCACGAGCAATCGCTACTAATGCCTCTACTTTGCATATGACTTCTCACACCAATAAACTTAATTTAGACCGAGCCTCGACATTCCTCCACCACCACCTCCTCCTTTCGTTTGCATCGTTCCTCTTCTCCAAACTTTCTTTCTTCATCTCATGTTCACAACCATGTCCTAAATAGTCACATAGTATCCTAATATTCTAATTAAGATTCAACAAACTCAAACCCTAAAGCAACTTATTCCCTAACAGTTCTCGTGTGTGTATTGATGTGTGTCTCTAAACACCGTTTGTACCCCACAAAATTTGATATAATTTTTTTTTTGTGCGCACTCTGGAACGAACCTACTTAATTGGTGGTTTTAATCTGAACAGAGTCAACGTCCCTATCATCAAAACGTTCCAATCCCCCCAAGAATACTCAAGCTTGTGTATTATTCGGTCCTTTCTAATTTCCGCTATGCACCACGACCTAAACAATGTCCTATTTTCACTCATTTATTCACCCTAACCTTCCCTCTCATAATGCATGTCACAAGACTCAAAATTCGGATGGACAAAAGGATCTACCCGAAAAGGAGAATTTCCACATGGCATATGTACAACAAGATATTGACTCACTTATCATATAAGGACCGACCCATATCCATAAAGTACCCCATCCTCTACTCGAAAACCTACTTACTAAACTCCTTGACCCTTAAATTTACTTCAATTTAGTTTAAACAGCTACTCACGAACCGCGGGTCTAGTTTCGTCTTTTTTTAATATAATTGAACGTGACTCCCTTCATCCGAATCCTCCGCATCCGCTACCAAGCAACAAACAAAGGCCAGTCTTGGGACGATCACAGTTTGAAGGAAACTCTTTTAGGTGCGACTTAATAGCGAATACCAATTAGCATTTTTTTTTTTTCTTTCAAGTGACTTGAAATATTAACGACCACACCATTTGGATGCATTGATGTCAGATTCAGAGACGGGGAAAAGTAAGGAGAAGTCCAAGGACAAGTCTTTGTCGAACTTCAAGCTTATCACGACCACATCCGGGGTGCGTGTTTCGCAGGCGTGCGACCGTTGTAGGATCAAGAAGATTAAGTGTGACGGTCAGTATCCATGTCATAGTTGTAATAAAATTGGTTTTGAGTGTAAGACTAGTGACAAGTTGACTAGGAGGGCTTTCCCCAAGGGCTATACAGAGAACTTGGAGAAGAAGCTCAAGGAAATGGAAGAGGAAGTTAGGTTATTACGAGAAAAGTATGTGGATAATAACAATCCAACCACTAACGTCCCTGTCATCCCTGTTCAAACAACAAAACAAGCATCTCAAAATCCTATCCATGTTAACTTCAACTCAAAAGATAAGTTACGAAACATCCAGATCAATAACCCAATAGATCAGATATTCAACCTTGATGCCAAGGGTATTATTATTGGGAATGATAATCTCAACTTTGAAAGTCAGTTCAACAGATTGTTGATCAATTTGAACTTGCCCTTTTTGAAGATAACAAATAGCCACAATTACTTGCTCAATGACCCTGATAGTTATTTGTACCATCCGTCATTTACAAACTATAACCAATTCCATAACAAAGACTTGGACTTGATCTACAATCCATTGACTGGTACTCAAACTAAACCAAAGGGGTTCGATGACTTTAGTCAAAATTCAAGCCAGCTACCTATCGATGTGTACGACTTGTTCATCAAACTCATCAATAACATAAAGAAAATATTCAATAACAAGCGTGAGTTGGATAACCAAATCATTCAATACTTTCTCAACTTCAACACTTTCATTCCCATATTTGATTACAAACAGTTTATGGAATCCTACGATGCGTTCCACACAATGTACCCGTTTATATTCACATACGATGACTCAACAATCAATGGATTCAACTTATCCAACAACAATGACTACCAAGTTGTCAACGAGTACTTGATGACAATAATTCAAATATACACAATAATCATGATCAACGACCCCACAATCAACCTTAACTTGTTGCTTAACCATTCAGATCCAAGCTTCTCATACAATCAAAGACATAAAGACACACCCTCGAGATCGTTGGTGTCGTCTATTTACGACTTCTTGCCATACTTTAATGTGTTCCACGTATCAATAGGCCAATTGAGAACTTACCAGTTGTTTTTGTATTACTCCCTTATAACGAACAACAAGGAAAAGTCATTAATTTTGTCCAGTTTGATCAATTCATTCATCGGAATATTGGGTATTAACTTGAACCTGAAGAATCTCTTTTTTAACGACTTATCACTTAACTTGCAACAAAAGAGAGACCGTGTCAAGATTTTCTGGGTGTTTAAAGTATTGTTGAAGTGCTTTAACTTGAAGTTTGGATTCAAACCAAGTATCAACACTACTGTTATAAATCCGGTGACTATCGATCGGTACTTTCAATTGACCCCTGAAAAATTGAGTGAATTATTGGGAACTGGCGACGGAATGAATGATGAGTTATTTTATACGTTATTGAAACCTAGCATTGAATTCCTCAACTTAATGAATATCATTATCCCATCCTCATTTGCTCCAAATTATTACGAGTACTTGAAACGAGGAAAGAAGAACAGGCATGAAAGGGACCACAAGGAAAGTCACCACAAACATTTGGACTGGATCTTGAATGAAGATGACGGTGAAGGAAATGATGGTAATTTAAATTACAACTTCAACCAGTTCTTAACAATCGATAAGAACCTTTCTAACTGGAGAACATCGTTGAAAGGCAAATCAATTGACTTGGTACCACTACAGATGAAAATGGGATTGCCCAAGTTGAATGATGTTACGTCTAACGACTTGTACCACGACCTAAGATTCCAGAATTCAAAGATTCTGTCTGGAATAACACAAGAAGGTCTCATTCAATTCAGCAACACTGGATTGCCCGACATACACACTGCCCTGCAGTTGATTAAGATCCAATTAAATTTCCACTACATTGTCATCAGATCAATGAATTACTTGAACTTTATAGTGGAGAAAGAATTGACTTATACTCATTATCTTGATATTTTTGACATTTCTCGAGAAGTGTTAAACTACTTCTTGCTTATCTTCAATCATATTAACCATGCAAGAGAATCAATAGTCAAGCCACTGGCTGACCCACTTCGCCCATCTACTTCCAATTCTATAGTGATGGAAAGTTTGGGATTGGATGTTGACGAAGAAGGTTTCGTAATCAATGACTTTTCAGTGAAGAGAAGACGCACCAGTCAAACTGCGCATCCGAGCCATACTCGAATCAAGCGTATCACAAAAGAAATTCCAGTCTCTCCATTCAACTTCATGCTTAATGGATTATCGTTGACGGTTATCAACTTGAAAAAGTCCATTGTAATGCAAATGGTATACTTGTTGATCTGCCAATTGAAGTTTTACAGAAGAAGAGAACAAGTTGAAGAAGTGCATGATAGTACAGTACTTTTGGACCACAGCATCGACTTATTCACGAAAATGTTTATCAACTACAAAACGAATGTAGTCAAACCAGACGCCAGAGAAAAGAAGGAAGATCGGATATTCAAAAAATTAATTAATGATGAATTGAAAGACGAGATCTTGAAAGACCAGGACGACAGTGACGATGAGGATGATCTTGGAAGAAATGAAGCCCTAAATGAATATAGAAACATTGACTGGGACGACGAGGAAATGGACGAGGACTTGAAGTATTTGAAGATCCTCAAGTATATCAGATATAAGAGTAATTACATTCTGGAGCAATTGAAGAATAAGGTTCCCAAGTCAATGGACAGTTACCTGGAACCAAGCCGACCTTCGACCTCCACAGCCTCGGCTCCTCGCGGTAGCTACTTTAGTGGTTCTGGGCCTTCCCAGAACTACGGAGCGATGAACAAGTATCCTCCGGTGCCCAAAATGGATTACTTTATAGGCGAATATCCTGGAACTGCTCATGAGCAATCTTTACGTCCTTTTCAAGAGGACGAACTAATCAAAAAGGAAAAGCTAGTGATTAATGACTTGATGAACTTGAGGCATGGACCAGGTATGATACCCAAGTATAACAATGTTTCGTCTGTTACTGGGATCGGTATCCCAGGAACTCCTTCTTCTGCAGCCGGAACGCCTGGAGGTCTACCTCCTAGCGGAAAAAATACTGGAACACACAATGGGAATGTTGAACTAAGCAACCGGCCTCAGAATGCCAATTCCAGCAACCCCGGATTCCAGTAAAACTGAAACTGAACCAAAAGCTCACCACTGAGTGAGGGTGTAAAGAAATAAGATTTGTACTATATTAGTGTCAAGACGCTAAATTATTTATTGTTGTATATTTAACGTATTTTATGAATACAGAATCCACAAAGTGGCAAGGTGTAGGTTTTGCATGAAGTGTCATGGGTTTAGATTGAACTCCCCGTTTATTTTATGGGTTTGGATTTACGTCTTTAAAATTGCAACCAGTTGTTATCAAGAAGTGAAGTTTTGAATTACAAGAACAAATAAAAATTTTCTGAGTATATAGTTTGACCTATATCAAACCTATTCTGCTATAAACATACTATTCTCTACATTCCATTATCAATCGGAATGAATTCACTAGGTTATCAATTTTTTTGAGGTTACTTGGCTGCAAATCTCTTACATTGTATAATGAAAAAAAAAAAAAGTAAATGAAAGAAGAAGCAGAGCATGAGCCCAATGTTAACCCTAGTAGTTAAATACTCGTTTAACTGGGTCATTCATAGTTTTACAACTCTCACATATACACCATCCTCACTTTACAATGACACTTTATAATTGAATTTAACACCCATACATCGAACCTTTTTCCATCATCCCTTTAGCTAAATCCCCCTTAAACCTTTTAAGTCCTATAGACACGCCCTCACACTAGTGTGAACATTTCCAATCTTTACCAAACAGCCCCTACAGGTTTGAGCCAAAAACAAGGCTTTGCCCTTGTGCGTAACTCAGCTACCCCAACTCTATCATGTGCAACAAATAGATAATAGGCCACCGAGAACATCTACACCCCAACTAGCACCCAAAAACTACAACCGACAACCACCACAACATCATCCACAACCACCTCGAAACCAATCAAAACACGTCACAGCAGCCGACGCACACGACCAACTCGCTAACTCTCTCCTTCCGCAGCGTTCACTTCTCCCCCCACCAACCAGCAAACTACGTAGATAAAGAACTGCCACACAAAACAGCGTAATCGTCATACTCCAACTTTGTGTGCCGCCACCGGATACCGAGGCTGTGATAGAACAACCTGAAACAGAGAGACACTTAGTAAACAAAGCGCGCTGGAAATTAATGCCCTAGAATCTAAAAGAAAATATAGATGATGTCTGCAGTCCGTATACCATTTGTAATTTTCGCCACAAAAGGACAATTGGTGACACCCCGCAAAATCTTATCATTCCACAGTTTTTTTTTCTATATAAAGGCAGAGGATTCTTTGGAGTTGAGTTTCCTTCTTCATCCTTAGATCAAATACATATATTCAATTTTAAGCAATGACCTACCAAACCTTTAGCGACCATTTCAACAACGCGCCAATGACTCCTAACAATAAGGAAACTGAGGAGAAGGCTGACTATTTCGCCTCTGCTACTCCGGCTGCTACTTCTGCCACTGAATCTCCAAGTGGATTTGTAAACCAACACATTGGTAATCTTATCCAGGAAGAAAAGGAAAGGTACCACAAGTCAACAGACAACTTGCACGTTAGTTTGTAAAATAAAAAATGGGAAATATATATAGGAATAAATGGGCTTCATGAGTGAAGTAAATGGAATCTGTTCGTGTAGAAATGTTTGAAATGTTTGTGATGTCGAGTAAAGTAACCAGGTGTACACAAAAACCAAAGTGTTTCTAGAAAAGGGGAAGATTGTTCAAAGAGTAATTTACGTATAACACTATTGTAGAGAGTAAAGTGATACTAGATGAGTATATCAATTAAATAGGAGAGACTACAAATGAATTCAAATTACAAGGTAAATTAAGGACACCCATTTCAAAGTGGAGAATCAGATTGAGACCGATTTAGAATTTAATTAGTTTGTTACTCCCCTCCTCATCTGCTTCTCCTCATCTCTTTAGATAAGATAACACCTTTTAAGTAAACTTTCCGAAATGCTCATCTAACTTCATTTGATTTTTCTTTAGTTCTTGTGGGGTCAGCGTTGTCCATGATGTAGTCTCCAATAAATCTATCACTTGTTTATTAGTTGGGTCAAGTTCATTGACTACTTCGAATAGTGCTTCGCTGCATAACGAGCGAACGTTGGCTAGTTTATGAGTACATGCCAACAGCACCAATCGTTTTCTAGCCTTCACCTTTAACTGGAAATCCACTTCAGGTACAGTTGACGTGTACTGCATCAACTTAATTGTGAGCCCTATCCTGGAAATGTTGCTTGTGTTAATCTGCAAATTGTAGCTCCTAACGAACAAAGCGTCATAGCTGAACTGTGACGGAAACTGTGTGTTTGCTTCAAAAAGTTTCACAAGCGTATTGAGTACTGCAAGAAACAGTTTGCTTTGGCGTGATGAAAGAGTCCCTCCTGGAATTTTTAGGAGTGATAACAAATTCAGGAAAACAATCTGTTTATTTGCCTCCGAAATAGATTCGAGAAACACTAGTAACTCTGTAAAAGATTCTTTCATTATTACAGAACTTGCTGTGAGTGCACCAATTGTAAATGTAACTCCTCTCCAGAATTCAAGTGAAAGTTCACTAATCTCAGATGAATCAAAAGAAGTCTTTGAGAAGACCACTTGCTCATTTTCGTCTTGTAGAATAACCCCACGATAAAACTTAAACAAGAGCTTGAAGTATTTACGGAAACTCAACTGATCAACCTGTATCTTATGCTCCAATATCAAGCTGAATGCAGCGACTCTAACTCTATCAAACAATTCTCCTGATAACCTGATTAATTTCAACATTATGCGTTTATCTTTAATTGAGTTCTCATCAATAAGATTAATAATAGCAAGTCTTATCTTAGATCCAACATCTCCTTGGTTAGTAATTGTATAGTCATCTAAAAGAGAAACCAATTTGTGAGTTGCTGGTTCAGATAACCCACGACAATTTAGACTCAAACAGTTTATCAAATTACAACGAACATCCGCATCAACTTTTGGATTTGCAATAATTTTGATAAACTCATCTGCTGGATCGAAATTATAGTAGAACACTACCTTCGATAATATGATATTATTGTTGGTGAGGTAGTGTTGGATCTTTTTAATATGCTCAGCACGGAAACCCTGCTTCAACTCTTTAAAAAACTTAACAAATTCTTCAATTAAATCGTCAGTTGCATGCATACGAAGAATATTGAAAATGTTATCCCAGTATTCCTCAATTTCAGTATCTTGAGAAATCAAGAAGTTAACCCACTTCATATATGCTTCAGCAGTTTCTATAGAATCGCGGTGGAAATCAAACTTGAAGTCATTTAAAGATTCACGTATTTTTTCAAGAATATCTGGACTAGCATCCCCAAGCGTTATCAAATCACATACTGGGTATAATAATCTGTTGTCGAGTAACTTCTCAATGAGGTCATGAACTTGAATCTGTTTTTGCTTGTTACCGATATGATTGTCTTGAATATTGTTACTCAATAATTGCCTGGTGTACTTGGAGTTTAATTTATGGAACTCAAACTTGTAGTCAGGGTTTAACAAATTGTCCACCAAGTATGGTAAGAAGAAGTTCTTACTGAAACCCAAAGATACTAATCCGTCGATCAAAGTAAAAGACTGTAAATTAGAACTGAGTACAGAATTATTAAACAATTCCATAAACCCAATAATAAATTCACCTAGTTCTTCACCCAGACTAAAATACTGTATGAATACCATATTCCCAAACCTTCCAATTAATTCCTGTAAAACTGCCACCCCACATCGTCTTAATATAAGCTCTGAGTCCATGATAATTACCAACAATAAATCAAAAAGAATGGACTCCATTTGAGACACGACAATATCACTTTGATCAAGCATCCTGAACAAGGCCCACAAAACAAAGCACGAAGAGTCTCTAATTTGACTCCCCAAAGTCGCTGAAAACCGCTTCTGTTCAAAAAATAAGGTCTTGTGGACAATGCTGAAAACAACAGGAACTAAATGAACAGGCAAACATTTGTTCAAACAAACATATCCTAAATAAAGTAGTATTGTATGATACGATGGTATTGACACCTGCTGAGTGTTAAGAGTCAAGTTACTTTGAAATTCTGACTCTTTACCAATAATAACTAAGCCTTCGATTTCCAATTGGTTTATCATGTATATTACCAATTGCTCCTGGTAATTGCCGGCCCCATTCAATGCTAAATTCTGGGTTAACAACAGAAGTGATTTGGCCATTGCGTACCTCAATGTGGTGTCAAAGTTATTGTGAACTTTGAAGATATCATTCAAAAGATTGTTAATGATATTAGTAACCATTTTGAAGTCTGAGTTCTTGATATGGATGGTCGATAATCTGCTCAATATTTTGATCATGTAGAGAATATTCAAGTTGTTGAGTTCGTTTTTGGTTAGAAAGTTGATTACATCGATCGAGATCAACTTGTATATAAGGGACAACGTTTCAGGCCCAACCTTGCTTCTTTTCAATATTTTGTTTATTGTAATCAAGTGGCCCAATTTAATAGAACCGTTAACACGGTCGATTTGAGTCCATTCTTCTTCTACCAACTGAAAGTATTCTCCCAATATGTCAAGGTCTGGTCTTGTGAGTAATCTGGATAATAAAATCAGCGAAACCAATTGATTCTTGGACGCATTGAAGTGTTTGGACAAGTTATCTAATCCAACTTGGTGTAAGTTTGTGACTAATAAAGGATCAATTTGGTTTAATTTAAAAGGTACAAGGACCAAGTTACTGAGCCAAATTAAACATAGGAAAACCTCATTATCATTTGGGTTATTTTTCACTAGCTCCAAGAGCTTGGGTATCAAATAAACATCACTTGAGAAGTAGTTTGTTATATTTTTGAAGCCTCGTATTTTTGAGAAGTTGTAAACCAATTCTCCAATCCCGTTGGATAAAAAGGTATACTGTTCACTTGAATGAAGCAGCAAGTAAAGGTTGGAAAGAATATCAATGTACGGGGTTAAATGTGCGTCTAATAGTTTCGGACTAGGTTCAAATTCATTTATCAAGTTGATTGATTTGGTGAAGATTGATTTCGATGTCTCGTAACTATCGTTTGAGGAGATTGATTTTGAAATTGTGTTATGTACGAGTGTAGCTAGGTTGTTGAGATGTGTGTGAAGACGCTGGTGTAGTTGCGTTTCCTTTTTAAGGATATCATTTTCAGTGAGGTCGTCCATGTCGTATAGTAAACTAATATAGTGATTAGTGATAGCTTCACAAAATGACTAGAGAGATTGACTTGGTGAACAATCTTTATATGTTGAATGATTTCAGACAGAATGAATGTATCATGGATATCCTTCCTAACGAATTCCCTTGAATCTTCGTAGTTGTATTCTACTGATTGTGATCCTACTTTGTTTGGTCCAACTCGGTTAAGTTTCCTCACTAAAAATATGAATGCGAAATTTTTCACCAACATTAAAAAGTCATCATTATGTCCCAGTTCTACAAGATAACACAGCTCAGGTCCATTATAGGGATGCCACCCAAGGTGCGCAAGAACATTGCTGCATTAGGGTTGAAGAGAAGAAACCAGATTGTATACCAGACAGTGTCTGTGGCTGCAGCTCATAGAATAGCAGTAGTTAAAGAGCTTGTCAAAGTTGAGTTGGTTGATCATAGAAAGAATGAGAGAGAGTTGGCACAAGAAAGAAAGTTTGATCCTGGGTTTGAGCTTTTAAAGGGAAAGTCGTTGACTAAGGTTTATGAGTAGTTGTTAGGTTAGTCGTGCTAAGGAGCGATGAACTCATATGAAAGCATGGAAGATTATCAGAAGATCTCAACATTATTGAGAATAATACAGAACTTGAGACATAACTCCACATAGATAAAGGTATGGTTGAGATTCTAGGAGTCTTTCATGATTGGTTACTTGCTTCTGTGTATATAGATTCGGTGAAGCATTATAATACAATGAAATTTGGAATGTTTTGTAAAAAGTGGAGAGGTGATGATGTGGTGATGGAGTAGATTAAGCGAAGTTGAAGTTGGAGATGCCTACGGATTTGAAGCTGCCGGAATGAAATTAGAAAGTACTTTTTCTATACCACATGAACAAGTTCAAAAGAAAGTAAGCTACTTGGATCATGCTACAAGTTGTGACTCTGAGATATATGACTCTCGATAGAGAGTAGCACTCGCAGCACAATCAGGCAATACATACTCAAGTATTTCAAGCGGAGACTACTCTATTGCTTTAAGCGCAATGTTATCGTAAAGTGATTAAGAGATGTGGGCTGTAATTGTATTTGAATACTTCTATCTCTCAAATATGAATCTAAATTAAGTAAGATGTTTCAGAGATTTACTTATAGACGTTAGGCTAAAGTGATTGTTGGGCTATATCCAATTACCAATGTATGGTATTTTTTCCCATATTTGCACCCAAAATTGATGGGAAGAATGGGAAGGCAGTATATAATTTAAGCAAGTGTCTCATAGATCATGTCTAAACTCATATTCAATTGGTAGATGGAGTAGAAGTTGTGTTTCAGTTGTGTTTCAGTTGACAATAATCAGACATGCTTATTCATTGTTTTTATGTCAATGAGTGTGTCTTAAGCAGTGTGTTTAAGAAAGAATTAAGTAGATGCGGAAGAAAGTAGAGAAGAGTCGAAAGAAATACTTGTAAATACGATAACTTAAGAGTAGCTAACAATGTTTAAGCTTTTAGTGTCAATTGTACGTTCTTTTTCGTTGTGACATCCTTAATGTACAATTGACACATTGTTCTGTGGTCTGATTAAAAATGTATGCGATAGATTACTGGTGAGAAGGAAAGCTCAAGTGATTGAAACCTATCATAACCTGTATAACAGACAAACAACATAATCAACTCTAACATCTCAAAGGTATCTCAGTACAACCTTTCCCACCTATTTCTTAACTTCTAGACCTCATCTCCAAAACCATGCTTGTGATTGGCTGATTCAGACACGTGATCCATCATATACAAGTTTTCAAGTTTTTGCACCAACCAAATTTTTCAAAAACATCAGATATCCAAGCTTGTTCACAAACAATGTTTTATGCAATTAAAGCCTCGCAGCGGAATAGAGTCACGAGCTCCCTATTCAGCTCTACATTTGCTATATGCGTGTTGATGGTGAGTGCCAACTCGTTGTTCCCATGTCCTATTGACAATGTCCATGGAAACGATTCAGTAATAGAAGAAAGGTTAAGGAAGTCCGAAGAGAAGAAGAAGTAATTCAGCTTCTTGGATTCGTTTTACCTTTGATTAAATTATACAACAAACTAGAGGATGACACCACTAGAATCCTCGAATTGAAGCCCAATCCATGAGCTGAGCTGAGATGATAGAGTCTTGATATTTTCGAGACTCATGTTATGACAATCAACAGCCATGAGGTTGGCTCGTTGAATGAAAATCCTCACCCTGGGATTTAATCATCCAATATAATATACTCATTTACTAGATCCAATCAGCTTCTTCAATTGTCGAGTGATTATATTTTACCAACACATCATTCCCCACTATAAAAAAAGTGGACCGATTGAAGAAACACAACAACAACATACTATGTTAACTTTTGGCAATTCGAATGAATTGTCCCCTGCATGTCTATTGACCATTCACTTCTTCCTTCATATTTACATGTATATACTACTTTACTGTACATTAATATATACCAATACAATGAACATAATATTGACCAATAAGAGCCATCGAGAGTAAACAGAAGACGTGAATACTTTTTTTTGCTATATAACATATTACCAATCAAAAGACAAAGAACAAAAAGTACGACGGATAATTATAAAGTAAATGACTAAATATCTAACTTCCAGATCAAGACCAACAACAAACAAACAATTAGACATCCCAATTGGGAAACCAAATAAGCTGCAAAATATTAATGACATCGGCAATATAAAATTAAGATAGATCCCAATTTGTTCTGGATTTTTGAAGTCATTACAATGTTGTCTTATAACGTTCATCCTTCGGTGACGCTTGATTATGATTTCCCCATTGCAGATGTCAGGGAATCGCAATCTACTACTTTCAGAGAGTCTGTGTTTGCGAGACTGTTGAAGATTATGGATGATCCAGCTGTGAAGAGCCCAACAGTGTTGAGCCAGCCAATTTCGAAGACGTTTAGTAGCGGTAATAATATTGACCCGCTTGCAGAATTGTTAGCTGAAAATAAGCTGAGTGTCGAAGCTTTTGAATTGGAGTTACCATTTACTAGAGAGAATAAGGTTGAAGTTGCAATCCCTGTCAAGATTGCAAGTACCACCAAAAAAGCTCCAAGAAAACGGGGCGCTGTTCAAGAACCAATTGAATCTATTGAGGATAGCTATGAAGCAGATGATTCATCAATATACAATACTCCTATACCTAACAAGACTATATACTTTAGTCCTTCTGGTTCATCCAAGAAACCGTTGCAGCTGACACCAGTTTCGCTTTTGAAAGAGCTTAAACAAAAGACAAGTATGAAATTATTGAGAATGGAGAAAGCAGTTGTAGCACCTGTTTTGCCGTTTACACTGCCCAAAGCACTGAAAAAGACAGAAGAAAACCCAGCTGATGAAAGTGACTTTGATCCTTTGGCCTGTCACGCAAACAATATCATGCGTATGGCAGTAGACTCTACCATGATGGGCTCATCATTCTCACTTTCATTCCTGTCCACTTTCGCTAATGACTCGGTTTTACAATCAAAGAGAAGAAACGAAGATGAATCAGACAGAAGTGTTCTTGAAGGCTTGAAACAAAAGAAAAGTAAGAGTTCGTTTGTGAAAAAGAGAGCAGAGAGAATTGAGATCAATGCAGCTGACTTGAAAGCAGCAGTAGGAGCCACTTCACTCAATGAATAAACCATCTAATCAGGTGATCCTGAGATATTCTCTTCTACTGAAGTTTGTTACTTAATTAAGTGGCTTCATTAATTATACAAACTCTTCTTCGGAGTGGTGACTTTTCGTGCCGGCACGCTTACTCAAACACAACTTTCATATATCCCGAGTCCCTTTCGTCATAGTCACGTAAATACTTCTTTTCCCCACTAGCAGCATAATCTATTAAATGAGAATCTTTACACCCTTGTGAATCCCAGTAGTCTAAATCAAACGGTATGTTAATGCCCTCTTTCGTGAGGAAATCTTGAACTAACTTATCACAATGACCATTGTCTATCAAGTGTTGGTAGAGTAAAACCTCTAAGCTCTCTTTGTAGCGTCCACACATATTTGCGGACATTAATGAAACATACCATTCAGGTGGTAGCTTACCGTATCTTTTCAATAAATATTTAAAGAGAACCATTGAAGATTCCTTTGCTGCTGGCGACACCGCCATTGTGTTTATAAGTATACTAAACAGATCCTTGTCAAGATATTCCTTGAAATTAGGATCTTTATCGAACAATACTGACAATATTTGAACTGAAGCAGTAAAGTTTTGGTGCAAATTAATATGATTAAGAAGACAGTTGATGAATATCGAGATTGTGTTTGTATGGGCTTTGATTTCCTTTAAATAATCAAAGTGTTTTCCTGTAAAATCTTTGAGCACAGTTATATTGGCCAACATATTGCCAAATTTTGAGACATGAAGGTTATCGTTAGACAATTTGCGAGGACGTACAACTTGGTTCCATTCGTTTTCTTCTGAGTTTCGGATTAATTCCGCAACAAGGAGTCTTTTTGCAGATACGCTGGCGATATTTTCGTCAAACACTTTGTACTGGAAGAACTTAGCAGACATTGCCAACGTAATATCCTTGTAGTCAATATATGTATTATCTTTGGTAAATTTGGTTGAAATGAAACCATCGAGAACAGATAAGACCCGCATGACACTTGCATCAATTTCTTCCTTCAGTGGTAGCGTTTCCCGTACATCTGGATCTTTATTGTAACAATAAGCTTCGATGATTTTCAAGCACAAATCTTTAGTTAATGCTTTCTCACCTCTAAGAGATTTGTGCAAGTAGTGAGACTCGATTAAGGAGAGCGTCAGGTCCACATCTCCATTTATAGACAAGATATGCAAAATTTGACCGATCATTTCGTCAGTAAGTGTTGAGATAAGATCATTGGAAGTACCCAAAACAGCTTGTTGCGTTGATATTTTTGAATCTTCAAAGCCTTTCATGATGTAGTCGTCATAGCAAGATTTCATTAGTTGGTAGTGATTTGATTTCATGGCTGTATTTATACACATGTTCCAGATTTCAGAGACATCCTTTGTGGTGAGTGAACTGTTGGTAGCTTTTTCTTTCTCACTTAAAGGATTCTCAGTTATACTCTTTAGATGAAAGACTTCAAGGTATTCTACTATTTTATCACAATTGGCAACCTGGCTAAGATGATTGAATAGCTTCTTGATTGGAATACAACGTAACAATTCCTTTTGCAGTCTAGATTTCAGTAACAAGTCCACGTACTCCAATGCAGTATCTATCTGGTGAGTATTGAGTAGAATATTCAAATATGCATTATGATACAATTGTTCCAATTCTTTAAAGTTAGGAATCTGGGACATGTACTCAAAATGTAGATTCAACATCATTAATAAACTTGTCAGCGAGCAATTGTCAAAGCAAGAAAGTAGGTTATGAGTTAACCAGTACTTCTCTTTATCGTCCAAAGGAGCTACCAACTTGCGGTTCTGCTTATAATAGTTGATAGCATGGTAATATATGAACAAGGCTAATTTCAGTTGGTCTCCAGATATTTGCTGAGACGAGGCCAAAGTTCTTAGGACCCATTTGAATGTACTCAAAGGAACTTCTAATTTATAGTTGGATGCTTTTGACAAGAAGTTTGAGACCTTATCATAGTTCTTATGCTGAAGTAAGTCTTTTATATGTAAGTTTCTTGAATCTGGAGATGGAAATGCAGTAGTAAAACGGGTCCAGTCAGTAGTAGTTTCATGAGACTGTGAAGTCTTAGTATTAGGATTAGACTTGAATCGTTGAGTTAGATACAAAGCATGAGGATTTCGTATTCCCAATTGAATGGTTCTAGAAGCTCTTATGATCATCGCTTACAAGTTTTTTCAATCAAACAAAAGTGTTTAATAAAAGTAAGAAAGTGTTGGTTCAAACAGATTAGAAGGTGATTCGAAGGAAACAAAGAATACAAAGTGGTCATCAATACAGAAGGTTAATAAAATAGGAAGGGAAGATGATTCGAAACTTTACTCGTAAGTTAGCTACCGGGGCTACAGGCAATAAATCACAATTTAATGTGTTCGATAGAAGAGCCAAACTTATCCAGCGATCTAAGGCAGCACTTAATGCAGAAGCTTCAAGGAAAAAAGATTACTTGAGAGATGAAGTCGCTATACGTACTATTGAGAGACTTGCCTTTATCACTAGAGACTTCCCCAAGTTGTTAGACTTTGGCTCATCACTGGGTAATTTGTTGAAAAATTTGTGCACTGAGAGTGTGGTACCTCCACAAGGAGATTCAGTAGATGAACAGATCATACGCCAGCTCAATTCTGATAAGGTTGCGATCAGAAATAAGATTGGTGAGTACGTGATGTTTGATTCTTCAAAAGCTATGCTCGAAAGGGATGCGATTCCGGAGGAATTCCCAGGAGTAATTACTAAACACGTTGGGGATGAAGAAGCATTTGAACATGAATGTTTGAAAGAGAATGAATACGATGTAGTTGTTTCCAACTTGGCATTGCACTGGATAAATGATTTGCCCCAGACTTTGGCCAACATCAACAAGGTGCTCAAGCCAGATGGGCTCTTTTTGGGTACGATTTTTGGTGGAGATACCTTGTATGAGTTAAGGACGCTGTTGCAGTTGGCAGAGTTAGAACGTAGAGGTGGAATAACTCCAAGAGTATCTCCGTTGGTACACTTGAATGATATTGGAACATTGTTGAACAGAGCAGGGTTCAGTATGTTGACGATAGATTCGGAAGATATTGTAGTGGGTGGATTTCCAGATATAGCCAGTGTTTGCGATGATTTACAGGCAATGGGAGAACAGAATGCGGTTCTTTCCAGACTGAATCTGATTCCAAGGGATGTTTTAATTGCAGCGAATGAAATTTATAAAGGGTTACATGGAGAGACGCATAATGGGGAAGTGTCTTTACCTGCTACATTCAGTGTGATATTTATGATAGGGTGGAAGAAGAGTGAGAGCCAACCAAAACCATTGGCTAGAGGTACAGGGCAGGTCAGTTTAAAAGAGGTCTTGACTTGAATAGAATCATGATTTAACAAATAAGAATGGGTAGTTCGACTGAACATATACTGAACTGCCCATGTTGAATGATTGTCTGTCATAGTATAGTGTATATAATTGTAAGTTCATTAATACAAAGTCTCCAAAAGGTAATGAAATATTCAAGATGTAATAGTAACAATGGGTGCAAAAACTAACTTCAAGGCAATGTTTACAATTATACTACAAGAAGAGAATAGCTCTTAAAGTGGCAATGTTTCAAGTTATACAGTGTCCACTTTGCACATTGAGTGTAAAATAATCTCAGACCATTTGAATACATAGTGTCAATACTAAGAAAACTACAACAATTGAGAATGTGAACAAGTACTTGAGGTACACATGGAACCTACAATACTGGAACCAAAAACAAGATGTAAAGCATGCTGAGAGTACAATTACTCACCTCAAACTCAAACCTTCTCAAAGCACTCCTTTCATTCAGTTTTCAATCTAAACTAAACATCTTACCTATTGTCTTTTAATTACTGAAGATCTACAATCTTATCTAGATTTACATATGCAGCAGTCAACCCAACAAACCCCCTATGAACCCTGAATTATTCATCGAAACAATAAGGAGAACACCCACACCCCTTTTTCGTTTAATAGCCTCATTTATCGCTTTAGGTGAGGAACTTAAGAAAGACGTTTAATTACATTTTGAGAATCACCACCCTTTGTATTTTAGACACGTTACATTGCTTCAATTTGTAGTGAGCAATTTTGATATCGTTTCTTTCGTGATGATTTTAACTGAGTCGATTGTCGAGGGGTGATTAGTGTTGGTATCACTGAGTCGAATGAGTCGAGGGGTTATTTAAGAAGCTGTGCACGCAATTCGGAGTTGTCGCCTCAGCAAGCAAAGGTTACGAGTGCGAAAAATCGAGCCAGCCAGATGGGGAGATCTAATTCTTGACTAGAGGCGTCGTTGCCATTAACCTCTAACAACAAACAAGCACAACTTGATGTTCAATCACAGCCCCACTCGCTAATCAGATAACTTTTCTCATACCTGGCAAGCTCAATTAAAGAACTCAGCCCATTAACGTCTACACACAAAACTACTCATCATTATTGTGACGAAGTTTAAAGTTGGGGAAGTGGAGAAATTAATGACGCAAACGGCATCTTTTCTCGTCGTGTGATTCTAATGGAACCCTGATACCTAGTAAAACTCGGACTTCGGAAGACAAAGCTTGTTTACCTACATCCCGGTACTATCTTTTGTCTAACTACACCATCATATCGTGTACGTTTTTTCATTTTTATTCTAATATTTATACATTGTTAGGATAAACGTTACTGTTCTTGCTATTGTTTCCAAAAGCCTTAACTACCAAACCTATAAAGGAAACCAAGAGTTAACCAGAATAGTTCTAGTTTGAGTCTTTTGGGAATTACCCATTACCATTTGAATTTTGATCTAGGTCAATCGAACAGTTTTACCTATAGACCATTTTTTGACCAGTGACTTATTTGAGCCCTTACCTTATTATGAATTATGTGTGTACTCCTTTTGAGTACATTTTTTTTAAGCAAACTTTAATGTGTTTACTCCGCTCCGTTTGACTTGCTTATTTCTCTTCCTCATCATCATTATCTTCTTCTTCTTCAAATTCTCATCACTTAACTAGTTGATGTATAAATTAATTGAAAAACTTTCTGAACACCTTCAGGACTTTCTTTTTCTCCTTGCGTGGAATTTCTGAAAACACGTCATATCTGTAGGCAACTTCATCATCTTCATCATCCTCTTCCATTACAGACAGGTTTTCCGACGATATGTGAGAGGGTAGTACCAGTCTCATGGAGTGATGTTCTACAGAATGAGGTTCATCTTCAGTTACTTCAATGTCAGACACGGTGGTTACCGACCTGCTAACAGGCAGGGCACACATCTCGTCATTAACTTCGAATATCTGTGAGCTTTGGTCTGTTCCAGAGTTGCCCGAGTTGGATTCATGCAGGTCGCTGTATTGTGCTTGGTGGTACGAGAAACGTTCCAGGAAATCGCCATAGTGCCGCGATTTACGTGGAGGGTGATCAAATTGTTGTGAGTGGCTGTAATGAGATGTCGTCACGTCGTACAGCGACAACGCACGTTTGGCTTTGACTGGAGTCACAGGTAAAGCTTTTCCAGTTGGAATTGTACCATTCACAATTCCAGCGAGTCCGCCCATCAGATTAGCTCTAGGGAAAGCCTTGGGATGCGATATATAATGAGCCAGACCCAGAGTATAGTTGGCAGGGGGAGCAGTGGTCAACGGAAGTAACTCGATCCTACGCTTAGGTGGGATCTTACTTGGATCGGACTGAAACACTTGCACTCTAACCATGTTTACTGTCTCCAAATTTTTTTGGATAAATCTAATCACGACCGCCTGGTTTATATATAAGCTGGATAAAAAATTTTTGGGTGAAGAAATGGAGTTAAAAAAGAAAGGAAGACGTGCATAGGGTTGCAGGGCTCAATTTTAATTGCACCTTTGCTATATATATTTGACATGTGTTTGACCATTCTGGAACAGTGGAGGGGAAGGTTAAAATAGGACCAGATTGGCGTTGAAACAAGGGAGGAATTTTGGTGGAATGTGGAGACGGGGTGGCCGCGAGGGGTTTTGAACGATTTTTTTTTTTTAAAGTGCCTTGAGAAGGTGCGGAGTAAGTCTCCGCACTTGTTCCCTCATTTCCTGTCTGTGCTTCAAACATCTCTTCCGCAATAATAAATCATGCATGGAAGATTAGGTGAACATCTGGGGTATATAAATAAAAGGAAGGAAGAGGTATCCAACCGACCGATACAAATCTGGGCTGTGTTATAAAGTAGGGGAGTTTTTGATCGTAGGAAACTGTAAGTGATGAGTAATTGATGTACTTTAAGAGTTGGTTGTATCTTTTCTTCTTCAATTAACCTTTACTTGTATATTTACTATTTTAGAACTCTAGATTGCTTGATTTCATATCTTATCAAGACCAAAAGTTCAAGTGGAGATGGACGGTCATTAAAGAGTTTCCGTTTACTATCACCGATAATTTGCTTGTTGTCAACTGAATAGTGAAAAACTGAAAATGCACGGCTCTCAATCTGGCTGATCTTTGTATAATTAAACGGGTCGTACAGGCACATCTTCGAAAGTGATGGCGTACGTTGAAATGTTGCAAACCTTCGCAAGAGGCTCAAGGTTCATGAGTTGGAGGATAACTATGAACCGAACCCTAAATTAACCTCCTGATTTCTCCGTAGATTAAACATTATACCTTATTGAATAATCGCTTAATTGAGTTACCAAAAGAAAAGACTACCACTTGACCGAGCTGCCGAGGCACCAAAATGGAGATAATATCGTTGGTATCAGGGTGCACAAAATCATATCGATGTAAGTCGAGCTTTGTGGAGTCTCCTTTTACTGTGAAGGTGGTGATGGAGCATTTAGAAGATGGTCTTTATAAAAGAACCAGAAGCAAAATGCCAAGATGTTAAGAGGTTATCGTATAATTTAGCTTTAGCAGAATGATTTAACGACGCTAAAGAAATTCAATTAATGCTTTTGAGTACTTTGAGTTCTTCGAGTTCTTTCAGTTCTTTGAGTGCTTTTCTTTTACGTTAGTATTCGCTGATGGTATATTTAACAATTATTGCTTCGAACAATAAAAATTTTGAGCATCGACATAATTGAAGAAACGAGGAACGTGGAAGAATTGGAACCAATTAAGAATGAAAGCAAGGAATAGGGTGATAAGAAAACTGAGCTAAATCTCTCTCCATCATTAATTTCTCATTCTCTCCATTTATCAAAAGCAGGTAATCAAAAGGAAAAGTTCCTATTATCAGATGAAATTAATGATTATAATTGTGTAAATTCTTTTTAATGGTGGCTCTAGAATCGAAGTACATAAAAACCATTTAATGTACAAACAATACCAGAAGTCAAATTATATACTAACCGAACTAAAGGCTACAGACTGTTGTTAATGCTCTGAATGTTGTGTAACAACCACATACTACCCCTTTAGTGTGTGTGTATTTTAACCTGAGCTTGAGACTCCTTGATTGCCCTTTTGCAAACCTTCACTCACATGAATACCACAATGCTAGTGTTCATAATCAACAAAGATCCCCCAATGTAAAATGTGTCATTGGCGTGGTCATTTGAGGCAATTTTAACCCGCACAATCCAGGTCATGGATATATTTAGCCCATCTTACGTTTAATCCTTTTGACATTTAAGGAGTGTTTATTGTTTCTAGCGGTTTGCTGACTGAGTCTCGGTTGGAGTCTGACGTAGATTTGAAACAGATTAATTGTTTTGAATGTGTTACGAGGAAGAGTGTAGGTGAATTCTCAGTGTGTCTCTTTACTATACTTTTATGTAGAGCATTAGTACTAATGATACTAATGTGGATGTCCCCATAAGGAGAAGTAAGAACGCATAGTAATACTTACATGCTGTACTAATGAAGAAATAAAATGGCGTATTCACAGCAAAATAGAAATGTCCCAGTTTATTACTTGATCCATCTACCTTCACAATTCACAAGTTGGAGAAATAGAGAAAATGTTGAATCTATTTCATGGTATATTGCAACATCCACAATATTTTTCGCACCCAATAAGATGAAGTTGGTAACTGGAAGCTGGGGATTTGCTTTGAGTGGTTTGGTAGTTGCCTTGTAGAGTTATAGATTAATTTAGTAGTAATGTTTTCTCTCATAAGAGAAATTGTTAGCTAAGAGCAGATCTTTAAGTTATTCAAGTTTCCTTGAACTAATTAGTATATCTTGTTGCACCCCTAACAGTACCCATTTCGTTTCTGATCATTTACACCATAGATGGTTATGTACTGAAAAATCTCAAAACTGAATATCATCATACCTCAAGTAGGAATTTTCAGATTTATCATTACCCCGTACTACAAATCGAATTCAAGAATTAAATTTCAGCTTACCCTGACCGAAGACCACAAATATTACTTCTTAAATGAAACTATATAATAATTCAAACCATAAACCTAAGACTATTCTGATGCTTAAGTTAAATTCTGTCAAACTCTATTAACGTTTTAGTGGGGTTGCAGGTTAGAAGTTATTGCTCACTAATTATTCATTCGAATCTGGTTTAAATTATACGTTTTCCTTGTTTATGTTATAGAGATGCTACTATCACAACTTCCATCATCAACATATACTTTTATAGACATCTCTATCCTGTCAATATCTTGTTCATCGCCTTCGCTTCTCTATAAATCAATATCTTAAATGTACAGCACATTCTATTAAAAACTACTACACTTCCCTTCATGTACACTACATCTATTCACTCTCTTCCCTCCACCTAACACATATCATTACTGACTAATACACTCTACCCTTCACTAAAGGATCCACACCTCTTTCTACTGACTCACTATCACAAGATAAATCAGCTTTTTTATCATCACATGACTCCCCACAAACCCCATAAAGAAGCCGATCGACGCTCCCGATTACTTTTATCATTTACTTCAACATGGCAAAGAAGAAAAACACCCAGATAGTTTTGCCAACTTATACGTTGGATTCCAACTTGATCTTACTCCCTGGGATCATCTACAACGTTACTTTCAGTCGTTTCAAGGCCGCAGCTCTTCTTTATCGTTTCAAAGACCTTGTTAATGTTCCTATCATTAACAATTTACTCGCCGAGTATGATTTCGAGAGTCCTGACAGTCCCTCGGTAGTTTCATCTGATGCTGCTGATGGTATCTCTCACTTGGCTCTGGAAAAGAGAAACCAGTTTGATTCTTTGGTATTTGCTGTTGACCCTAATGTCGACAAGATCAAAGAACCCTCAGTAGAAAAGAACAAGGATCCCAAGACTCCACCTCCAACACCAGCACAGCAAAAGCAGGAAGCATCGTCTGTATTAACCATCGTACGTGTTGTTGGGATTATCGATGACACCACCAACATCAAACTTACTCTCCAAGCAGTGAGCCGAGGCTTACGTATCCCCCCCACACGAACTTTACGCAAAAATGAGGTCTTCATTGAAGCCGACGCTAACATCACGGTAGAATACTTGAGAACCAACTTCAAACAGTTGCGTTCCGATGCTTACTTGTTGTTTGATCGCATCGATGAATTTTTGGTTGCGTACCGTAAAGCCTTGGCTGCCCCCACAAACAACGGCAACAACAATAACTCTAGCACTGGAAGTACTGGCGCAGGCGGCGATTTGCTCACGCTTAACCCTCTTGCGAACGCCTTTTACTTGCAACTTGCTGGTTCCAAGGACTTTTCCAAGGCATATAACTCGTTGCAGCAATTATATGGTCTGTTCCTGACCTCCGAAACAGACGAATCTAAGGTGCGCATTCAAGCTGAGTCCTTTCTCCGCTTGGTCGACATCACAGCTGCTGTTTTACCATTCCCCAACCATGCCAAGCACCAGTTGTTGCGTGAGTTTAACCCTACAGGTCGGATAGCAAAAATGGGGGCAATGGTGCGTGAACTCATTGACGTTTTTGAAAACTTACTGAACAACAACTCGTTTGTCAATCACTGGTTCCACAATGAAGCCTCTAACATTCAGCGCGCTACTGTTGTGGCCAACCAATTGAAATCGATGAGAGTTGTTTTGGAAGGTATGACTAAAAAAGGACCACCCAAGACTCGCGCATTGGTACGTAAAAAGCAGCAGGAGCCTCTGGAAGAAGATTACGATGATGACATTGACGATGATGACGACGATGATGAGCTCCGTGCTATTACGAACTTTATCAAGAACAAACTCCCACGCGTCAGCACACTTTCACTGGACTCCAAAAGACTTATTGTCAAGGACTACAAGCGGATCAAGCTGCTGCTGGGTGGCAACGGCGGAGGAGGTTCTGACTTTCACGTTATCCGCAACTACTTGGAAATCGTCATGGACATTCCATGGGACAAGTACGTAACAAAATTCAAATCTGATCGTGAAATTGACTTGGAAGCAGCCAAAAGACAGTTGGACTTGGACCACTATGGGTTAGAGCACGTTAAGAAACGTTTGATACAATACTTGGTTGTGCTTAAATTATTGGGAATCAACGCAGAAAAGAAGGCAGAAGAATTAAAGAAGGAAGAAGCTGAGGACTCAAACGAACCTTCCAATAGTGCTATTGTCATTGCAAACAACGATGAAACATCGAGTGCCCACAAACAGGCGCGCTCAAAGGTACAATCTTCGTACGACGAGTCGAACTCGTCGGCCGCAATTAAGGCAGCCAAAACCAACAAATCTCCAATCATCATGTTGGCTGGTCCACCTGGAACAGGTAAGACGTCTTTGGCTAAATCGATTGCCCAATCTTTAGGACGTAACTTCCAACGTATTTCTTTGGGTGGTGTAAAGGACGAAAGCGAGATTCGTGGCCATAGAAGAACATATGTCGGAGCTATGCCAGGTTTGCTCATCCAGGCGTTACGTAAAGCACGGTCTATGAATCCAGTTATTTTATTGGATGAAATCGATAAGGTTGTTGGTGGAAACGCAGGAACTAAATTCAATGGAGATCCTTCTGCCGCCTTATTGGAAGTGTTGGACCCAGAACAAAACCTGACTTTCATCGACCACTACTTGGGTTTCCCCGTGGACTTATCACAAGTTATATTTATTTGTACTGCCAACGAGCCTCAAAACTTGTCAAGACCTTTGTTGGACAGAATGGAAATGATTCCAGTCAGCGCATACGACTACAATGAGAAACTCATTATCGGTAAAAAGTACTTACTCCCAAGACAGGTGAAGCGTAATGGATTCCCTGACAAAGGATTGTATGTGTCGATAGATGATTCAGTTATGAAAAAAATTATAGTCGACTATACTAGGGAGGCAGGTGTGCGTGGGTTTGAGCGTAAACTTGGTACAATCTGCCGGTATAAGGCAGTTGAGTACTGTGAGCTGTTGGAAAAGACCAATGAGGTTTATCAAACAGTAATTGAAGAAGCTGACTTACCAAAATACTTGGGAATTCCATTCAGCAGCGGTGACTTCACTGCTGCTGAAACCACCATTTCGAACGGAACGCGCGTCGGAATTGTCAATGGATTGTCGTATAACTCGGATGGCTCAGGCTCAGTATTAGTCTTTGAAAGTATTGGATTTGACAAGCGTATTGGTAACCCCAATAATGTTAACTCAGGATGCTCACTCAACATGACTGGAAGATTGGGAGAAGTTTTGCTGGAATCAGCCAAAATAGCTCTCATATTCATCAAGCTGTTAGTATACAAAGGACTTTTAAGCTTAAAAGAGAAAGACCTGGACGCTCTCGTAGAAACATTCAGCAATTTGGACATTAACTTGCACGTCCCTATGGGCCTGATTCTGAAAGATGGACCATCTGCCGGTATCACTATGGCTATGCTGTTCCTCCTGTTGATCTTAGAGAAACCAGTACCACACGATATTGCCATGACCGGAGAAATTACTTTGAGAGGATTGGTATTGCCAATTGGTGGATTGAAAGAAAAACTCATGGGTGCCCATTTAAACGGAGGCATCAAAAGAATGGTTGTGCCACGTGAAAACCGTAAGGATTTGATTGAGGAGTACAGTAGAAGTATAGAAGAGGCTGGGACTGTTGACTCCAACTTGGTCAATGACTTATTGAGAGATAATGAAGACGCCGACTACAAAATGACCCAAGTCGAAGATTTCTACTTTAACAAATATGGAATTCAAGTTTACTATGCTAGAGAATTCTACGATGTTATGAAGGTTGTTTGGGGTGAAGAGGATGTTTTGTTGAAGTTGGAATCAAGAAAAATGTTGGAGTATCACTTGTAAACACTTCATTAGAAAAGCAGGTTTTTATCAATGAACGATTACGAATAAAAAACAAGACATTGAGCGTAGATCAACTCAGAAGTAAGACTGTAGCAAAATCTAGAGCAGATACAAGTTAATTCTACAAGTTAATTATTATGATGAACATACATTCTTGATTCTATATTATATTCAAGTGTGTGACAGAAAGAAAAATTCATCTTATTATACCCTTCTTCTCTTCGAATCACCACCAGCATCACTATTCCTGTTCTTTCTTCCCTCCTTTTCAAAGTAACTTTTCTTTCTTTCTCTTTCCTTCTCCTTTCTAAACTCGTCCTTCTTAGCCATAGCCTTAAGCTTAACCTTGAACTTGGCATCTTTGTCAGTCTTTCTCTTCTTTTCCTTTTGAGACTTTACAGATGCAATCTTCGTCAACAAATCACGAGCCTTTTGTTCCTCTTCTGTAAGAACAACTGCTCTCTTTTGTAAGTAGGTTTGTGCTTTTCTTGTTTTCTTATCAACAACTTGATCCTTGAATGGAAGTTTTGCTTTAAGTGATCTAGGTACTTTCAAGGAGTTGAATTTCCTCTCTTGTCTCTCGATCTTTTTGTAGGCAGAGTCGGCTTGCAAAGGTGTTTGGATATCCAAAGAAGCTCTGACAGCACCAGTCAATCTCATACCCTTCCAGTCACCGTGGTTGTCCATCAACATCGAGGTTACAGGGTTATAGAATTGCTTGACCTTAACTGGGTACCAAGTTTTCAAAAATACTGTATCAGACATCAATATCTTGTCCTCAAAAGTAGCTCTGAAGTTACCTTCGGGTTTGGACAATGCACGTTTAATTTCACCTCTAATCCCGGATACGGTTCTAATTGAAGCACCTTCAAACTTCGCGACTTCAAGCGAGTTACTGAACATATCCTTAATGAAAGCAGTGTTCTTGAACACTTGGGATGGATAACCAACCAATTTCAACTTCTTGACTATTTCAACAGACGAGTTCAAGTCTTCCACTATACCAGTGGCAGCAACTCTGAAAGCACCTGTAGTTGACTTATTGTCTATGATATTGAAACCAACAAAGGTAGTGTTTGGAGCCACCAATGGACCATAAAAGGAGGCAAAACAATATGCGTGTTCTGGGGTATACTTCAACATTCTATTTCTCGTACGCGAGTCAGAAGTTGTATAGATAGGTAATGTTTGGAACCGTCTCCATCCCAATGACAAAATAAGTGGATCTTGAGACTTCAAGATCTTTTTGTGCCAACGATGTCTTCTGATTCTTACATTCATAATTCCGAATCTCGATTCAGTGGCTAAAAGACCTCCGAGTACAATAGGGAATTTTGGTTGCAAATGTTCAATAAATTCACAAGGAATCTTTTCAAAGACAATCTTGACATAGGAACCGGCCCTGTAACCTTCAATCTTGACTCTAGTTTCAGGGTCTAACGACTCGTATTCTGCCTTGTTGATTTCCAACTGTTTGGCCATTTTGTTCTTTTGGAATTCGTACCATGTGTCTGCTTCAGTGTCACCTTCTGGATCGTCTGCACCAAACTCTCTATCTTCCTCTTCTTCGAATTGCATCTTCAAGTTGGCCTTCTTAGCAGCATTAAGTTTTCTCTTTTCTTCAGTGGTTAACTTGGATTCGTCAATTGTGTCTTCCTTTTCTTCTTCTTTCTCGAAATCAGCAAAGTCGTCGCCTTCGTCGCCTTCGTCGGAATCGTCACCTTCCGAATCAGAGTTCTCTGGAGCAGATGTTTTAGTGCTCTTGGATTCATCTTCCAAGTCTTCGAAATCTCCATAAACTTCTTCATTTTCATCATCTCCTTCTCCTTCTCCTTCTTCTTTACCTTCAGTTTTGTCATCACTCATTTTAGGAGCAATCAAGAACCTAGATTTCAATTGCTTGTAGCCATTCTCATATTCTTCATCGTCATTTTCAAGTCTTGAAGCATCAAACTTTTCCTTCAATTTTTCAATCGAAGGATACACTGGTTGGAAAGTGTCTAAATCTTCAGATGTGTCCTTAGTGTCTACTTTTTTGAAAAAGGCCTCTTCATCTTCGATATCTTCTTCTTCAGAGTCTTCCTCTTGACGGCTATCAGATTTCCATTTTCTAATAACTTCATTTGGTTCAAGATTATTCAAATAGAGCAATTTGTTGATGTCCCATTTACGTTGCACTGAACCCTGTAATCTACGAGCCGCAGACATGAATCCATCGTCTTCATCAGATGACAAAGACAGGTCTTCCACAAACTCTAACTCGTCTTCTCTGTATTTGTTTTTGAAGTCGATTTCGACTAATTTTGGTTCGGATTCTTCATTTTCATTGTCTGAAGCATCTTCAATGTCATCAAACTCATCGTCTTCTTTAACAGATTTTCCATAAAGTCTAGCTTTTCTCATGCTTGTTCTACCTACATCGGTAACTTCTTCATCGTCATCAAGTTCAGATAAGAGACCACCTTCTTCATCTTCGTCTTGATCCTCTGACTTATTTAAGGCTTTTGATGATGAAAATAATTGTAATCCAGGTCCATCTTCAAATCTTTCTGTCATTGTTCTATCCACACCTTGCAAGTCAGTGACAAATTTCTCACCTTCACCCAATTCTCCTCCTGGTACAAAAGATTCACGGGCTCCCACGTCAATGTAAACTGCATCTCTATCGACAAGAACACCACCGACGTCCGACATAGGGGCATATATGAACTTTTGTCTGTCTTCTAATCTCTTACGTCTTCTTGTAGTCTTGGCCACTGGTTCTCCTGCTTCAGCAGCAGCCTTGGCTTTCTCTCTTTCCAAATCATCTATTCTTTGTTCAAAGTATGGAGTTGGACATGGATCAGGTAACTTTTCAACAGAGTGTACTGTGTAATCACCGACACCGGCAATATGTACCAAAGCGTTTTGAGCTGCTAACGGAGTACCGTGCAAGTACCCGTAAATTGCAACTTTTCTATCACACTTTGGGTTGTCAGAAATAGTTTGTGGATGTGTTAAGTCAGTCACACGGTCAGCCATCATGTATGGATGCTCGTTTCTCCATTTTAAGGGTCTGAATTTCATGACAGATATGAATCTTGACAAGTTCAAGATTTCTCTGTCAGGGTAACGTCCATTGATAACACCCGAAAGATAGAACAACTTGGCACCTTGATATACTTCAGTCCAGAATCTATGCTTCAATCTTTTCTTAGAAGTTCTTAATGTCGATTGAGACTTGAACAAGTCCAAATGTGTAGATACACCCAATACACGAGGCATACCGTGGTGCTGTGCAATATTCAAAAACTCCATGGTTTCCATTTCCAATCCAAAGTTTCCGTCAATAAGAAGCAAAACGAGATCTGCAATCTTAGCAGCGTCAGTCATCGAGTTCAAATCGTTGCCTACTTCTATGAATGTAAGTCTTCTTCTCTTTCCACTCACCACGGTGATGGGACCGTTGATTTCTGTCACTGTAGTTTTAGTCAACCTTCTTATCAAAGAGCGAATCAAGGTGGTTTTACCGGTTCCTGGAGGTCCTACAACCGCAACAATGACTGGAGGAGGATCATCATCGGGTGTCCTATCCACCATTGGTACATGCAACTTCTTCTCATTGACATCTTGAGTACGTCTTGCTTGCCTTTCTAACTTCCTTGGAGCAGATACAGCAAAAGCCTTGACATTCTGTCCGTTCTGATGCAACTTCTTCTTCGCAGTAATCTTCTTGGACCCGTCCCCACGATGGGCCTTATTGGTCTGCTGAGATTCCATTGATGTTTTAACTCATCTCATCTGAAAAAAAATCCCAAAAAAAATAATCGGTATTGTTGCAGCCTGTCACGTGATTTGCTATATAGACATTTTTTTGCAACCAGCGGTTCCAAACAAAAGTCTAACGATGAGAGCATTTGCATTCTTCATTGCGGTTGTTACTTGTACTTTACTTTTCAAAGAGCATAAGGTATGTGATCCTAAAAGACGTAATGTTGTTGTGCCCTTCACTGGGTTCAAGGTTAGCAGGTTGTACAAAGTTAGTGGCATACTCCATCCAAGGAGCCAGGACTATCTATTACTTTCCTATTGTGATGCTGGGAAAGTAGATTACATGACACTGGTATTGACGAAGAGTCTGACTGAAGTTGATTGGGATAAGCCATTTTGTTTTTTAGCAGAGAAGAAGAATGCAAGTGCCAAAGGAACAGGCTTGTTTGGAAGAGTCAGTAGTCTTTTCAACAAAGCTATGCAGAATCTTGATTATGAACTAGAAAAGGTTTCTGATAAAGGATTTATACAGTACACCGGGATGTCACGGAAAACTAGTAGTGAGCATAATTTGGTGTGTTTTAAGATGGCACGCCGACGCAAGTATGCTAAACGAAAGACTACCTTCTACGTTCCAAGTACATTTGTAGGTGGGCTCTTTGAGTGTCCGATCCTGGACAAGGAAAAGACAGAGCTACTTCAGCAGTTTAGTATCAATGATTTCACAAAGGAGTTTAAGTTCAAGTGCAATTCTTCATTGGTACGGCCAGTGTTCCCATTGATTGCAGATGAGATTACAAGTACGTGGATTGATGTGAAGCCTGGTCACTTCAATCCAGAGTTGATACTTACTCTACCATACTTGACAACACCATTGAGTACAGATGTACGATTTGCACTAGACATTAATAACTGGTGGGCTGCAAAAATCAATGTCAATGAAGAATACCAATATAGTCAAGTCGATTTGAACGTGATTTCACAAGCGATAGCAAGTACTGCTGATTACTTGAATAAATTGATATCTCCACCCGATCTCAACCGGTTTGACTGGGGTGACTTCAGCGACTTGAAATCAGACATTAATGAAGGTCCACAAAATGACTTTTTAGTACAAGCTTATGAGACGTTTCTGTGGGACCAGAAATTGAGTTTCGTGTTGTCTCGATATAGAGACAAAGGAGTAACGCATTTGAGAAAGTTACAAAACTATTGGAATGAGATTTCAGATGAGATGGACAAATCCAATAACAGAGAAGGTCAGCCCAGCAAAAACGAGTGATCAATTGGAAAGTTAACACTTCGTACAACTAACTTTCCATTAGAATTGCAAATTTGAACCATAAACAAATAATCACCCCAATCACTCTACAATGTACACTGCGCATTTACTTAATTCCAACTTCATGCTTTTAGTTTCGAGTTTCGAATTTCATGATTTTCATTGTACTACTGCAATTCAACTTTCTTAGCTATTGTTTGTTTGTATGCTAATCGAAATTCAAGTGGGGAACACTTCATTGTTCTACCTCTGTTGTTATTGTTAAAATTCATAAACTTTTAAGTACGAAAAAAAGATGCTACAAAGATGCGTTAATTCAAATGATTGCAATTGTTCGCGTAACTTTTCACTTGTACTATTTTACAGTTGTTTGTTACGACCTTTTTGATTTGTGACCTATACTAATATACAAATGAGAGGAACTGAAAACGAAGACAGTTATGCATGTAATTTTCTACTCGAGTGCAATGATTCATCTTGAACACTGCGTACTCTTTCAATTAAACAAAGCCTTTGGCTTTTGTAGGTCCTGTGCCCACCGTCATGTTTGATACGGCTGACTCGTTTCTATTATGCTTTTGCAGGACATTGTTGG
Organism: Kodamaea hsintzibuensis (nom. inval.); assembly: GCA_030568835.1. Lineage (NCBI taxonomy): Eukaryota > Fungi > Ascomycota > Pichiomycetes > Serinales > Debaryomycetaceae > Kodamaea > Kodamaea hsintzibuensis (nom. inval.). Next base: position 326,540 of record JAJMJA010000011.1, read on the forward strand.
GCTGCTGTCTGAGTTCTGCGAGATGTGTGCCCGACGCGTCGTCGCTGAGTATGGTATCACTCAAGCGAGTTATATTTCTTGCTTCGTCACGGTTTCCCTGAGGTTGTGGGGTATTCTTTTTAAGTGACAAACCTCTTGTCAAGTTCTTCAACTTCGAACCGAGTCCTGCGTCCAGTTCTCTTTTTTTTTCTTCTTGTGGTTTTTCAAAGGAGTCTGAGTCTGTTGATGATCTTGGGAATGATCCTTGATGTAATGTTGGAGTGAGCATATCGTTACCGCGTATTCCGGTATCTCCAGTGTGTTGTGCGGTTAAGTCGTTGATTCTGTACATTTCAGACTCCCAGTTGACCGTGTGGTCTTGGGCTGCGGCACCCAATGCTGAAAGTTCATTATTATTCGACTTCTCAAGGTCTCTTGTCTCTGATTCAATATCATCGTCCTTGTTGTCGACCTTCTTGTACTTGAGTGACGATTTTCTTTGGAACGAGAATCTGTCGTCCTTTGCTGGTGCAAAACGGGCGTCTGGGTTCTTGGAAATAACCGACATGACTACAAAGACACAGATGAAAATCAACAAAATGAGCGAGAAAGCTGCGTTCAAAATGAAGAATACCCATCCCATGATTGACGCGACTGCAGGTGGTTGTCCAAATAAGTCTGAGAAAAAGAGGAACAAGAACGAGTTGAAGGTTGTAACAATCGAAATCATGTAGTTCAAAATGTTTGTAGGCTTGTTCAAGTATGGTCCGGTGTATATCAAGTAGATGGTGTAGGCCAAGTCTGCGATAAAGAGCACGAGCACCGATGTTTTACCTGATGCTTGGCATAAGGCAATGAAAATGGCTCTGAGCAAGTTGTAACTGATTAATACAATACCAAACCAGTACTTTTCAGCGTGGAACATAGTGTAACAGTATCCGTACTTGTTCAAAATTGTTGCATCTCCATAAAGAAGGGCTGCAGGGTTGCTGTACTTGGTAATCGACTCTTTACCAATCTTCACTATACGCCAGTACGAGTATGCAATCATTGATAAGGGTAAGATAAGGAACAAAACAGCAAGCACAATCACGGCTGGCGAGTCATGCACTGTGAATTCCCAGAGTGAGAAAACTGTTAATTGAGTGAACCCAATGTATATGTATCTCAATAAGGATCCTTTCAAGATTTGCAGGAAGGAAGTACGGAAGTACAAGAACTTGTGAGGGCCAATCTTTTTGGTACGTACGAGTATTTCCAAGATCGACTTGAAAATAACCAAAATACCAATCAAGACGTACCCGATGATGATGAAAAATGTGAATCCGGTGACTACAATCGAAGTAGGTTCAATGTGAGTGTTGAATCCAACTCTTTTAATACCTCTGAGGACCACCAAGTTGGTGTTTGAGTTCAAGGAGTATTCCAATGCACGTGCGTGCAAGTTCTTCAAGTAGTTGACGGCTCTTTGAACCAAGATTTGTTTGGATACACGTTTGAAGTAAAGGGTTGGAGTACCTCCTGTGGCTTGCACGTACCATCTAAAGATGTCTTGCATAAACTCGACTCTGATGAGACCCATCGACCAGGCCAAATTTTCGGCCCAACTCGATGCGATAGGTGGTAAACGTTCAACGTGCTGCATCAGGACAACAACAACACCTTGGAAGTAGAGGAAAAGCGATACCGAGTTTGCCGAAATGTGGGAAGCTGCGTTCGAGTTACCAAAAGTTGACATAATAGCTGCGATAAGCAACCCCAAACCGGCAACCACGGCGGTGGCCCACTTGGCTCCTGTTTGGCTGATAGTCTTTCCGTTGGTGAATCCGGATTGCAAACATGACAATACTTCCTTGGAGTCACGATCACGGATAATGACTTTGACGACAGCATCGATATCTGGGACATTGTATGCAATGCCTGGGATCATTTTCACGTACTTTTCAGCAAGGTACTCGATGGACTCGATTTGCAACGAACCTGGGAAGATCGGACAGAACTGCTTCCAACCTAATGAACAAACATCGATATCTTTTTGGATAATAACAAACCCATAAGCATATACTTGGATATGGGCAGTAACATAAGTCGAGATATCAGTGGTGAGATCAAGGGAGTATTGAAGGGAACTGTCGTCAGGGTTGAAGGTAACATTGAAATAAGTTGGGGAGATCTGCGAGTTATCCATACAGGTAACAAGAGAAGAAGCAGAAAGAGTTCTCTTGCCTAGCGCCATAGTAGCGAATGTGAAAAGCATCACTAACCTCATATAGAGGTGGACGTGAATACGCATGGCTAGTTTAACTGGGAACAGTGGATTGTAAAAATGTAAGAAGTAAAAATAACTTGTAAAATTGGTGAAAAAATGGTATCCATATAAACAAAAAAAAGAAAAATTGCAAAAGATGGTCGTGTGTGTACAAAATCAAGGGGGCGCAGAATCACACACATATACACATAAAGAAGAAGAGACAGAACAAGAGAGACTAGAGGGAACAAAGCAACAGAAACGTAGACATGGGGAATGCGAGGTGGAACTTTCCAAGAGAAGTAGCAAGAGCCAGAGATGTTGCGTGTGGATCAAGCGTCTAACAAAGAATGGTTGTCAGTCCAGAGTCCACTGATTGAGCCTTCTGGCAAGCACGCAAACCTAAATCAAAAAAAAAAAAATCATAAAAAATGTCTCGGGCTTAGACGAATCTGATGGAGGTGGTACAAAATGTTGCATTAGATCGCGGTCAAATAAAATATACTGAAGTATGGGTTTTGAGAGGACAGAAATACGTGTTGCCAGATAAGGTTTGTATGAGAAGTTTAGGGTGAGTTAGAATGGGGAATGGTTGTTTTCGGTAGTCTGACGAGCAATTAGGGTGTATTTAGGAGAAGGAAAGCTAATAAATGAGAGATGGATCATGGTAGATAGTAGTATTTAATGCGAAGAATTGAAGGTGCGTTGAATTTCTATTCCAGAGGGCTGTACTAGTATGCATATTTGAGTTACAAAAGGCAGATGAACTAAACTGGCGTGCATTACACTAAAGAAGTAATGACGTAGATTTCAGTTTTTATGGTACGAGACCAAAGGTGTGAACACCGTGTGGTTGAGTCAAGTGTTTGTAGGTGATAATAATATCGTATTTGAAAGGTGAGTGTTTTGGTGGTATGATGATATGTAATAAGTATGTTTATGTGGGATATATACTGTCGAGAGCAATGTAGGGGAAGAGAAGGGGGGGAGGAATGGGTAGGTGGCTAAGTAATATAATAATAGAATTGCAGATCTCCGCAGCCTGAGCCTTGCTGTTGCTTACAGTATATATCTCTTTTGAAGGTTGAGGGGGCTACGAACGTTGAATCTAAATATATCATAGTAGGGTTGGAATAGGGTAGCAATAGGAATCATGATTATAATCATGATTCCATCGTACCCTTCTTTAAACTTTTGGTGTTTGTTTTTGTTGATCTCTCATATGAAATTAGAATATAATCCGAAATGCGGCTATTGAAAAGGAGGTGTTGGAATAGAGGCATAACAAACTAAAAATGATTAAAAGTAGGAATTGAGACATTATTCTCATCATCAAGTGATGGTAGCAATGATAGTTTTGTCTTTACTTTTTGTTGATGACATATTCTTATTAACGAGTAATTCAACTACCTGACTCTTAACTTGGGTATCTTAGGTATTGATAGCCACAAAATGAAATGACTTAGTTTTACGACATTATCTTTAACTAGGCATTAGTTTGAACATTTAGAATCTATGATAAGACTTCATGAGATATCATTATACTCAAGTATAATATACTCAATTTTACCGTTTCTTATTCTTTATTATTTAATATCTTTACAAACAAACTACAATTTTTACAACTTTTAACGTATTTTCTACACATTTTTACAAATTTACTGATAAGATAACTTACCAGCTCCATTAATTATCGTCTCAAACCACGTAAACCCCTAGTTAAGGTCATCAAAATTAAACCAGAAGTGTATAACTACTTATTCATTCATAATAAAAGATCAAACCATCTAGAATGGGTCCATTTTAACTTAACCTTGTAGTCGTTGCTTCTGATTTTATCTTCTCTTATTTTAGTAGATTAGCCAGCATTAGGACCTTGGTACCTGTCTAACACAATTTGTGATCTAAACTATTTCTAATCTGATCTTATTATTCATTCTAATCTTTCTTGTTTGTTCTATGCTACCCCACACCTCATTCTCTAGGCTAATTCATTAAGTCCAAGCAAGATATCATCTATTATTTGGCTAATACGTTAATTTTACATAGTATAACTGAAATCCACCACCAAATAAATCACTTCATTCTTATACTTTACTTTACTATTTATATTCATTTTACCCACCACCACCACGCACTTACAATCAACCCAACCCATACTATTCCTCTTCCAACATCACCTTACCCTCTATCTTTGTGAAGTAATCATCGACATCACTACTCTCCACAGATTCCTCCTCAGCTCCTACACGTGATCCGAATCATAAAATTTCTCTCATTTCACACGCTAGTTTGTATCCACCCCACTCCATGTCATATTCTGATATACCACTCAAGCCACCCCAGGAGACCTTCTTCGACGACCCGACAGGGTTGGAGGACCTCTCGTTGGACGAGGTTTTGTTTGATCTAGACCATAAAATTAAGGACATCAATAAGCTCCACTTGTACCACGCGATCTTTGTGTTGCAGCAAACTTTGGAGCACTTGATACGATTGCAGCTGGAACCACACTTGTTCTCGCAGTTCAGACGTGAGCAGTTGAGTAAACAGGGGGTTACCTCTGTTGAAAGCATACCTTTATCCCCCCAGATCATCACAACCGACACTGAGCTGATCGTGTATAAGGAAACTACCCCAGAATCTCTAACCGAGGAACTGGTCGAAGATTCCGACACTTATATCCCGATCGAACAGTTGATAGCAATCGCTTCCTTGGAAAATGAAGCGTCCCACTGGACAACTAAACTCGAAAGCGAGTTGGCTGTCCCACACAGCCAGAATCCTCACCTCCTCAAAACCTTCAACTTGCTCAAATTACCCAACCTCCTGGTACAAGAGTTCTTGGTCAGAATCAAGACATACTCACCAGCTATCTCGGTTACATCGTACATTCACGCGTCCTTCTTGATGTTCAAAGTCTGCGTTTTGCTTGACACCGTACCCCTCACTCAACAAAACGTCTATAGGTTCATCTTAGCATCTCTCAGATGCTCGACAAAATCCTTAGAAGACATCTACCAAAAGCAAAAACTGTTCGCTACAGTGGGAGGTGTGCTGCAACGTGACTTACTCAAGTTGGAAGTGGGATTCCTCTACTTGACAAATTTTAGGCTTACCATTGACGAAGAAATGTTGAACTTCTTTCTCGGAAGCTGGTTCGTCGACTTGGTTCAGTTTTGCAAGGTGAATTTGAAATAGATAGATTATATAGACAATAGAGAGTAGACTCTGAGATATGCATTCTCCAACTATTAAGACTGGGTTAAATTCATTAAATCCAATACGGAAAAGGAATAATCCCATACTTGAATAAGTGATTCTAGTGAAATTGACAGGTTGTTGTGAACGGCCTAGAAGTTAGTATCAATATTTATGAAGTATTTACCTCAATAAAAGCATCCTTCTACTGACAGAACGTGCGCTTTTAATCGTATCTTTAAAAGGTTCCCATTTTTGGAGCACTGGTCTAGAAAATTCATGTACAATGGGTTATCATTTATCAATCGTTAAGTAGCAATTAACTATATTCATTTGTCTTTAAAGTACATATGTATAATCTCTTGAGATTTAGAGCTTGTTAATGAAGGCCCAGCTTAGTAGAAACAACTTTTGTACTTTATCAGTGTTTGTATTCCCAAAAACAATGGCTGCAAAAATCCAAACCTTTTTGGCGAGCCGTTGAAGTTTGACACATTCATAAATTCTTCTAGCTAAGTCATGATGTAGCCCGCTCTCAAAGAAAAGGTAAAACACTCAGAAGTTTGAAAAGAGATCTTGAGGGCTGTCTATTAACGTTTATTTATCTTGGGCATAATATTCAATGTAACCTAGTTTTATTTAACAGGTCTATAACAATGCTTCTGATTACCTTTCCTAGACTTCTCGAACTAAAGCTTGGAATAGAATAACAGTTGCAGAAGTGAACAATATAGAGTAAACTGAGATATATTTGAATAGTCTTAGAAGCCGCCACCGCCAAAGTCACCTCCAAAACCTCCACCTCCGCCCCCATAGTTGCTTCCTCCGAATCCACCACTATTACCTCCTCCAAAGTCTCCGAATCCGCCACCACTACCTCCAAAACCTCCACTATCTCCACCTCCAAATAATCCAGAGGAACCTCCAGATGAGCCTCCTCCAAATAGTCCTGAGTCACCTCCTGAACTGCCTCCAAATAGTCCTGAACTACTAGAGGAGTCACCTCCTGAACCACTTCCAAAGAGCCCTGAACCACTAGAGGAGTCACTTCCTGAACCACTTCCAAATAGTCCTGAGTCTCCTCCTGAACCACTAGAAGAGTCACCTCCTGAACTTCCAAAGAGCCCTGAACCACTAGAGGAGTCAACTCCTGAACCGCCTCCAAAGAGTCCTGAACCACCTCCAAAGAGCCCTGAACCACTAGAGGAGTCACTTCCTGAACCACTTCCAAATAGTCCTGAGTCTCCTCCTGAACCACTAGAAGAGTCACCTCCTGAACTTCCAAAGAGCCCTGAACCACTAGAGGATTCACCTCCTGAACCGCCTCCGAAGATTCCTGAACCACTAGAAGATTCACTTCCTGAACCGCCTCCGAAGAGTCCTGGGGTTGTTGAATCAGCTGAAGAGCCACCACTTAATGAATCGGAATCTTTACTTGAGCTAGCACCTAAAAGATTTGAGCTTCCAATAGAATCACCAGCTGAGAGACTATTCCCACTCAATTGTTTTCCATCAGGTCCAGATGTTCCTCCAAATGCAGCAGAATCTACTGAAATGGATTCTAGATCAGTTGAAACGCCAGAGTCAGGTTGAGAACTACCAAAAGGGTTCCCCTCTGATCCAGTAGATCCTCCAAAGGCAGATGAGTCTACAGCAATTGAGTCCAAGTCAGAACCAGTATCAGATGGAGATTCAGAACCAGGCTGATTACCGAAATCAGGTTGAGAACCGGCTGCAGGTTGATTACCGAAATCAGATTGCGATCCTCCAGCAGGTTGAGATCCAATTGGGTTACCTTCGGACCCAGTAGATCCTCCAACTGCTGATGAGTCTACAGCAATTGAGTCCGAGTCTGAACCAGTATCAGATGGAGAATCATAACCAGGCTGATTACCGAAATCAGGTTGAGAACCGGCTGCAGGTTGATTTGATTGCGATCCTCCAGCAGGCTGAGATCCAGCAGGTTGAGATACAACAGGTTGATTTCCAATTGGGTTACCTTCGGGTCCAGTTGATCCTCCAACTGTTGCTGAATCTACAGCAATCGAATCGGAGTCTGAACCAGTGTCAGATGGAGATCCAGAGCCAGGTTGAGAACCGAGGTCCAGTTGAGCTCCAGAACCAGGTTGACTACCGAGGACCGGTTGGGATCCTCCAGCAGGCTGAGATACAACAGGTTGATTTCCAATTGGGTTACCTTCGGGTCCAGTTGATCCTCCAACTGTTGCTGAATCTACAGCAATTGAGTCCGAGTCTGAACCAGTATCAGATGGAGAATCAGTATTAGATTGCGATCCTCCAGCAGGCTGAGATCCAATTGGATTGCCTTCGGACCCAGTAGATCCTCCAGCCGCTGCTGAGTCTACAGCAATTGAATCGGAGTCAGAACCAGTGTCAGAAGGAGATCCAGAACCAGGTTGAGAACCAGCTGCAGGCGATCCAATTGGATTACCTTCGGACCCAGTTGATCCTCCAGCTGCGGCTGAGTCTACAGCAATCGAGTCAGAGTCAGAACCAGTGTTAGAAGGAGATCCAGAACCAGGAACAGGGACTGCACCAGGTTTGCTTCCTTCAGGCTTACCAGCTTCAGCTCCAGGCTTACCAGCTTCAGGCTTAGACTGCGACTTACTTTCATCCTTTGAAGAGTCAACCTTGGGTGCTTCGGCCTTTGGAGAATTAGCTTTAGGCGCCTCAGGTTTCTTAGGTGCGTCCTCTTTCTTAGGTGCGTCCTCTTTCTTAGGTGCGTCCTCTTTCTTAGGTGCGTCCTCTTTCTTAGGTGCGTCCTCTTTCTTAGGTGCGTCCTCTTTCTTAGGTGCGTCCTCTTTCTTAGGTGCGTCTTCTTTCTTTGGTGCCTCAGATTTCTTTGGTGCCTCAGCTTTCTTTGGAGCATCGGCCTTTGGAGCCTCAGGCTTTTTAGGTGCTTCTGGTTTCTTTGGTGTATCTGACTTAGGTTTAGTAGGTGCTGTGCCGTTCTTCTGCTCGATAGGAACAGTAATATTGAACAGCTTTCCTTTAGCAGTATAAGTAACTACTGCTGATTTGAAGTCAGGACTAACAGCCACTTTATCAACCTTTGTACCAGTCTGTGAATTCAAGGAAGCCAACAATCCAGCAACTTTATCCTCGGCTCTAGTAACCAATTTATGTTCGGCTCCTTTATGAAACAAACTTGTTTTAGAGCTTTCGTCTATAACCTTTCCACTATTAGCACAAGGGTAACCAGCACCTGGAGCGGCTAATAATGTAGGCACTAAGCTTGCAATAGCTATCGCAGCTTTTAATTTCATAGTATTCTAGCCTTAGTATCAATTGTAAAGACCTCATCAAATTCGTCAGTTATCTATAGTTATATAGTCTCAGTCACTCAATAAAAGACGTCAAAACGGCATTCTATCTGTGACGTTTCAACAGATATGACTAGGCAAAGGTTCAGAACTGAATGTCACAGGTATGGGGTTTTTCAATCTATTCAATCAGTTCATTTTGGTTTTATACTCAAATAGAGTCGACCTCAGTTGCTTGTCAATAGTCACATATTATAATTAAGCTGGACTCAGCAATAATTTCAGTGTAATAACTGTACATATAACTTCAACAACACCTATTTAGAAGAATCAACAAATTACATCTTCAGGCGAAAGAAATGGTTTTCAGCTACTGTACCCAGAAAATATTTCATTGGAAGCTGCATTTTGTCGAGACTAACCTTTTCTTGAGCTAAGATGTATTACACGTGAAGCATTCAGTTTGAAGTTTTACCCTTTATGAACTGACATTCGCTAACTTGAAACTCTTTGATTGCACGAATGAAGTTGAATTTTTGCTGGATCCAGAATTATTTTTACAGTTCCAAGAATTGCAACCTATTATCATTCAGTCTCATTAAATCTTGGGTTTAGACGCAACAAGAATTCTTTTATATCTTCTTCTACAAGGTGTGGACAGTTTACGGAGTATATGTCTCGGCACTTCTACTTAATATAGTTCAGATGTTTTTATGGTTTTGGAGAAATTTTAAGTTGGCATGATTCCTAAGGATTTAACATATAAAGCAACTCTGAACTTCAAAGAGTGGGAAATTGATCAAAGACAAATATGATGAAATAAATCCCTGTGGTTTAGAACCTCTGAGTTTTCAGCACTACACTTCCTAGCGCAGCGATAGACTACTCTACTAAGTTAGTGCTAAGTAACTTCTAAGTCGCTAGATGTTGAAAAGAGTCACATTTCTGAACAAGTGGACGGATCATTTCAGATTGTTTGTGAAGCATTATTAGTGGACGGCTCATTTCAGATTTTTTGTGGATCGCGAACCATTTGTTAATTGTATTTGACTAGCTAGAACTGAAACTTGATACACTTAAATAGGTTTGGATTGATGGTTGCAAAAAATTTCTTTCAGTCCCAACTAAGAAAATTCTAGTCCAACTATTAAGGGTCAGAATTCTCAAGGCTTCTGAGTAGTAACATAATAAGTTGTTGGAACTCATTGGTTGAGGCAATCCAGATTATTATTAATGAGGATAAAGTAACTAAACCGACTGGGCAAGTCTATTAACAATACCGTTTATTTGCTGTTTCCCAATCGGTGCAGTCAAAGTCCCTTTCCAGATGGAACAACAATTACTACAACAAGTAATCTGGTAGACTCAAATGAATCACACTGAATGCAAAGTTGAATCCATCTTCAGCTAACCCGAATCTGTGTTGATTAGGTAGGAAATATGATTAATATGTATTCTCTGATCCCTTCTTCCTCAACTCCACCCTTTACTTCTTTCCTTTCTTCAGTCTTCCCAAAGGGGTTTTCAGAATCAAAACTTTTGAAGACCAAGGCCACCAGGATCTAACTGAATTATTTAAGGTGAGGGACTTTCAACCTCATAAACACCTTCAATGTAAAACTTGCCTCTTATTGTTATCTTCTTTAGTTTGTTCAGATAATTCTTCAATTGGTAAAAGTACTCAAAACATATTACTTAAAGTCATTTTATTGATTCTCTCAATTCAACTTGATACGTCAAGCCTTCCTTATTGTGCCAAATTAGAGGATTTCTTTAGGACCCAATGAAAATTACCCCAAATTCAGTCACATATACAGCCTCACAACCAAAAATAACTCGTTAAAGCTCTCCTCCACAAGATGGTACCATTGTTTTGAGTTGCGTGACTCTTCCTGACTCATACTTGAATCAAGGTGATCGTCCAATTGGGATTGTTGGTCATTCGAAGTTTAACGGTGGTTTTTAAGCAGCTCAAGTGCAATGAGTATTGACAAAGAGAATGTTTAATTGCCCAAAAGTACTCTATGCATAGAAACCAATTACGGTCCAATTGCAATTGATCTTTCTCGAGCCACGCCAGCTACAACAAGAAATCGTACTTCTACACAAATACACTATACCAGTCACGAATGCTTTCGATTATTTGCCACCTAAAGAGTCATAGTTTTGCAGCATGTTGTGTTTGTGTCATGGAAGGTACCCCATTTGATTTTGTTCCCTTACCCCCCAAAATAGATAACAAACGTGCTACTCAAACTGTAATAAATGATGTTAGTCACATATGATTCCAAAAGTATATAAATACTGTATTGCTGTTGGAATTGACAAATGATTAAACACAGTCGGTATAAGCTAACTCCTACCTATCAATGTATAACAAAAATGGCAAATCTATCAACACACTCTACAGGATATACATCTTCATATACGATAACAAGACTGGAAAGAAGCTCCGAATCAGAGACGGAAGAGGTGATTGGGTTGTGTAGACCATATTCCAGTGGTCCAAGATTATACATTCCATCTGAATTGAACACATTGTTGGCGACTCCATGGATCAAGTGTCACTTGCAGAGCATTGGTGCTGATTTGTTGCGCTTGGAGACATACAAGAAGTTCTCGCATTTATTATTTTCTGGAGGGTCAGGCACGATTAAAGCAGTGGTTCATGATATAACTGCTTTCATCAGACGTGAGCTCCACAACAAGGAAAGTGCACCTGCAAAGCAGTTGAGAGAGTTGGTGTTACTTTCCCCTAACAACTTGACTGATGAGTTTGAGAATTGTTTGGCAATGACAAGGTCTGTTCATAACATTGGTTCTTCTAAGTGGCTTTACATCTTCTTTGGCTACTTACAGCAGTACCGTCCAGGTAACTTCGAGTTGGAGGTATTTATTGACAAAGTGATCGATATTTACTTAGCAACAAAGGAGTCACCTCTATTTTACACAGTTTCAGGCGATGTAGGTTTGGATGATAGAGACCTTGAATCACTTGACATTTTAAAAGAATACTTTGAAGATGTGGTGGTACGCGAAGATTTGTTGTTTACGAACAACAAAGGTATCTATATCACATTGAACGAAACAGCCAACGTTCCTATCTACTTACCACCATTACCAAAATTGCACAACAAGAAGTTATTGGTCAAGGCATTGATGCACAAGGAGGCGTACAGAGCAATGTTAAGACCTGGACACCAGGTTGCAACTAAGTTGTCCATGTGTGGTTACGACTTACATCACAAAAGTTACTCCATATTTAGATACGAATTATCCTTTTTGGATGGCTTGGGTGACTTCTACTTGGCCCGTGAGTCCAGTAAGTTGCTCTACGAATTCTACAAGGTCGGAGATCGAATACACGCGCACGTGTACCAGTTGCTCAAAGTTATCTTGCTGACTAACACAGTCCTTTCAAAGATGTCTTTAGCATACAACATGCATCGAGGGCTTGAGGACCCCATTCTCAATGACATGATTCATAACGAGTACATCCCATACAAAACGTCTGGAAATATTGCCCACTGGATGGGTGATTTCAAGGAAGCACGTGTATTTGAAGAGGAATTTTTGGGTGACTACTTTGAATCCTACGTAGGAGCTTTGTTCCTAGAACAGCCAAAGGTTGCAGAAAGATTTGTTGGGGAAATATACGCTAACATCCTTAACCTGATCACCGAGACATTGCCACCAGAGATCTCCTACGATACATACTGTGTCAATGTCATGGGAAGATCTTTAAGATTTAAAAAGAAACCAACGACTCTGACTTAAAATTGGTGATCTTTTTTTTTTTGCAGCCATTGTTCCTCCCAATTGTACTCTTTTACGTTTCTATTATCTATTCAACACCAAACAAGAACACCTTGATTTTACTGTAAACTCTCTTATAATTAGTGTAGCCTAAAATGAAACCCTTAAAAACGAGTAGTAGATACAAATTTTCCATTATCAATTTATTTATAAATATTCAACTATCATACATTTCTTTTCAAGCTATTAAAGAAGTTCTTATTCTTCTTCTTGGTAACTTTTTTTGCGCTAATGAACTTCACCTCATCTTCACTGTCACTGCTGTCACTGCTGTCGCTGCTATCACTGCTGTCACTATCGCTGCTGTCACTGCTACTATCACTACTGTCACTACTGTCACTGCTATCGCTGCTGTCACTCGAGACCGCCTTTGCTACAGGCTTTTTAACCTTTGCAGCGTTCTTTGCAGGTGTACTCTTTGTTGACAGTTCTTTTACTTCAGGCAAGCCGCGTACAGCTAAGTCACTAAGTGAACGCAATGTTGGCTTCTTGATTTTCATTTGTGAAGCAGATGGCTTTGATGCAGTTAGCTTAGATACAGTTGTTGGTGTCGCAGTAGGGGGTCTTATACTACTCTTTGGCTTCTGAACGCCAGCTTTTGAAGCACTCTTACTCAAGGATGCAGTAGTAGCTTGAGATTTTATAGTCAGTGGTGTCACGGCTATATCGTTTCTCAGTTTAGCTGGCGCACTGTGCACCTGAGTTGCAACTGGTTTGTTCGAAGGCGTATTGAAGGACTTTATAGGAGTAGCACGGGCACTAATTGGAGACTGTGAGCGACCTGACGATGAGACGGACGAGACCATACGGGGCTTTACTAACCGAGCCTTCTTTATTGGCTCTGCATCAGACTCAGAGTCGGAAGAATCACTTTCACTGCTATCATCATCTGATTCATCAAATTTACGTTTCTTAGGATTCGACTGAACTGGAGGTTCAGGGTCTTTCGATTTTTGTTTAGCAGGTACCTTTGGTTTTTCTTTTTGCTTCTCTTCTTGCTTCTCCAACTTTTTCTCCGCTCTTTCCTTGATTCTGTCATGCTCACGCTGTTTCAAAGGAGTTTGTGCAATTGAAGAATTCAGGTTTGTTTGATCTTTTCCAAATATTGAAAAAGCAGGCTTGTTTCCATTAGTTGTTTTTCTTGCTGCAGCTGAACTAGGGCTAATTAGCGTAGAAGTTGGTTTCGAATTAGTGATTGTTGACAGTGGTGATGACTTCTTAGCTTGATTTGCCGTAATGGAAGATTTTCCAGACGTTTGAGGCTTCTGTGAGTCAGCTTTTCGTTGCGACAGAAGGTTTTCATTTTTAGATTGAGTGCCAGAAACTGAGGAATTCTTCTTAGGATTGAGTTTGTCAATAATAGAATCATGGCTTACTGAAGGTTCTTCAGGCAATATCGTATTCCTATGATTGTTGCTCAGCGGTGAAGAGTTCATTGAGTGAGCAACATTGCGTGCTTGTGATTTGTTGGAAGACTTTGAAACTGAGTTTGGAGTGGAAGTAGTTTCAGCTACCTTCATTGTATTTACAATCAAATTCTGCAGCTTGTTCGTCAATGCATTTGGTTCAGAACTTTTTGGCTGGCTTGAGGCAGGAGCAACCTTAGTTGATTTTGACTTGGTGTTGTCTTTACTCTTCTCAGTTACTTCTTCACCTCTGGGTGCCAACTTCACTGAGTGGTCTAGAATTAAATCCTCCTCGTTGTTTGACTCAAATGGAACTTCGGTAAACTTTTCTGGAAACTTCGAATTAGGAGCCATCTTAGAGCTCAAGTATACATCAAACGACTTCATTTTTGAAACCAAGTTGTTTAATCTAGTCGAAGACAGATTGACATCGTCATCTACTCTGATCACCTCTTGGTTTGCTTCCAGGTCTTTAGGGCTCATAGACTTTGAAGAATTCTTCTTCGAGTTTTTAGTGGTAGCGTTACTCTGTTGAGACTTTTCTCGAGTTGCCTGTTGGTGTTTGGTGATTTCTTGTTGTTTCGTAATTTCCTTTTGTTTAGTAAGTTCCTCCTGTCTAGAGACTTCTTTCTGTTTAGCAAGTTTCTGTTCAGCAAGTTCCTTCTCTTTGGCAAGTTCTCGCTGTTTGACAATCTCCTGTTGTCTAGCAATTTCCTTCTGTTTGGCAAGTTCCTGTTGTTTCTCAATTTCTTTCTGTTTGACAAGTTCCTGCTGTTTGGCGAGCTCTTCCTGTTTGGCAAGTTCCTGTTGTTTGGCTAAAAGCTCTTTTTGTTTAGAAATTTCATTTGCTTTAGCTATTTCCTCTTGTTTAGCTATTTCTTGCTTCCTGGCAATTTCCTGCTGTCTAGCGATTTCCTGCTGTTTCTCGATTTCTCTCTGTTTAGCAAGTTCTTGCTGTTTAACCAATTCCTCTTGTCTTGCAATTTCCTTCTGTTTCGCAATTTCCTGCTGTTTGGCAAGTTCTTTTTGTTTGGATATTTCCTCTAGCCTAGCAGCTTCTTTCTGTCTGGCTAGTTCCTCCTGCTTGGCAATTTCCTTCTGCTTAGCGGTTTCCTTCTGCTTAGCTATTTCCTTCTGCTTAGCGATTTCCTGCTGTTCAGCAAGTTCCTGCTGTTTGGCTAAAAGCTCTTTCTGTTTGGCAATTTCCTTCTCTTTTGCTATTTCTTGCTGCCTGGCGATCTCCTGCTGTTTAACTATTTCTTGCTGCCTGGCGATCTCCTGCTGTTTAGCAATTTCCTGCTGTTTGGCAAGCTCCTGCTGTTTAGCAAGCTCCTGCTGTTTTGCAATTTCCTGCTGTTTGGCTAAGAGCTCTTTCTGTTTGATAATTTCCTTTTCTTTAGCAATTTCCTCTTGTCTGGCAATTTCCTCTTGTCTGGCAATTTCTTTCTGTCTAGCAAGCTCCTTTTGTTTAACAATTTCCTCTTGCTTTGCGAGTTCCTCCTGTCTAGCAAGTTCCTGCTGTTTGATAATTTCTTCCCTTTTGGCAATTTCCTTTTGTTTAGCAATTTCCTCTTGTCTGGAAGCCAACTGCTCCTTTTGTCTAGCAATTTGCTCCTTTTGTCTGGAAATTTGCAGTCTTCTGGCAATTTCATGCTGTTTCTCAATTTCGAGTTTCTTATTATGAGCAGCTTCTTTAGCCGAGGTGTTCAATTGAGTTTTTGACACAATTGGTGTTGGAGTTGCTAAATTTAAGGCTGCCAACTCAGGAGGTAATTCACCAGGAGTAAGAACTGATCCATTAGTTGGAGTTGTTTTAGTTAAGTGTAGAGAAGCTAACTGAGGAGGTAATTCTCCAGGTGACTGGCGTGTCATAGTTGGTTTAGAGGCTTTTAATCCGCTTTGAGATGTTACACGAATCTCAGCATCTGCAGATCTCTGTTTGTTAGCATGAGCTTCCTTTCTGGACTTGGCGAGCTCAACGGGGGTAACTTCTTTACTTGTTTGATTTGCAGATCTTGAAGTTCCATGCAAGTTTGCACCTTGATCTTTTTCAGGTACAATTTTGGTGATATCATCTGACTTCTTTTGAGGTTTTCCGTTCGAACGTTTAATAGCTTCAATTTCCTTAGGTTTATCTGGTCTCCCAGATATACTTGCTGGCAATAAGCTTGAAGCCTTACGTGCCGCTGCGCGTCTTTCATTTCTACTCAAAAGAGGGTTTGAATCAACCATATCGATGCTCAAATTTAAACTTCTGATTACTGAAGCTTGTTGCGTTGTTGGTGCTGATTTCAGAAGTTCTTTGTACAAGTTTATTACTTCGTTTTTTGAGATGGTTTCCTTTGACGGCGATTCTTTCCCAGAATCTTCGAACGCTTCATCGGTTGCTGCATGTTGGACTGGACTAGAATCAGACTCAGAGGGTTCATCTTCGGAGCTTGAAAATGGAATTCTTTTTGGATGTTGAGGAGTGGGAGACGATTTTCTAGGGGAAGATGCAGGTAAAATGTTTCCGCTTGGTGCTACCTTGGGTACTACTTCCATAGGCAACTCATCCTCCGAAATTTCAGAGTAGTCTGACGACGAGGCATTGAGTAATTTTTTGCTGGCTTCGTTTACGATTATGTCTCTTTCTGCTTGAGTTTGAGGTGGGACTTGTAACATACCAGAAGTAATTCTTTTACCAGGAAGTACATTTCCAGTTATATTTAGAGTAGGTTGTTTGACTGGAATTGTGCGATCACTTTGTTGATTTGGAGGTGGTAATGAGATGCTACTATCATCCAAGTCATTTGCAGGCAGCGATTCACCTGATTTTCTTTTCGAAATTGACAATTTAGGTGTTTCTGGGTAGACATCAGATTCTGGTACAACTGAATTATTTCTTCTCGCCAACTTCGAAGGGATATTGTAGTCTTTAGTCTCGAAGTATTGGTTCCTTTTTCTACCATTGGGTTCACTAAGTAATACAGGAGGAGGTGGTGATTGGAACGACCTCGTGACGTGTAGCGACTTGTCACTAAAAGGAGTAGATTCGTTCCCGATCATCTGCGACTGGTTATTGGATCCAGTCGCATGGAATGTGTTTTCTACAATAACTCTCAATACATCTTTGGAAGTTAACACATCTTCTACCAGGAAATCAGGATCCAAGTCGCATAGATCATTGTCCTGTAACTTGTCAACAACCAAAGGGTCTTCCTTTGGATATAATTTCCTAAACCGCACCAAGATTTCCTCCTGAACCTGAGAGAGAGTAGCATCTGGTTCAGCCAAGTGTAAGAACCGCTTAACATAGGACCTATCCAACTCCAATGATGATATATCCGTGTAGTGCAGAGGCACAAGTATGACCTGCAACTTGAACTTGGGCATTGAGGTTTGTGTGTGCTGTAGAGGTTAGTAAAAATTTTCGATGTTTTTCACTTTTCAGTTTGTTTATAGATAGTGGTGCGTGATCTGCACAGTGAGAGGGAGCTGGAAGAGATGTGATGTGTTGGTAGTTTAGAGACGAGGGAGGCAGATTCTAGGAACTTGTCTAATCAATGTATTTAGTGTGTTTACGATTTTCTCTTAATTATGATATAAACAGAACAGTAAAGTAAAGTATAAGCGTATGTTGCTAAGAGTGTGAGCATACATGAAACAACCGGATGCTAAAAGAGGGTTGAGTCAATTGAAACGTTAAGCAATTGGAATTTCGATTTTTGTTTTAGATGCAACAGATGAAACATATTTGGAATTATCTTGTATTGATGTTAGATCACTCCTAAACGACAATGAAACAGGATGCATACTTATGTAGTATATGCATTGAATAAATAGTCTGTTGAGGTTACAGAAGAGATTCAAGTTGAATGTACTCTCGAATAGGTAGTAGAATAGAAAACCAACGCGTGTAGACTTATGATATCCTTATTGTCAACTTCTACTCATTCAAATTATAAATTGAACTCGAAAAGTTTTGCAGCAATTGAAATTAGTTGCAATAAATCATTATAGCGAAAGGATAACGTTCTCTTGTTTCCTGAAATGTTACATTTCTACATTTCACTATTCAATCTGTTTCAGGTGAACTATTTTAAAGTACTTTGTATCAACCTCAATTAATCTTTATGATAAACGATTCTTCTAAGGCCCACTCCAATTCGGTAACGCGTTTGCACGAGTAATTTCTCTTGCCTCCTCAGCTAACCTCAAGTTGTACTTTGTCTCCAACTCTCTTGCTTCTTCTTCATCAATAACATCTTCTATCTCAGGATTCTCCCAGACAGGCTCCCAGGTAATGATTTCTCCGTCTACGGTTCCGCAATAGTAAGATGCTGCTTTCCCACCAGCTACGACCAGCGTAGTTCTTCCTAATCTTCCTCCACTAGGACTCAATCGAGAAACCATCTTTCCGTCAACAGTCCTGAAAACAAACACATCTCCGTTATCTGATGGAAATAAAATGTACTGTAGTTCCAGTTCGTGTCGCCTGCTAAGAACTAAGGGGATATGCTGTGGGTATTTGTTTCTAGTAAGTGGACCGAAGTTGATGAGCTTGTTGACTGGCAAGTGCGTACCAAACATATCCCATACTCTTATCTTGTCATCATTGGCAGTTGTGTACAAGGTGGTACCTAATTCGTCCCATGCTATACCGTTGACAGGTGCCAGGTGTGCTTTCACCGAGGCCATTTTAAGGTTGTTGGCGTGAGTTGCAGACGTATTATTAGTAACTAGCATGTCCAAGCGGCACAAACAGCTGTCCAGTCGCCTTATATCCCAAACCTTGACCTCTCCGTCGTAACCACCCAGAGCAAGTATGTTCTGGTTCTTTGGGTGCCATTGTAAGCATAAAGTTTTGCCCTTATGACCCAGGAGTGTGTGTGCGCTCGCAGAACTCAGTAGATCAAGTAACCTAATGAATGGTTGGTCACTTGCAACAGCGACAATTCCATCACTGTTGATATGAGTCAGATACACTCTCTGTTCCATGTCGAATGTATGTACTGGGGTCAACTCGTTCGTATCCCATGCCTTCACTGTATAATCAAAAGACCCAGTTACGAACAATCCAGTATCATGCGGCCACCACTCTATACTAGAAATACCGAATTCATGGGCTGACTTACGCGGAACCGTAGCTACATTAGCAAAAGATTCCTGTTCTTCCGATTGTATATCCCAAAGTTTAATACTTGAATCAGCACACCCACTTAACAAGAATTGGTAGTCGCGTTCGATACTCATTGAATTTACACTTGCATTGGAATGGCAATTGGGTGGGAATGTACGCCTAGCATTCTCTCGTAGTAATGAATAGTATGATTCTGTGAGCGTCGCACTAAATTCTAAGTCATTTAGTAGTCCTAGTTTTCGGTCTAGAAGGAGAGACTGCATTGAATTGAATTGATTGTACTTTTTGGTGGAAGATCTAAAGATTTGATATCGAGTTTAAGTGTAAGAAGAGAGGTGTGATGGATCGATGCAATTAATAATTAGAGGCATGAACTAAAATAGTCTATATTTGAATGAAATACAATGCAATCAACCTGAGTATCATAAATAGTGTAACTAACAAAATGGGAATTGATTTAACCTTTTGGTTTATGATCAAGATATACCTGTTTCTTGTACTATCATTAACTGTACTATGGCCGATATTAGATATAACTAATAGGGTATACCTAGTCAAACGTAGACGTGGGTATAGACATAGGTATTAAAAGGTTTCAAAGTACAATTCAATCTAAGTTCATAAGAGAGAAACATTACCAACCTCTACGTTATCAATTGTATTATAATTGTAGTATGACTCTAGTAGCTCATCATTAACATTTTTATTTCACTGAGTCATCCTATGCCTAACATACCATAACAGTTAAGTTACTATATCAACATTCTCTACAAATTTCAAGCATAGTATATTCATGACATTCTCACTTCAATGTGCAACCTACTTGTTCAATCTTCTCCCCTCGTCGTATGACCTGTCGCGTTGTTGTCGTGTCCAGTCTCTCACGAGTTGTTCCAATAATGTTTACACGTAAAAAAATAGAGAGTAAAATTTTTCAAGACAACAATGTTAGATATCAACTATTTCCTTGTAGAGAAGGGTGGAGAACCAGACAAGATCAGGGAGTCGCAGAAGAAGAGAGGCGACTCTGTTGAGCTTGTGGACGAGATTATTTCGGACTACAGCGAGTGGACCAAGATTCGTTTCGAATTGGATGAAAAGAACAAGGCTATCAACGCTGTTCAGAAGCAGATTGGACAGAAGTTTAAGGCTAAGGAGGATGCATCTGAGTTGCTTGCCGAGAAAGACAAGTTGAACGATGAAAAGAAGGCTATTGTTGACCGCGAACAGAGTGCTGACAATTCTTTACGTGTCAAGGTTAACACCGTAGGTAACATTGTTCATGAATCCGTTGTTGTTTCCAACGATGAGGACAACAACGAGTTGGTACGTACATGGGCTCCAACTGACTACGAAGTCGGTCAAGTTGCTGCTGCCACCAACGCCCCAGCCACATTGTCACACCACGAGATCTTGTTGAGATTGGATGGTTACGACCCAGAAAGAGGTGTCCGTATCGTTGGTCACCGTGGTTACTTCTTGAGAAACTATGGTGTTTTCTTGAACCAAGCCTTGATCAACTACGGTTTGTCATTCTTGGCCAAGAACGGATACACTCCATTGCAGGCTCCTGTCATGATGAACAAAGACGTCATGGCTAAGACTGCTCAATTATCGCAGTTTGACGAAGAATTGTACAAGGTGATGGACGGTGAAGATGAGAAGTACTTGATTGCCACTTCCGAACAACCAATTTCCGCTTACCACGCTGGTGAATGGTTCGAGTCGCCTCAAGAACAATTACCAGTCAGATACGCTGGTTACTCTTCATGTTTCAGAAGAGAAGCAGGTTCTCACGGTAAAGATGCATGGGGTATTTTCAGAGTCCATGCTTTTGAAAAGATTGAGCAATTTGTTTTGACTGAGCCTGAAAAGTCATGGGCTGAGTTTGACAGAATGATTGGTTTATCTGAAGAATTCTACAAGTCGTTGGGCTTGCCATACAGAGTTGTCGGAATTGTTTCTGGTGAATTGAACAACGCTGCTGCTAAGAAGTACGACTTGGAAGCATGGTTCCCATTCCAAAAGGAATACAAGGAATTGGTTTCATGTTCTAACTGTACCGACTACCAATCTCGTAACTTGGAAATCAGATGTGGAATCAAGCAACAGAACCAATTGGAGAAGAAGTACGTGCACTGCTTGAACTCTACATTGTCAGCCACTCAAAGAGCCTTGTGCTGTATTTTGGAAAACTACCAAAAGGAAGACGGATTGGTCATTCCTGAAGTGTTGAGAAAGTACATTCCAGGTGAACCTGAGTTCATTCCTTATGTGAAGGAGTTGCCAAAGAACTCTACCTCGCAAAAGAAGAAGAAGTAATTGAGGTACTGAGAAGTATAGTAATAAATAATGAGAGTTCGGATGATGTAGAAGACAATGTACAGAAGAAATTATTAAATTAGTTACTAAAGTACCATCTCCATGGTAACTATAAAAAGGAATAACTTCCAAGATTTTAATAACTAAGATAACAGAGAAGTGAATTTAGCATAAAATCAATGCTGATGCCAACAAATTAAGCACTCGGAATACAATATAAGACGGCAACAAGACAAGAATTCAGGTTATCAACTTGACAACAATTTCGCGATACAATTATGATACTAATTCATGACTCCAGTTAAAGTATTCAAAACATTATTCGAATCCCTGACCAAAAGAACACAGAATCAAAGCATTCTTCAGCCGTCTTAAATAATGTAAACACTGAGTTAATTTACACGACAACATTGAAGTGCTGTGTTGACAAACAGTAGTGGGTTTTATTCATTTATTCTCAAGTGATGTTTAGTCATTTCTCGAAGCCATGTAAACACAGTTTTCATTTTACTTTAACTCTCAGTTTCTTGAATCGATCGGTGCTCCACTCTCGTCTCCACATTCTGTAAAATGAATCGAAATGCGATGGAACATGATCACAAGAACCATAAACACGTGTAACACTGCCTTCTTTCCTTTTCCAATTGCAGAAGTATTTCCAGGTAACTCGTTTTCTTTATAATTGAAATAATATGTCATATCCTCAAACTGACCCTCCAAGGTACTCGTCAGAGGCATCCCTTCAGGAATCCGAAATCTCACAGCCTCTTAAGGCTGAGTCGCTGCAATGTGGTGATTGTTGTTCTGATTGTCTAAGCTGCTTTGGTTGTTGTAGCGGAAACTGTACCAGATCAGACCAAGATCAAGTTGGTACCTTATTGGTGATACTAACATGTGGAGCATGTGCATCTGCTTCTCAAGTTTAAACTACTTAGCTTTTACTAGAGTCTTGACTTTAGTCATGACTCCTTCAAAATTATATATAGATACTACATGTAATAAAATTCTTTTCTCTTCATTAATGTGTATATTCTTTCATCTACATGTAAGGTGAGGCATACATTGTAAGGGCAACCTTGCCTTGGCAGACCTTGGCTAGTACAGCCCCAAATTATCCTCTCATCCTGTGTCCACTAGCTGGGACACAGCATCTACATCCAGCAGTCTTCAGTCTGATTGCTAATTCTAACACATCATTTCAAGACAGTCTTCAGCACAGCAACAACACAAGATGGCACAACAGGTACCGCAGAAGGCGGAGCAGCATCCTCCTCCACCACTCTTTTGTGGTTGTTGTTGAACGTACATAGGTTGTTGTTGTTGTTGGTAGTAACCTCCTTGTGGTGGACCTTGTTGGTAGTAACCACCTTGTGGTGGACCTTGTTGGTATTGTTGGTTCTATTCAATCGTTAGTATCGGGCCGTAAAAAAAAAATATTCCTATTTGGGTAGCTGTATCATGTTGAATAACAGCTCAAAGTTGAGAGGTATATCATGAAGATCATTATTCGTAGCGTTTGGTACTAGCAAGGATTTAATTCAATTGTAATTGAGCATATCCAAAAGGCATTGAAACACTTCTTATCTCTATTGGATCTCAATCACATGTCCTAATGATAACATATATTGTTATGATTACCTGTCACATTCAACAGTCAAACGTAACTGAACCCGTTTCATGCAAACAAAAAAAAAGTTAGACACTCAATCTCTCGCACCAACGGTGATCCTTGTAACACCCACTCTCCCCCTCATTAGGCCAATCTCTACATACCATTGTAACTAAATCAAAAAACTAATTGTCGAAAGAAAAAAAACGTGCGGTCTCTAACTTTATATACGAAGTTTCAAGGTGCTAATTTTGTGGTATCCCGTTTGTTTTTTATTATTGCAGAACATGTTGAGGCTATAGTTTTCGCATAGGCACAGTCCACGACTGGCTCGCACCTAGATCACTCAAATAAGAAAATTGCCTCATTGGTGTACAGGTTTAAAGGTGTTCTCTACATTACTTCAATAACAACATCTCTCTATGTTACCTAATTATTGATAATAGCTTATTTACATATCTAATCTCGTCTTCCTCTCGTCTTGTTGCATTCTATCCTTGGATCGTATTTTCGTCACATCTGACATCTTGTTGTGCCAGCCTTCTCATGTAGGCAAGTGTGTCATACTTTCTGTGCTCTTCTCATCCTCTCTTTCACAGGACACATTTCAAGTATTTCTCGTAAGCCTCTTTCTACCTTCCAGAAAAATATTCGTAATCACAAACTCGGCCTAAAATGTCACGTGAAGGCATCACAGATCACTATGCACACTGCCTCAGCGATGCAGCTGTCCTTCGATAAACGACATGGCCTGGTCTTTGTGAATTTCAGAGACACTGCTCACTTTATTGGCAAACATTACACCATAAAACTTGTCTGCAACCTGGAGCATTTCCGGACGGAACGTGGTGCAAATGAACTGCGCACCCCTGGAAAGTAGGTTGATCATTCCGGCGACTGCGGTACGGTATTGCGTGTCAAGGTTGGCATCGATTTCATCAAAGAGATAAAAGGGTGCAGGGTCGCACATTTGAATGGCTAAAATTAGAGCAATTGCACAAAGTGACTTCTGACCCCCAGAGAGTTGTTCTATCCGCTGTTGCTCGTCATCCTTGGAGTTGAATGACACCGAAATCCCAACCCCGATGTAGTTGTCTATCTCCTCTTCTTCGCTTCCTTCGGCTTCGCCATCTTCACGCTTCTGCATGATAAGATTTCCAATTCCTAGTGGAACTAATTTCTCGAAAATCTCATTGAAGCTTTTCGCTACTTGTTTGAAACTCTTTTGTATAGCATTAGCTTTTTGCAATTTGAGGTTTTTGATTAAGCTTTCAATCGACTCATGTGACTCGGTCAACTCTTCTCTTCTCTTGAACAAGTCGTCACGCTGTCTAGTGAACGTTGTGTACTGTTCTATTGCTTTTTTGTTAATGTGTGAATACTTCAGTAATCCCTCGTTCACTTTATTCAACTGTTGAAGTAACTCGTTAGAATCGTATTGATCATAGTTGGACTGCTGGAACGCTTCTTCAGGTAACACTCCCAATTCACGGATCTTCTTATTGACTTCCTCACGTCTATTGGCCATTATCGATTTCTTATTCAACATCTTCTCAGACACTTTCGAGAACTTGTCTAATTTCTTGATTGCAGTAATTTGTCTATCATTAGACTGCTTAAGTGTCTGCTCACTCTTAGCAATTTCTTCACTGAGACTGTTAAACTCTTCAGTTGCACGTTGTGTCTTGCCTTCGATAGTATCCAATTGAATGTTCAACGTCTCAAGCAGTTCTTCCAACTCACCAATATCAGGATCACCTCCAATAGTTACACTTTCAAATTCTTGCTTCAATTTAACCAATTGAGGACGATAGTTGTTGTTCAACTCGGACTCGAAGCTTGAAATATTTGTTTCCACCTCAGCCAACTTGGTGACCACCACATCCAAATCATTTTCTACCTGAGAGATTTCCTTGTTGAGGAGTTCCAATTGACTTGTTTCTTGTTCGCTCAATTGATCTGTAAAACTCGAGTCCAACTCTTGCTCGTACTGCTTCAAATTAATTGCATAGTTGTCTCTTACAGATTTTTGCGCCTCGAAACGCAAACGGAATGTATCAAGATCTTGCTCCAAATTGAATTTCTTGTTGATCAACTTGGAGTGTTCGATTCGCTTTGGTTCCTGTAATTGCTGCTGTTTGTCCAAATCACGCACATTTAATTGAAGTTCACTATTAACGGCTGTGATCTCTTGTGATAATTGTTCAATCTTACCTGTACATTCGCTCAATTCGACCTCAGCCTTTGCCAAATCTTTACGTTTCTTGTTCTGAAGTTTGATCAAATCAATTTTGGACTTTTTGTAATCCCTAAAACCACCTGTTATAACACCCTTCAAGTCAGATCTATCTCCATCTAAGGTTATTGCAGACAACCTGTACCTTTTGGCAAGCTCAATTCCAACTTGTAAGTCATGACAAACTATCACTTTTCCAAAAACCTGGCGTACTGCTTTGCCAACTGTTACATCGTCGAATTTCAACTTTTTGATTAAGGGAACACACTGGTACTCCGAGCTGTCAGGGTATTCTATTTCTGGTTGTTCCTGGATCCTGTTGAGAGGTACAAAGGTCACTCTGCCTCCCTTGGTGCGCACCAATTCTTGCATTATCAAGGATGCAGTGTGGTCGGTGTCAACAACTACGTGGAAGAGAGAGCTTCCTGCAATAACCTCGGTGGCTATTTTGTATTTGTCGCTGACACCTATCAAATCGATCAATGGACCGTAAACGTTGTTATTCAAGTTCAACTTAGCTGCAATTGACTTTATAGAAGCAAGACCTTTAGCTTGTGCTCTGTCCATGGTTTGATTGACAGAGTTAGTTGCTTGTGACAATTCACTAGTAATAGAATCATGGATACTTTTGAATCTAATTTCATTACGCCATAAATTCTTCCTTTCGTCAGTAAGCTCTGTGAGTTTATTCTTAAGATCACCAATCAATGATCTTAGCTCTTTTGATTGGTTACCAAGAACTAGTTCTTGATCTAATTTTTTGACCAGAAGCTCGATTTCTTGCTGGTTGGATTGGTGTGTTTTGATATCTAAACCAATCTGTTTTACTTCCATATCTTTTGACTTTATCAAGTTCTTGATTTTTGTGATTTCTGTTCCCAACCATTTGTCTCTTTCAGCTTTGCTACTGAACTTTTGGAACCGTGATTGTTTCGAGTATATGGCTCTTTGGTTGGTGGTTAACTTAGAGAGCTGTTCTTTGTATTTCGATTCTTTCTCTTGGAGTTCTACAAGTTCGGGTCTAAAATGCTCTATTTTAGACTCGTTTTGTCGCACTAAGGTGGCATACTGGTTAATAGAAGCTGTCAACGTCAGGGACTTTTCATTGGTGTTCTCCAATCTCAATTTCGACTCGTTCAATACAATTTCTTTATCTGACCTTGCTTTCAAAAGTTGAGTAAACTCTAAATCGTTTTGCTCTCTTTCTAATTTTGCAATCTTTAAAGAAACTTTCAAACTGTTGATAGTTTCTACAAGTTGTTGGCACAATTGTTCACGGCTGTCTAAATCTTTTAAGTCATCTTGTGATTCTGCTAAGCTTCGCGCATATTTTTCTTCCAAGTCTTCGATCTGCTCATTCAACTTGTGGAATTCTCTGTCAAATAAGTTGTATTCCAAAATCTTCTTCTTCTTCTCAAACTGTTGGAAGTTTTTCAAATCTGCAGATTCGATTTGTAAGTCAGATAATCTTTCGTCTATTGAGTTCAATGTTTCGTCGATTCTTTCCAATTTATAGTTGGAGTTGTTCATTTCTTTCATTGATTCTTTGAGTTTATTTTCAAAGACTGTAGCTCCACTCACTTCTTTCAAC
This sequence comes from Kodamaea hsintzibuensis (nom. inval.), assembly GCA_030568835.1. Lineage (NCBI taxonomy): Eukaryota > Fungi > Ascomycota > Pichiomycetes > Serinales > Debaryomycetaceae > Kodamaea > Kodamaea hsintzibuensis (nom. inval.). The sequence goes on from JAJMJA010000011.1 coordinate 353,354, forward strand.
AACGTAAGTCTTTCTGCATCCTTAGAGTTTGTTAAACTTGTGATTCTACCTTGGGGAACAATATAGTAAGGATTGGAGCGAGAAAAGCCTGCACTTTCAAGTAAATTCATGATATCTGATCTAGTTGCAGACTTTCCATCCATCGAGTAATCGTCCTTTTTAAGCCCAATTGTACGTCTAATGGAAATCTCTGTTTTATTAATAGGAAATCTTCCATCAGTGTTGTCAAATACAATTTCCACATAAGCAGACATAACAGTACCGGACCCTTCGTGGATCAACCCTTGTCTTTCTTCTCTTGTCATATGAGTATAAGCATCAGATAAAACGAAACGAATGGCAGCAAAAAAGTTGGATTTACCTGAACCATTTCTCCCAACTACAACATTGTGATGAGGAGAGAGAAGATCGATCAGGGTTGTATTCTTATAGGTCTTGAAACCCTGGATTATGATTCTCTTGATATACATGAGTGTGGTTGATTTTAGTTTTGACGCGTTTTTCGGACGTGTTTTTTATGTACTGGAACTTTTCGTAGTGAGTTTTGGTAGTGATGAGTTGGGTGTGTAGGGGGAGGATGTATGGTGGGGTTGAGTGCGAATCGGTAGATAGAGATAACTAATTGTAACTGAATGTAGCTGACAGAGTGTAAGGATGATTTGTGATAGTGGGGAGAAATAATTGAAAACTTGACTTGAAGAAGAGGAGTTTAAAGTTAGGAAGGTTCACTCTAGTTTAGTATAATTGGGGGCGAGATATCTCTTAGGACTCAGCACTAGAACATAAACAATTTAGATTGTATTCTGACCTCAATTATGCGATACACTGTTACTAACTACTGCTATTTAAGGAACATATTTGTTGTGTATTAGTATGGTAACTTGAAGGGGCATTGAATATTTTTCAAGCCTAGTTAGCCCTACTTGGGAAGTATAGGAGGTATAAATATTAGTGGCATTGGTAAATATCTTAGACTTATTGTTGGGATAAAGAATCCAATTCTCGATTTATCTCTACTTTTATTTACTCACAACTAACCATTATACATTTCTTGTTAGCTATGTTAAGATCCTATTTGTTCAACAATAAGACAATTGCTCAATTCTTCTCTTCATGTTGCAAATACAACATACACCGTACAGATTAACCTCAGTATCTCATCTTCTTTTCCGTCTCTTCTATCTCTATCTTATATTTCAGAACTTAACATTTTTGCAACCAATCATCACAATTGAAAATTATTGACGTTTGATAACTAACAAATAGCAGTTTAAGAGGCTTAAATAATGGACATACAAATGTGCATAAAATCAATGTCTACACTCATTCATGTTGAATATTACTCATTTCAAAGTCTTAGAAAGTTCCAGATCTCTTAATGCTCACTCTCTCTCACTAATATAATCTCATTACAATATCATCTAAAATGTTTTATGTCTACTGAAAATTGCATAAAACTAATCACTTCTTATATTCTTTCATTTCCTTCAACTTTTTCACCCCACCTTTCATCCTCATACGATTTCATCATATTACTAACCATCTGTCTACTTTAATATCCTCTACTAATAACATATCCACCCTTCATCCACCCTTTGTCCACCCTTCAACTAATCTCCAACATCATCTTTAGGACCATCAAAAAGCCGTGTACCCCTTTTGTCCCACTTTCATATCTCACTATTCGCCTTAAATCTAATCTCGCTTCTGTCCCACTTCTCCATGAATTTGACCTTTCGTGATGTTGGTTAAAAAACCTGCATTTAATTCAAATATTCAATTCTTCAACAGACCATAAAGCTCGTACCATGCCAGCTAAGAATACTTCTCGTAGTAGGAACTCCAAGTCTGCTACTGCGCTGGACTCTGCTCAGAGTAGGTCTACTGCTAGTATCTTCAGAAATGCCGAACCTGAAGAATTCCAGCAAACTCCAGTGGTTGAAGCTCCAACAACTCAAGTTCCTGATGACGAGGATGATCGTGATGACGATTATACGGACCTGATATGGTTGGTAAAGATCATTTACACAGTCCAGGATTTCCTCAACGATACTATGGATTTCTTGAAGTTCTGTCAAATCTTGTGCTTTTTGTATTTACTTGAGATTATCTATTTGAGTAGAGACAACTTTTATCAGTTCAATGAACTAGTACCAACTGTTGGCTTTAATGCTTTAGCTGTCATCATAGGTTTGGGATTCACATATTGGAGAGATTCCAAGGCCGGTGCTGCTAATAAGGAATTCCCCGAGTTTGAGTATATCTATAGTGTTCTCCTCCCATTGTTGGTTCAGGTTTTACACTACCAGTCAAACTCGTACTTCTTCTTGGCTAACTTGTCTTTCAACTACTTCATTATTGACAGGTTAAACCCATTCTTCAGACTCTTGTCCAGTATTATGTTTTTTGAAATCTACAATGAAAGTACCGAATTCACAACTTATGATTTTGCTCAAGTCGCTTTCATCTTTACATTTTTGAGTTTTGCCTTGAATTATATTAACGATAGCAAAACCAAGAGCTTTAAGAGAGCTGAGATCCAATTAGTTGCAATTATCATTATCAACATTTTATTCAACAAGGCATTGACTGGACAAGATGGTGGAGCTTTACCTATTCAGATTGTTCAGAAGTTGTTAATCAGTTTGATAGTTATGAGTTTGCTTGCATATCCAGTACTTAATGTTTTGCCTTCGATTGCTGTTACTGCGATCTTTGCTGCTGGATTCTACTTCTTAACTAACCTCCAATTAAAACCAATTTTAAAAGCAGACAACGCAGTTGTTTGGATTTATGACTACATTTTCAATAATGAGGATAGATTTTACTTTGTTGGAGTTTGGGGTGCTATTCTTGCAGTGGCCATCCCTGTTGTGTTTAGTGGAGCTCACTTGGTGTCGCTCAACTTGAGAAGAAAAGTGTGGCACTTTGTCGTTATCGCAGTACTTCTTTTTGACTCCAGGATCCTTGCTGAGAATACTGAGCTTGCCTTAATCAGCTTGTTAGGTCTGAGTGTGGTCTTCGTTGGAGTGGAAATGCTTAGATACAACCAATATACCCCTATTGGAAGCTACTTGCATCAATCGTTAAAGAAATTCCAAGACTCAAAGGACTTGGAAGGTCCTTTGAACTTATCCTACATTTACTTGAATGTTGGAATCACAATCCCAATATTGTATGACTACATTCAAAACAAATCACAATTCACCATTATCAGGTACATGGGTATCGTTGCACTTGGCTTGGGAGACTCTGCTGCTCTGATAGTTGGAAGAAAATTCGGCTCACTTAAGTGGAAGGGTGGTCACAAGTCAGTGCAAGGTAGTTTAAGTTTCCTTGCAACAACTGTTGCAGGACTTGCTGCCGTGGACTATTTCAACAGCTACAAATATCCAACTACGTATGTTCCTGTTAAGAGTTGGGAGAATATATTTGTAGCTACTTTGCTTGCTGGAGTGTTAGAAGGAACTTCATCAATGAACGATAACTTTTTCGTTCCAATCATTATGCCAATTGCATATGAATTGTTGAATAAGAGTTTTGGCAAGATTTAACAGTGTACTAAATTATTACAAAGGTTCTTATGTATCAATACCAAACTAGACTGTTAAGTTAGCTACTGTAAGAAAACGTTTAGATGCTGTAAGAATACAGAAACAATTTACCTCTGGACTTCCATGGAATAGTTTATTATTCATGTAATCCTTTTAGTTTTGTCACATAATAAGTAGATTTGCATCCACTTGGTATTTTCTAATATGAAAAAATGCAAAAGGAAAAAGCAGAAGAGGAGTAACTTCATATTAATAGTTAAAATAAAGTTTTTGAGTAGAATTTTAATAACCAATGATTTATCAAAAATGTAGAAGGAATTGATTAATTGGTGTGGATTAAACTACAATGGGCGGAACTTGAGAGTACCGACATGACAAGGATCTAATTGTAGAGAATATACGGACTTTCAAATCAATTAAAAGACAGATTTCCAGATCTACAAAGGTTAACGTAATTTAATGGGATTATCCCAATTCTTTAGGTTTTCTAGACTCTCAATAGCACACCTAATATAGTGCATAATTCTTTTTCTTCTTCGCATTTTATTACTACCACTCTTTGAGCCACTGCTTCACATACACAACTACTAACATCTACTTTTATTAGCGCAGCTATTCAAAGCCAATCACACTTTTGGCATTACCAAAATAAGGTACCTTCCAGATTAGAAAAAAAATATCAACGGTTATTTTTAAGTACTCCGCAGGAACCTGAGACAACAGGGATAGACGAGACAAACGGATGACTTCCGAGATAAATTGGCACCCTTTGTCGCTAGTAAACTGAGGGGCATATCCCTGAATTCTTAAAACATCTTTTCAAATGATCATGAATGGGTTATGGTTCTTGAAAATATGATTTTGTAGGGTGATACTAAGTTTGGATAACCTCGAGATTCCATAAGAAGTATGGTTGGGAATTGTGGAAGTATTTTACAATCTTTACATACTCAGGACTTCTTAAAGTATAATTCTTCATTAGGGTGAATAAGCTGCTGCAAGTAGGGTTGCGAGGGGGGGTCAAAGTGGAGGTTGAGAGTGATGTGTTTTTTGTGAATGTATTCAGTTTTGGTGGTTGGACATCCAGTTGAATAAATTTGGTTGCAAAACTTTCGAATATGGAGATGTTCCTTTTAACTAATACGCTCAAAAAGTTCATTCATTGTATTTAGAATGTAAGCAGTGGTGTTCAACTCGCTGACAAATGTATGGTTAACGTATGGCTAGCCCTATTCCATTAATCATTTCTTATTAATTGGTATTCATTGGTTTTGTTCTTTTGTTCTTTTGAACATTCCCTCTCGGTATACAATACAACTGAAGTAAGGTATTCTCTAGCTAACTGCAGGTATTTAGTAGCTTCTACTTCGACGTCAGTGAACTTCTCTTACTTTTCAAATATCACCAATATCAAGAACTTTTGGTTGCAAAATATTCGCAAACGTTAATATAAAGGCTACTCAAAAGACACTTATTCAGAACTTTACCACGTCTAACAACTTATAAATCAATTCTATAGTACACTACTATTAACATGAACTATACGTGAACTCACAATAACTCCGCCACCTCGAAATCCATCACTCCACTTTTTTGAGCAATTATTTCCCCTATACTTTGAGCCTTAAAATCAACTGAAAAAAGCTATTTTAGGGATACGTAACTTCTTCACTTCCTTCCTTCGTTCGTTCCTTGTGATGACTTTAAACAAGATACTACTGCGTAGTGAGATTGCAGACTTGATTGCAGATGGTAAAGCCATTGTGATATACAAGAATCATGTTCTTAATCTTACATCTTGGATTTCTAAACATCCTGGTGGAGACACCGCTGTGTTCCATATGATTGGACGCGATGCAACTGACGAGATGAACGCGTATCACAGTGAAGAGACCGTGTCGATTTTCACCAAGTGGAGAATCGGCAGTATAGATTATCATTGGGAAAACATGCTTCCACCTATCCAAGGTGCTCTTTACTATAAAGCTACCTCGAATACGTTAGATGATTCAGACAGTTCACTTGATTCGGCGGTGACAGTTGTTAGTAAAGCGTACAAGGGAATGGGATACCCTGCAGTGGATATAGTCCCTGTAGTTCCCCAGGATATGTTAATCACGCCGAAGAATAAAGATACTCTATTTCCTATCGAAGACACAATTGTTGACCCCAAGATGTCAGCCCAGAATTACGATAACAAGTTAACGCATGAGGTCATAAACGAGATGCCTGCTTTAGACTACAAGACTCAAGAGTACCTCCGTGAAAAATACAACGAATTGCACAACGTCGTCATAAGCAAAGGATTCTACAAGTGTAACTATTCAGACTACGCTAGAGAACTAGTGAAGATTGGGAACTTATTCTTATTCTCATTCTCCTTCATGAAGATAAACTACTACTTCTTAAGTGCTCTCTTCATGGGAATGGCTTGGCACCAGATGACGTTTATTGCGCATGACGCAGGCCATGTTTCGATCACACACAATTACCAGATTGACAACTTGTTTGGTATGGTCATTGCCGACTGGTTTGGCGGGTTGAGTTTAGGCTGGTGGAAACGTAACCATAATGTTCACCACTTGATCACCAATGACCCTGTACACGATCCAGATATTCAGCACTTGCCATTTTTTGCGGTGAGTGTTCGACTCTTTGACGACGTCTACCTGACTTACAAGGCCCGCATGTTATGGATGGACAAGGCTGCGAAAACTTTCATTCCATTCCAGCATTTCCTCTACTACCCCATCTTGTGTTTTGGCCGCTTCAACTTGTATGTAGAATCCTGGACCCACTTGATTGCGGGCTTGGGACCTCGCCATGGTAAAGCAGCTTGGTTCAGGTACTTTGAAATTGCAGGACTCTCCTTTTTTTTCTACTGGTACTTTTACTTGGTTGTCTACCAGACCATCCAGGGAACAGGTAATAGATGGATGTTTGTAATGGTTAGCCATGTTGCAACCATGTTGGTACATGTCCAGATCACCCTTTCGCATTTTGCTATGTCCACAGCTGACCTTGGTGTAAGTGAATCATTCCCACTGAGGCAACTCAGAACCACGATGGACGTCGATTGTCCAGAATGGTTAGACTTTTTGCATGGTGGTTTGCAATTCCAGGCGATCCATCACTTATTCCCACGTCTCCCTAGACACAACTTGAGACGTGTACAGCCATATGTCATTGATTTTTGCCGTGAGGTCGGACTCAAGTATTCGATCTACGGATTCGGAAAAGGTAACGAGATTGTTATTGGAAAGTTGGGAGAAATAGCTCATCAGTGCAGTGTGGTTTTTGATGCTGCCAGGGTTTATGATGGAGATATGTATTAGATGAAAGCTAGTAAAAAACTTAGTTACACGGTATGAAGAGTACTGGAGCAAATTAAATAGTAAAATTATTTATTATTATTCTTGTCCTGTAAACTATCCAGAGAGGTAGATGTGAGTTTATAGATGTAGTTTATTAAATGCAATTCTGTTTTTGCAATGCAATTCTGTTACCAAGATAAGTAAGATATGTAACTTAAGTAAAAGAGGATTATCAGTTTAATCTTCTTTGAGACTTCGGACTCTCTTGCACATTTCCGATCTATAGTTATATTAGATGTGAGACTGCTGAAGTGAGGTAAATCATTAGAAACCTTTCTGGATATGAATATGTAGATCTGTGTTATCAGATAAGCTAACTGAAGTGAGAAAATAGTATTGAGTCTTAGCTATCTAGATTGGAAGCAATTATAGGTGAGTAGGCATGGTAAGTATATGAACTGGTGAGTTGGAATTATTAGAACACAGACGAGATAATTATATACCTCTCTTCATGAGCTGTTCAATCTGTATTCATTTTTAATGTAAAAATTTTACAAACAGAGTTTAATAAATGTTTTGACATTAACGATTATAATTGAATTGAGTTAATAAATGCAGTCCTAAACGTAGTTTCCTTGTATACACTAGTATATTCCCAATTTGTAATTGTATTACCTTTGCATATGATATCACCACCAAGGTATTGAAATCCCCTTTTCCTGTTTTTTTCTATAATCCTCCTTCTACCAGGTGAGATATCAAGTTTTCTTTCCCTAGATATTCAATGAACTCAAGTACAAGTCTATTTTCATGCTCATATTGATCTCGTTGTACCAAGTTTCTAAATAACGAATCATGGCCACTTTTAGTGTACAACTTTGGGATCTTTACTTCTATTCCGTTGACATGTTTTAAGTAATGATTAGAATCGACTGGGGTTGTTCTACGAGTTTGACCTGTTTCATGGAGATTCTTACATTTGTTTCCAAACTTACACCTTCCATGTTGTTGGAAGAATCTGCATACGTTTTTAGGTCGTTTTGCTGTATTTGAAGGTGGATCATCTGCTGGTCTCTTTTTTGGTGGTGGTAGTTGTTGTTGTTCATTTTGTTTCCTTTCTTCAACATTCTTCCTTGTGGGCCATTTCTTCCTACGTTCAGCAATCCAATTGGCAATATCTTCTTCTGTTTGGAGTGTGATATTGGTACCTTCTATGAAAATCGGTTCTTGTGGTTTTTTAGTTGCTGCATTAATTGAATTACTAGGACTGGTCTCTTTGGGTTGTGGAGTTTTCTCAGGTACATGATTAGGAAGATGTGTAGGTAAGTCTAATAATTCATTATAGTTCCCGATCCCTTTATCTATATCATCTCCAGAAGACAGTTGACCTGCTGATGTTGCTGATGTTGGTGGTGGTGGTGGTGGTGGACCATAATTGAAATTCATCTTTTTAGTCTGAATCTCCTCATCGAAAATTATCGATTTCATTTAACCTGAGCTAAAAATCCATACATCAACTTGCTTCCTTCACAGATAAAATAGATATAAACTAGCAGATTGAATCCGCTAAAGTGAGCATCAAATAGATGGAAATGTCTAACGAGGCAGCTTTCGACATGAAGATTTCGAGTTCCTTAAGAATAAAACATCTATGGTTTGTTTTTGGTGCAGCAAGCATATTAGGAACCATCTTGCTTTCTTTTTGCTCATACTCCCTCTTCACGCCCCCCTCCTCTTCTCTCACTCCCTCCCCTCCTCACCTCATGGCCAGCTAATCTTAGAATAATTTTGTATCCACATGAACAAGCTGGAGAGATTAGATCCATAAAACGTAAAAATACGCACACCCAAAATCACCCTATAAAAACAAATCTGTTCACCCTAAATGAAAGACTAAAAGTTAGGCAGGTTGTGTTAAATATTTATTGTTTTAATAAAGTAGTCCCATTTAAGCGTATTAAGAAATCTTAGAATACTTGGAACTGTTGAATCTTACAGAGTTAAGTAATACATCTAATCTCATTACATTCTGGGTTATAAGAAAAAGAAAAAATGGACGTTACCTTGGTGAGCATAATAACGACGACATGAACACATATCGATTGATCGTATCTTTTAGGAGAACGTTGTGAGACTAAAGAATAGGGTCCAAAGAGTGTAGAAAAAGAGAGAGAGAGTTCGGGGAATGCAGGCTTAGCTCCGTGAGACGCTTCTGACGCTATATTGTAGGTAAGTGCTCGCAACGGTATAGTTTAATATCAAAAGATGTGTTGGCTGGGGTAAATTTGGGTTAAGCGAAAGAGGCGAGAACTTCTGCACTGCTGTAGAAGGATGCACTTTGGGTAGTACACCAGACTTTCTAGGCTCCAACTGGAGAGATACAAGGCTACAGAAACACAGGCACACTTGATGTATTATTATTATATCAAAAAAAATAAAGTGAAGATTCCACGCAGATACAGTAGTTAGAGATTGGGCCACTTGGAGTTGGAGCTGGTAAATGTTATGCTGAAAGAGATGTGTGCCGCCTCTGGGAAGAGTCGACAGTCACTAGTGTTCGGGACAAGTAATTGTATCTTTATTAGGTGTCCCAATATGGAATATACCACGGATTTCCGTGCTTTCTCTGTCGAAGTCTCATTCTGTGGAATAATCTTCAATATAAAGTCCATTTTCTCCCCTCGTTAGGTTGTATCCCTATTGAATAAACAATTGATAGTAGGAAATATTGTGAGTGCCTCTGTTTTGTCTGCTTCCATATTGGTTCTGTATCCACCAATAAGTATTCCTTTCATCACGCACCATTGAATTTAAGAGGATTGAACTTTGTTGATTTGAACACAGGAAAGAGTGTTTGAAAAAGTGTTGATAGTGGTTGAGAAGCGTACTATCATAAACGGTGCTCTTCAAGCAGATCACTGGGCAATCTGTGTACTACTTAGAGCCCAGAACAATTACACGCATTTAAGTACACCACCCACAAGGGTATGATTAATGGTAATAACTTGCCAACAGTCATTAACCCACCACCAGGCCCAAACAACAAACATGTCCGAAATCTTACCAATATCTTGTGTTCTGTGCCGACTGAAGAAAATCAAGTGTAACAAGAAGAAACCTTGCAACCAATGCATCAAACGTGCCATCCCATGTCACTTCCCTTCAACCTTTAGAAATAAAAAGATTAATGAAGAAGAACTTGATCACACTGCGTTTCTGTTCACTGCACACACCACAGAGTTGCCCAGCATCAGCGTCGCTTCACTGAGCCGCGAACCGTCAAGTAACAACAATCCTGGTGATAACACCAACCAAGATATAACCCCAAATACTGGAAGATCTCTGACCACAAGTAGTGGTTCTAGTATGCAATATCCAACAGGATTTCCCCAGTTTCAAGATTATAGAAGCTTGGAATCTCGTGAGATCTTGCCCCATTCCATTTTGCACCCAAACCTACAATCAATAGCTCAGGAGGGACTAGTTCACCTGTCTATTCACCTGGAAACTTCATTGCAAGCCCAGAACATTCAAAATGTAATTATTAATCCCCCTTCGACAGAATTGGAACAGGTGCGGGTAGAAAACACTCGCCTTCTTCAAGAAATCTTCAAGCTTAACACTAGGGTTACCAGGCTAACAACCCAATTAGCTCAAAAAGATGGTAGCAGCAACGATTCGGAATTAAAACGTGAAGGAATACATGAAGGAGAGGAATTAAAAATCACTGGTGAAACCAGTGAGTCAGGTGAAAAGTACTATGGTCCACAATCTCTGAACTTCATGATTGAGACGCTAAAGCAACAGAAAAAGGATGACTCAAGTAACAACGACACAATGGATAGTAATGGTAGCCTGGACTCTCAGAAGATTAAAAATAAGACCTCGACCCCTAACGCACAGAGAACTTTACGTTACAACGACTTCGCTATTGACAGTTCTTCTACGTCGTCAGGCTCCAAGTTCACACTGGACTGGGAACGCTCGCGCGACTCAACCTTACTTCCACTTTACAGTCAGAACTTGGTAGAGCAAAGTTTGAGCAAGAAACAAATGCCAATATTGCTTACTCAATTGCTCCGCTTTGACGACCCTGATATGACGACAGACTCAGATACGTCTCAGGAACAACAAAAACTCAACATGTTTCTTATCCACCGGTTAGTTGACCTGTTCTTCGAAAGACACCCGTACTATTCAACCTTCATAAGCAAAACATCGGTATACGACTTCTTGGATAACTATCATAATATAAAAGACAAAGAATGGGAAAATGACGATGATTTGCTATTGTTTTATATGATTTTACTTTTGCTGATCCAACCACTCAGTCCATCCGATTTCATAGAGTTAAACTTGTTGCTGGAGACCAACATCAAAAATTTTGAGAAACTCCAAAATTATTTGTGTTCAAAGGTACTTTTCCGCAAGTTCGAGAAGTTGAGACACAACTTGATCAATGAGTCTATAATTACTATCCAGGCTTATATCCTCTGTACCGAGTACCATTTCTTGCAGAAGCGGTATGAGGAATGTTGGTCGATGTTGTTCCATTGTTGTTCAATAGCTTTTTCGATTGGATTACATGTAATGGGTCAGTTCCGGTCTGTGAATGCTACTTCAACCAAGAACCACTTGGAAGAAGTTGACAACGTTGACGTAAAATCTGGAGCTAAGTCAGATGATACCTCGTCTCGAGAAAATGCTGATGATGAAGAAGATTCGGATGAAATTGACGCAGCCAGATTCAGGGTCTTCTTTGCCTTGAAGAACCTTGCAGGACAAATCTGCTCTATTTTAGGCAGACCTAACCCAATTTCCATTCAAGTCAACTCGATAGTATTGAAAAGTACTACGGTGAGTAACTCAGCAATGAACTATGACAACGAAGATATTCATGTCTTGTCTAAAATAGGGCTCAGTGAGTGCTTACGTCTTTCCAACTCCATGCTTATTGAAAATTTCATGATTGAAATTACTATGCCAGATTTACTCAACTTGAACCGTAAGTTTGATGAAGAAATCAAATTACTAGAGGAGTACACAGCCCGTAACCGTGAAGCTGAAGGTACCGAATTTTTGAAGGACTTGATTATCTTGCACATCAATAAAACTAAATTGACGGAACCTTTTATCAAAAAGTTTTCTAAGAACGATGATTATGTACAGATAATTCAAAGCTTGGTAACCTCTATCGAGAAGTTTTTGGAATTGTTAAACCAGTTTGTTGAAGGATTTTTAAGTTGGTTTGTCTCAAAGTACTTTGAACCTAAGATGCTCACGTTACTGGACGCGGATAGTAATGAAACCTATATACCGCACGACAAAGAAAAGAGCCAAACATCATCGGTAAGTACAGCTCCTGCTTCTGAAGCTGGTCCACTGAACCCTAATTCTAGTATTAAGATAGGAAAATTGTTCAGAACTCTCTACCCTTTCTTGAACTCTTTTATTTACCAAGGTATTATCGTAACTTTTGCTTTGGTACATTACAAGTTCAATGATTTCGTAAAGAATAATGAGAAAAAGGATGCGATATTAAACAATGAGGTCTTGAAGAACCTTGAAATGCACTTGAACACATTACTTAATGTCGATAGGCGTGTTTCGAATATCTTTAATCTGGTAAGCAAGTTGTGGTCGTCGAATATCGTTTACTTGATGAACAAGGTTTTGCATCAGATTAAAATGATTTACCAAAAACAAGAAACAGTCAGTCACACGGACAGTGAACGCAAGAGAAGAAAAACCAATTTGAGCGAAGATTGGAAGACACGTCAAGACTACGAAGTGTCCTCTTATGATTCGCCAGTCGACGAGATGTCGTCGCAGATGAATATGAACCTTGATCTGGAGTATCAGAAGCAAGGGAATCCACCTTCAGGCCCGAACTTTCAAGATCAGGGAACTTCATCTGCCAAATTGGACAGCTTTTACGGGTTCCGTATCCATGATCCTTTCTGGATTACTAACCCTGAAAACTTGCCTTACTTTTTGAGTTCGCCCAGTGACGATGGCCCTCCACTGGTGAAGGATGTTCAAGGCTTCCTTAATCCTGTAGATCCTAATTCGGCACGTAATTTAAACAGAATGCCTGCACCAACTCCCCTTCAAACATCCAGCTCAAGTTCGAATTCAGTAGCGCAAACGCAACAAACTGCAGAAACATCGATACCGTCAGGAAGAATAGGGGCCTCTTTTGCTAGCTCGTCGGATTCTAAGATTCCTAATGTGCAAGGTGTCTTTGCGGATCAAGGTTTTAGTGGGTGGAGCCAAGAGCCTGGTTTGCAGAATCCAGGATACATCCAACCTGGTCAACATCAGCAGCAGCAACGGCAACAACAACAGCAGCAGCAGCAACAGCAGCAACAGCAACAGCAACAACAGCAACAGCAGCAGCAGCAGCAGCAACAGCAACAGCAACAAAGGCTGCAACCGAATCCGGGAAACGTACCACATACGGCACATATGAATAGTCACATTGTTCCGCCTACGACCCAAGAAACACAACACTACCCGCGTATGTCATCAACATATATATTTGAGCATGGGTTCCCACCAACTTCGGCTCCAGAGTTAACGAATACTGGGATAAACAACCAAGGGGTGAACATTCCTACTTCGGCGATTTCGTACAACCAACCAATAGGAAACATCTCGATACCTGCTGGCTTTGGACAAACCCAGTACTACGGATCCTCTAGTCAAGACGAAGATCAAAAACAACAGCAGCAAAATTCACCAAACTCCCATCCCTCTCAGGACGACTACCAGAACTAAGCTCAGTTTAGGCGTGCTTTCCGACGCCACTTTTCTTTGAATGTATAATTATCTTAATACTTTGCTTGCAACTCGAATTAATGTCATGTATAATATTGATAGAGTTTAATAGATGTAATTAGTGTATAAGAACTCAGGTGACTTTTACGAAAAGTCATACTTTATTGGCCATTGCCAAAAGCGCAATAAAGTAGCTACAATTGTTAGTATGAGGTAGAATAGGGTTGGCTATTCAAAAGGTCGTAGATGCTAAGTATGAGATTAGAATTCCAACTGTACGAAAATGTATGAAAACGTATAATTTGTTCTGTTTGCTGGGTATATGTTATACCACCAAATCTACAATATGCACCAAAGGTATCATGAATTCGCATAATCTCTTTACAAGGGAATGAATTTCTTGTATCGATTTTAAACTAATCAGGTTAATGGGCTTCCATTAATCTAAAGTCTATAGATCAGATAATTATTATTATCTCTTTTACAAATGGTTGCAAAAGTTTCGGACTTTACAAAAATTTGTCCACTTCAAATTGTTCTCGTGTGGATTTTGTTACCACAAGTTGATCGTGAGCAAATGGCACATTCCATTGAGTGGTCTTGAGTCCGATGAATATTGTAGTAACATATCTGTATTCCACAACAATCTTGAGATTGAAGTTGTTCTCTAGGCAATACGCTTGCCACAGACTCTCACTACTTCATAACAATTCCTCTCCTCTACTCTAACTCCTACAGTTCCTAAAGCCCTGTTTTTTTATCTCTCTCAAATTTCGCTCGCAATTTATCCTAACGTCACTCAGACGTCAAACTCACTTTACTAAGTGTAAATCTTCAATTAAGCATCAACCCAATTCGCTTCCAAGTTACTTTTATCGAGTCTCTACATTATGTAACTGTGTCCATAAACGTACTCATTTCCTATCCTAATCCACTATAACATTCTACACTACCAACTCAAATCCAACCACGATCTACTGAAGACCTTCAATCTCTCACTAACAAAATCCACCAAAAAAACAAGCGGGGAGTTTGCGAAAAAGCGCAAGCCAAAAAAATCGGAGTGGAAATAAAAAATCAAAATCAAGAACTTCAACCCAACAGAAACCATAATGTCCAGCTTTAAGAAGTTTTCTGACTTTTTGTTCTCCAAGCAAACGTTAAGGTATGTTTGTTCGACGCATTTCTGGGGACCAGTGTCCAACTTTGGTATTCCCGTTGCTGCCGTGTTGGATTTGAAGAAAGATGCTGATTTAATCAGTGGTCCAATGACAGGTGCTTTGATTGGTTACTCTCTTGTTTTCATGAGGTATGCTTTGGCTGTGCAACCAAAGAACTACTTGTTGTTTGGTTGTCACTTTGTCAATGAGCTTGCTCAATTGGGTCAGGGTTTCAGATGGGTTAACCATCATTATGCTTCTGGGGAAAAGAAGGCTGTTGAGGCTTGAGGTTGGAAGAACTGTTAAGTTGAATTTAATAAAGTTGTGGCTGCTTTTTAGAAGATCCAGTGTTAGAGGGTCTTTAGTCTGGATTATCTCATACATCATGTGAGTGTACTGTGTCTTAGAGAATACCTTTTTACAGAAATCATTTTAAAGTATATTCAATATGAAATTGATGTAGTGAGGAAACTTTGGAAAAAGTCCTTTGAGAGCAAATTACCATAGTTCAAGTATCCTCTCTTTCTATTCATTCACTCTTCATTCTTCTTGTTGTTGTTCCTCTTCTTCCTTCATCTCCAATCAACCTAACTTGACATTACGGGTTAATCGGTCAGGAAATCGGTCACGTGATCGATTTCCCCAAGCTCCCGGACTTCCAAATGGCCTTGCCTTACCTTGAAATCACCTTAACAGTTTCTGAAGTGTTTCAAAAAACAGGAATCGATCCAAGTACCTGAAACTCTGGGGAAATTAAGCAATAGGGGAAGCTAACCTATTGGGTGCAAATTGACAAAAAAATATACTGTAGGGATATTCAAAAAAGGTAAGTTGAATGATCGCTATCCATATATTTTAAGAATAACACACCTGTTAGTTTTCTTCTTTTATGATTCCATTTGTACCTAAAAAGTGATCAAAAGAAGAAGCCCCCCTTTTAACGAATTGAGTAACTAATTCAGGGGTCCATTAGATCTATATAATGATAGGTCTGAATACATCAATTAAACTTGTAGTGTTGTAGTTAATATGGTTAAAGCAATTATCGCAATAACTTCTTATAAAGAAGTGTTATATCCCAATGGATTGAAGGGAGGTGTTTTCTTGAACGAAGCATTACATCCTTTCACTTACTTCAAGTCTGAGGGTATTAGTGTTGATTTCACTTCTGAAAACGGAGAGTATGGAGTAGATGAGCTCTCGAACTCAGATGACTTCTTAACTTCAGATGATAAAGAAATCTTTGCGGATCCAAAACTGGACTTTAATGTTGCGTTGAAGAAGATCAAAAAGGCCAGTGATGTTGATCCCAACGACTATCAAATCTTCTTTGCAGCAGGTGGACATGGTACTTTATATGATTATCCTACGGCGAAAGGGTTGAAGAAGATTGCATTGGATATTTGGTTAAATGGTGGCGTGGTTGCTGCAGTTTGTCATGGCCCTGCGATTTTCGATAAAATTATCAACCCCATATCAAAAAAACCTCTCATCAAAGGATGCAAGATCACCGGATTCTCAACAAAAGCAGAAGAAATTGTTAAAATGACTGACAAAATGAACAAGGATAACTTGTTGTACTTGGAAGACATGGCTAAAAACAATGGTGCTATCTTTGAAGATTCTGAAGAAGAATTGGCAGACTTTACCGTTGTTGATGGAAGAATCATTACCGGTTCAAACCCTGCTTCGTCAACCAGTACTGCTATAAAAGCTCTCGAAGTCCTTTGTTCCACTTGATGTAATTCCTTTTATATATAAAAAGTAATTATGGACAATGTACTTCTCTTAAACTCGGCATACTGCGTCTTAGTAGCTTTTTGTGTACAATTGGATTTTGCACCCAAACTATAGGAATCGTATCCAGTTGGTAGATAAATGTGAGAGATGGGGAGTTGAATGGGTGCTAGATTCGGGGTTTGTATTTAGTAGGATACTACTATACTAAGCAGAGAGTATTTTTGAATGTGAAACGTTCAATGTGAAGCATTGTTATTGTTATTGTGATAGCTCATAAAAGTGAAGTAGAAACATCACAAGACATGTTGAGTTATATTTAATGAATTTCAATAGTCTTTCAGATTAAGAACTAATTGACAACTTGGATAAGAGTAGTAGTTAATAGTTTGTTTTTCAAAAAAGTTAGAACTTATCTTTAACATACCATCTTCTTCCCATGAATTTATTAATATATCCACTTAAATAATCAACAAAATCATAAAAAGAGAACTAAACCAAAATACATCAACAACTTTAACCCAAACCAACCAACTATCCCACTCACAACACCTATTGAAAAACTACTACAACTCTATCCAATTCTATCCAAATACTTGAACTCCACATACTAATTTAACTACAACCACTCCTCCAACGTGCACTCGATTCCAAAAATGGGGTGGAAAAATGCCAAATAAATACTCACAATTAGATTCAACAAATCACTAGATAACCCAACAAAACACTCCATTAAGTTCCTTACTCCACTTGATCATACTATTCAAGTTACTACCGTTCCAAATTCCAAGCTATAACACAACTGAAAACATGATAACTCTAACCTAACTCCCTATTGTTCCCTCATATCTTTAACCTTTAATTTAGTGGGTGTAATAAAGATCAGTACTGCAATAATAAAGGTTTTGACCCAACAGTCGTAAACTTGTATGCAGTTCGTCACCGTCTGAGTTTAACAGAGCGAGGAAGGACAAGATGGGGAAAATTTATAGATATCAATTTACACCACTGGTATGTCTGTGCTTAAAAGCCTCAAGTTCTTTCTAAAGTCAGTTGTATTTGGAACACTTCTTGCTGGGTGTGCCATTTATGGAGTTGTTGCATCTATTGCATTACGTTTGGTGAGGAAGATTAAGTATGCTCAATATACGGTTGCTCGAGCATTCTACAATCTGTTTTCACTGTTGTTAGGGGTCAAGATTAAGATGGTGAATGAAAAATACTTGCATAACACCCCTGCGATTGTTGTATCGAACCATCAGTCTGCCTTGGACATTTTGATTTTGGGTAGAATCTTCCAACCAGGGTACACTGTTACTGGAAAGAAGTCGCTTCAGTATGTTCCATTTTTGGGTTGGTTCATGTTCTTGAGTGGTACCTTTTTCTTGGATAGAAGTAAAGGAGAAAAGGCTAGAAAGGTCTTGGAACAAGGTTTACTGACCTTGAAGAAATCAAAGGGTGCCTTGTTCATGTTCCCAGAAGGAACCAGATCCGCAACCCAAAAGTTGGATCTCTTGGACTTTAAGAAGGGTGCCTTCCACTTGGCCAAACAAGCTGGTATCCCAATTATTCCTGTGGTTGTCAGCAACACCTCGACAATCTTCCACGCTAAGACAAAGAACTTTAACAGAGGTGAGATTACTGTAGAAGTCTTACCTCCAATGTCTACGGACCACTTGAAAACAAACGAAGATGTGACTGCCTTCACCAACAATGTTAGAGAGGAAATGTTGAAGGTACTCAAGAGAATCGGCTTCTCTAAAACCATAGGTGAACTTAAAAGTGATGAAGTTGACGAAGACGGTGATGAACCAGAGAATGTAGCTGAAAATGAAGCTGATGTTGAATCGGAGAGCACTTCAGAAGTTGAAGTGATCACAGAGAACACACGCTTAGTAGATTTAAAAGAGTAATTTAATGTTAATAAATAAACTAAACGAAAATTTTAAAAGTAATAACTAAAAAGAAATGCCTATAGACTGAATCCTTATATGTATTATTGATGTTCAAATTCATCTATGACCTCAAATCACCTTTCAACTCCCACTACTTACAATCACTTGCTTCTATCTTAAAAATTCATAATTACATTTCTATAATAAGCTCTTCAAACGTCTATGCTAAATGTAACCCTATTGCGTTACTCTATAATTACAGCCTTCTTCTTCTTCTTCTTTGCTTTCTTAATTTCTTTCACGACGTTTTCGTTATTTTCAGCAGCTTCACTTACTTCGTCTGCACCGGAAACCTCTTTAAGTGGGCTTCCTGATTCTCCTTCTGTACCTTCGCTTGGTTTCTTCTTTTTCTTTTTCGACTTCTCCTTGTCTCTAGGTTTCTTCTCCTTCTTCTTAGTATCTGCTAATGAAGTTTCGGCTAATTTACTTCTCAACTCAGCCAAATCAATGTCATACTCAAAGGCTTTAGAATCAAGTTCGGAAATAGTTGAATTAAGATCGAAATTATCGAGATTTGATGAATCAATTCGAAGCGCACTCTTCTTCGTCTTTTTATTAACCTTTTTTGGCCTCAGAGGCTCTTCAGGTTCATTTCCAAAGCTTTCTTCACTTAAAATTAATACCTTTTCTTTGCGAAGTGGCTTCTTCTTTGGTTGTACATGTACATTCGATGCAGTTGATTCATGTTCGCTAACAGATGATTCGTCTAGGAGTAATTGTGACTTCTTCTTCTTCTTCTTTTTGGTTGCATCGGTGCTCGAAGAGGTAATATAGTAAGGGTCGTCCTTCATCCTTTCCAATCTTTCTTGCTTCTTTTTCCGCTTAGTGTCCTTAGAGTCGGTATTGGACTCTAAATCAATCAATACTTCACTTGGAGCTCCTTCTTCTTCAGACAAGTACATGTTATACTCGTATTCTTCATCAGTACCATCATCAGGAATTAATGTAGGTGGATCGTTCAACTCAGTATCAAGGTCCAACTCAGCAGGAATAGCAATTTTACGTTGTGCATTCTTCGCAATTGGGTTGAGTGCATACGACTTGAAGAATGACGGTAAGACAAATACTAACAATGAAGGCAAATGTTTAGGTTCCGAGGATCGCTGTACTTGTACCTCATGTACTTCCTCCTTGTGAACTTCAGCTTCGTTTTCCAGTGGCTCATCAACCTCATCTTCACTCTCTTCTGAGTCATCTGAGTCAGACTCTTCTTCTGAATCTGAATCTGAATCGGAGTCTTCAGAGTCTCTTGTACTTGCCTTGAATTTATCCTCATGTTCCTTCTTGGTACTTTCAATCTCTTCTTTCTCCATCCTCTTCAACACGGAAAGATCTTCATCAACCATTGCCTCCAATAGAAGCTTCAAAAACTCGAGCCATGATAAGGCACGTTCTTGAACCTCATAGTTTGAATGCTTTTCCCA
The DNA here is from genome assembly GCA_030568835.1 of Kodamaea hsintzibuensis (nom. inval.). Taxonomy (NCBI): domain Eukaryota; kingdom Fungi; phylum Ascomycota; class Pichiomycetes; order Serinales; family Debaryomycetaceae; genus Kodamaea; species Kodamaea hsintzibuensis (nom. inval.). Next base: position 373,278 of record JAJMJA010000011.1, read on the forward strand.
ACTTCCAAGGAATTGAGTCAATTTATACAAATAAAATGCCAACTGGTCGTAAGTAGAACTTGAAATTGTATTCTTTTCTTCACCATAGATGCTCACGAAATCGGTAACAATTCCACTATAAAGTTTAACCACAGCTTGTATAAGCACAGTCAACACTTCTGGATTGTTCAAAGCAATAAACTTAGTTGAGATGTTCAAGATCCCCGCTGGTTGCTTTTTAGTTACAATTTTATTGAACAATTGAACTTTCTTCGATAAGAGTTCAACATCGTCTTCTTCTTCTTCATCAGTTTCAAATTCAGAATTGAATTCTCCGAGTATCCAGAACAAATCCTTCAACAAAACAGGACAAGTATTAATTATCCTTGCATCTACAATAGACTCAAACACTACCTTTTGCAATATTGGGGCTCTGGTAGATGGGACTCTTATAGCGAGATTTTTAAACTCGTTTCCGATTTCCAGAGCAATTATGTTGCTAGTAGCTTGTGAGACAAGCTGTGTGTTTGAAGTTGATCCAAACGTCTTCTTCATTGGAAGCAACGTTAAATTGATCAAATCTTTTAATACCGCAATGTACCAGCCAAAGTTGGGTATATGCGAATAATTATCCTGGGACGCAATCTCGATAATTTTGAAAGTGACTTCCTTCTTGAAATATTCAGGTACTGCTTCTTGTGCCAGGGTTTCATTTTCTGATGGAATGAGTTGAGTGAGCAAAGTTTTGATAATGTCAACTAACTGGTCTTCATTAACCAAGTAATGACATATTTCAAGTGCTTTACGTTTGATTATCAAGTCATTTCCACTTAAACATCCCATAATAACACTAGGAACCTTAGGCACGTCATTAATGAAATTTGGGAACTTTTTCAAGATCTTGATTAACACCAAAAGTCCTACGAAACGCAAGTTGGGATCATTGGCCTCAAAGAATGGGATCAACTTTTGAACACAAACTCCTGCAGTTTTAGATGTTGAGAGCATTTCCCCATTGACAATACAGTCAATGATCTCATGAACCAAGGAGATGGCACTTGTCGACTCTAAGAATTCTAATAAAAATGGTAACGTTTTCTTTTTCAATCTTGGCTCCACTTTGGATAAACTCTGGAAAAGTTTAAGAACCTTAATGGTCAACCAGTTGTTTTCCAGTTCTTGCAATATCTGGAAGAAACGAGGAATGTAAGCCAAGAAGATCTGGGGGTTCTTTTTAGAAACTTCGCATACAACGTTTATCGTTGCTCCCACAACCGATACATCTGAATCCTCCAAGCGTTCGATTATCCGATCAAAGTTAATACGCAAGCTATCTGGATACTGTAAGAAGATCTTGTACATTGCGAGAATAGCCTTTTTACGTACATAAGGTTTCGAGTGGTTCAACTGTTTGACCACATCATCGTTGATATCTTTAGCCAACGGAGGAGTGACAATTGTGGCTATTCCGCTTAAAGCTAAACCAATTTCAATGTGTTGGTGTGAGCTCAAGTCTTTTTTGAACTGATTGGTAGCAAGAATGAGCAATTCCTGTTCATTCTTGAATGACTGGATTGCAGCCAAGTATCCGATTCTCTTGTGCTGGAACTTACTGCTTGCCATCACTTCCAAGATATGAAAGTTACTCCATGACATATCGAACCCGTACATTTCCAAGTACGTGAGCTTGAGAATAGCCATACTCTTTGTTTCCAAATCAGTGGTGCCGAGTTCCCTCTTACATTCAAGAATACAGTTCTCCAAGAAAGTAACCAACTGTTCAGGAGATTCCTGCAGTAGGTGTGAACGAATGCCTTTGATAAGATCACTCAAGGACTTTTCCATGGCGAGTCCAAACGGACGCATACGAGCTAGCACATCGGTGCTGTCACGCCAGGAAGACATGGTGTGGTTGATATTATTTTTGTTGATTTAAACACGACGACTCCAAGTCAATTTGATCCAGTCAGTAGATAGGTGGTTGTAATAAGTGGTGGGCTGGAGGAGGTGTATGATAATTGATATATTGATATCAGTTCAATTAGATTGATTGATGTAGTGAATACTTTAAATAGTTTAGATTTGAAAGTTTGGGTTGTTAATTAAATGTTTTGGTGTCAGATTAGTGAAGGGTCATAAAATCTAGCGTGAAGATTAGTGAGAAATCATTTCTAGTTCGTGATAAGGATACAAGTGAGTTATTGGGAGAAGAAAAGTTGTTCAGTCTAATAAATTATATAATTCCTTTACAAATAACCAACAGTAAACCTTTGAAAAGATTAAATTGTTGTTTCTCAAGAGTAAACCTTGAATGCTGACAGCTTTAGTTCTGCTATTTGTTACATCTGTTTCCTGTGTTACTGAAATTGCTCACTAAAAAAAAACTAATCTAGTGAGACTGATTAGAGAGAGCATACACTAAGTTAAGTGACACTAAATTTTCAATAAATATCATGAATCAACCAGACAACAGTAACCCCAACATAGACGATCCTGTCACGATTCAAAGTGTAGCGAGTGAGTCTGACTCCGACGATGAATATGTGATTAGTGACGAAGAAGCTAACCAGGGAGACTCACTACCCAGTGTGTCACTTACAGAACATGCAGCTTTCTTAAGCAACTCATTATCACACGCAATGGACTCATTAGAATTGGACAAATCACTCGTTCTTCAAGCGAAATTAAGCGGACAATTGAATAACGAGAATCAAAAGCTAATTGAGAAGAGAAATCAACTTGTAGAGTGTTTGCTGCGACTCCAATCACAATTTAATGAACATTTCATGCCAGCAATAGATGGATCTCGAAAGTCTAGAGTAGGAATGATGAGAGAGGATTTGACAATGTTGGAGTCAAGGATAGATAAATTGACCAACGGATACAAGAAACGAGGTGTATTCTCAACCTCTCACATTGGGGGGTTAGCTCAAAGGTATCCTATAGAATATAACCAAGCAAGGGATAAGATTTTGGAAAGACATTCACTCCATGAACTTAACACTCTGAACGAATTAGAATGAGCAATTAGAATTAAACTCGGATTACGGACTAGATAAGCACTCCACTAATTGCGAGATCTTAAGAATTGAGCCCCTGTTAATGATAAGCATTTCAAGGTGAAATAGGTCAACAGTGCCATCTCATAAAAGTTTAAAACAATAAATACAATTGAGTTAAATTACTCCACTCCTTTCATACAGATTCCATCATCATAGACTCTAATTATAGGGTTTGGCAACTCGAAATATAAACAGAAGGCAGCTAATACCTTGAACTTTAATAATTAAAAACAAACAGTGACACCATGTTTGTCCTTCAAATTTAAGGTTTGGTGAGTATCATTATTGAGGCAGACAGATGAATTCAATAAACTCGGACTTTTGTGTTGAGATTCCATTAAAGTTCTAGGCTTTATGTACACTGCTGCTTCATTTCAGAAATGTAAATGCTTATACTTGCTTCCATCCTGTGGAAATGTAACCAAACTGATGGTGCTACTAATAATAAATCAAGTTAATATTAGTCAATCGGCATAATACTGGTTCAATGTCGGCATGTAATTGAGTTGTTCAATTGCAATTTTCTATGAAAACGTTGAGAATCTCACAGTACCTTGCCGATAACTTTTCACACCTATTAAAGTTCGTAAAAACAGTAAATGTGTACTAAGATTCATCTTACAAACTTTAATGTGAAGCTAAAGAGAGCACTTTTGTTCAACTACAAGTAGTTTATATTCTCGAATTCGACTTTGAATGTCCCAATTAACATTAATTACATCTGCATATCTTGTACCTTTGGTGTAGAGATCTAAGAAGCTCTCAATCTATTCATTTTAATTCCATAATAACAATGGTATGCCACAAGTGTCTCTCAACCTTTAAAACACTCTATTCATCTTCTACAATCATAAGTATCTACGGTTGAGTCTAATTTACTAATTGTATTCATGCATACCCTCATATATCGAGAAGCTATATATGGAGGATCAAGCAGTATAGAGAATACCAATACCATCCAACCACCCTCCAAGGTATCCGTATAAACCAACAACAGAATACTCAGGTCCTGGAGACTCTAATATCAGGAGGTGACCTCCCATTGATCCAAACATATCAGAACTTCTTCCGTGGTTGGTTACGAATTGAACACCATCCACCCATTGTCCATTACGGATCTTGAAAGTTACAATATGTTCACCTGGGTTTAAGTCAAAGTCATTATGATGGTCCGCTTCCTTACCAAACATTATTTCCAGGCTATTCTCAGGTGTATTGCTGAATTTATTGACCACCTGTTTCAAATAGTTTCTAGGAGGAACGGCAGGTGGACCATTTCCACCTTGATTGTTTCCGTTAGAACAGAAGAATTTGATACCAAATAATGACCCATGGTGGTACGCTCTTACCTTGTACACTCGGGTAAGGTCGACTCCTACAACAAGTTCCTGGTTCTTTTTTGATCCCATTAACGAACTCTTGTAGGCTGTAATTTGACCACGTCCCAAGCCAAAGTCACTTGTGATAGTGTTATCAGGGTTATGCGATTTAGCACAGTGTTCTTTAAAGTTACCCAAATTGTTTTCACCTGCTAAACTCAAAACTTTGACTTGAAAGTCAGGCAGTTCCTTGTTTCCAAACTGTTTAAGCATTTGGTAACATTGATCGTAGTTGAGTTTTAACTCCTTTGGAGCTCCCTCGCCGTTCAATTCCTGAGGATAAAAAACCATATGACAACGTGGTAAATCTTCTACAATAATCTCAACCAAGTAGATTTCTGAACCAGACTTGATCAAGGCTTCGTTATCGCGATGAGTTGGATATGATTCCGGCAGCGATGATTCTTCCCCCTTCCTCTCCAAAACTGTAGATTCAACTTTATTGAATTGGTCTGGTGGGATACTGAAAGATCCATGGTACAAGAATCTGATCAAGTCACGGATGTTCCAGCTACAGGTTTTTGGCCAAGTACCGTTCCGTTCAATGACAGCACCCTGCAGATTTTCACGCAAACAGAGTTGTTCTCGGGTCATGTAAGAGCGGTTGAACCAGACGTAATCACGTAACATGACACCATCTATTTGATGTGGACATCCCAACATATGACCAATTTCGTGCATAAATGCTCCAAGAGTGACGTTGAGGCACTCCCAACTGGTTCCACACTGGTTGCAATCGTTAGCTACTTCGTTTTTCGACAATTGTGTTTGATCTAAGAAGGCTGGAGTGATCTGTGCAAAGGTATTTGGCCATGAATGTAAACCATGAGAGCCAAATATAGCCAATTTTACTTCACCACCGCCACCTCCCAATGCTGCGTGGGCCAAAATCATATCATTTCTCTTGTCATAAGTTGAATCTGCGTAGATAACAGCACACTGGACTTCACCACTTTCATTTGGAGCGATTTGCTGCTTGTTTTCTTTAATGAGATCAATTGCATGACTGAAAAGCCAGCCCGCATCCAGTGCTTTAGGGTTCTGTTGGGCCCAATTGATATCTCTAATGTATTCTACAGTGTGAGGAGACCTCAACACGTGCACCTTCACTTCCTTATGAGGAGTAGGTGATTCAACAGCGTAGCCAAAGAGGTTTTGTGCATTGGTAGTTTCCTCTGAGAACTGAAAGCATCTGTTTCTGAACCCGTTCAGACGCATTTGCTCATGAGTGTACGCTTGCATTAAACGTCCTGCGATTTTTAACTTGCGGACCGCAGTGTCTACATTGGCATGCTCACCTCTCTGAAGTTTGTAGTGTGGCATGTCAAACAGTCCTTGTGAATCACTTCCTATAATAAGACACAAGTGAACAGGCTTGTTTTGTGGAAGTTCATTGAATGTAAGCTGTAATCTACCATGGTCAATTACCTTTGGACCATTACCATTGTAGCGAACATACCCACCATCGTCGATGAACCCATTATCAGCGACTTCAACGACAAACTCATTTCTTTGATTGGGTGCAATATGTATGATTGCTTTGAAGTTTCCATTGTTAACTTCAAAGCTACTTGGAGGAATCACCTTATTATTGTCATTGGTAAAAGTAATTGTTCCTCTAGAAAGCCCAGTCAGTGTAGATCCTGAAACTATGACAGTGGGCGAAGCAACTATCTCGCCATCAGAGTAATTGAAGGTGATAGTCATTTTGAAGAACAGCTGTTAAAAACTTAATAAATAGCGGGGCGGGTCTTGTGTATTTATATGGTTATGCGAAGTATGAGGTGGACCACAGCCACTTAAAAAAGACTTACGAGTAAGTATTTGTGCGTGCTCACGAATGTCACCGAGAATTCAATTACCAATCGTATTGAGGGGCTATGTTGGGCTTAAAGAAATGGGTGTGTGTGAGATACAGTCTAGAAAAGTTTCAAGTGCGAAAGGAATAGTGTATAGTATGTCATGAGTGAAGGAAGAGTTAAGCGGAGTGCAGCGTCTTTGAAGGCAGCGGAACAGTGGGTGAAAAAGGCCAAAACTCAAGCTGCGCAGGAAGTATTAGAAGACGAGGTGATTGATTTGACGAACGATGATAGCCAAGAACTTGTAGACTTGACAATTGAGAAAGGTGAGCATGATGATTTGGCAAGTAAACATGAGGTTCATGTGGATTTAACAGATGATTGTGAACAGAAAGTGTATTCATCTCCAATTAAACTACTTGCAAATCCTTCAGTTGATGAGAACGATAATACGGTTAAGGTTTCTTCCTTTGTGAATGCCCCAGATTTGAGAGAAACCTATCAGTTCAATTATCATGTGGATGTGGACTTCTTTCTCCTGTTACTACATCCCAATTTTGTAAGTAACAACAGAAGGGTGACATTTATTACTGGGTCTCGGTTATTAGATCCTTTAGATCACGAAGTCAAGAATATCACTAACAAGTACAATGTTCGTGAGGTTGTTGCTAAATTGCCATACCATTTTGGCACTCATCACACTAAAATGATAGTCAATTACTACGAAGATGATACTCTTCAGATTGTCATTATGACATGCAATTGGACAAAGATAGATATTGGTGCACTTACTCAGATGCTATGGGCTTCAGAAAGATTGTCGAAAGGACGCACTGATTCACAACCTCAGCCTCATTTCAAACTGGACTTGATCAAGTACTTACACAGCTATAAGTCTAAGATCCTCTCCGACTTGGCTAAAAACTTTCTACAGTATGATTTCCTGGGAATTGACGTAGAATTGATTGCAAGCACACCTCTGATAAATGTCTTGGGTACTAAAGACTTATACGGTTATGGTAATTTACATCAGGTTCTCAGTAGAAACAATCTAATAATAGAAGACACAACAAGAAAGAGTTCAATCACTTCACAAACCTCATCTATTTCGTCTTCATTTCAAACAAGAAAAGGTCAAACTAGTTCTATATTTACCCACGTTTTATGTCCCATCATATTCTCCAAGGAACTAAAGATTCTTGAGCCTGGATCAGATTCTTGCAAAAGACATCAATCTGATTACAACTACGTTCCCTATGTGGTATACCCCACCACAAAGGAAATAGCAAGTAGTTCTATGGGGTTTGCACCGGGCCAATCCATACACTTTGATTATACAAGTAATGACAATCGAAAAGTATTTTACCAACAATGTGTTCAGCCTTACTTGAGTAGGTGGAACTCAGGTTCTACTGGACGTGAATCAGTGCCGCCTCATGTTAAATTGTTGATCTGTGATAATGGTGACAACTATAGTACTCTTAGATTTGTTATTATGGGAAGTCACAACTCCTCGAAGCAGGCTTGGGGTGGCCCAGTCTCAAAAACCTACTATAAGGTTTCAAGTTATGAGTTGAGCGTGCTTGTCATGCCCAAGAAGGGAAACAAAATGGTTCCTGTGTATGGAGGAGAATTGGTTCCTAATTCTATTAGGTTACCATTCAAGTTGCCACCAGTCAAGTATACTTCTGACGAATTACCATGGAGCATGCATGTCAATTGTGGAGAGTTGACAGATAAGTTTGGGAATAAGTTTGAAGGCTTAGATGGACTGAAATGATATATGGCTCAAATGTATTCTGAATCCTAGTTTGTAGGATGGTTTAATTTAATCAAATATAGATTTTGGTTTGTAGTTCAATTGAGTAGGACCCAAGTATCCATTTTCATCTGAAGATTCGGAGTAGTCAGTATCTCCATCTTGAACCTTTTGTGCTTGTATTTGAGTCTTTTCGACAACTTGCCTATCGTGAACCTTTTGACGTTTTGTACCGTATGTAACAATATCTTCATATTCGGCAGATTGTTCTCTTTGAAACTCATCTCTTCCTGAATCCCTATCACTGGTCAATCTTAATAGTTGGCTAATATGGTCAACTTTTGGGGGCTCTTTATGAATAATAGGAGCCTCCTGTTCAGGTTTGTCAAGTTTTTCCACAATGTGTCCTTTCAATGCAAGTTTGAGGTCTTTGATAGAAAGAGCTTTATTAGAAGTACTGGTTTCATCATCCGAAGTGATCTGAATAAACTGGATCGAAACATTTGGATCATTCAGAAGTTCAAATAATATAGGATCACCTGGATTCCTAAAAAGAATCTCGATATACTCTTCTCGATCCAAACTAATGTACTCTTTATCAGCTCCTCCCGTATTCCCTCCAGCATTGAATGACGTGATTAAGTTCATAAAGTTTTTAAAATCCTTTAGTCTAAAGGTTACACATGTTTTCACTGATTCATCTAATCCTTGAAGGTTACTACTGGTTAAATCATCTAGGCCCATTGTAATAGTCAAAGACATTGGTTGTTTCAAGTATTCTTTTTCTTTCATAATCTGTCTTGTGAAACCACTGAATGAGATCTTCTCGTTCTTTATATCTATTTTGAAGCTTTCAGTTGAGGCTGGGATCATATCTAGGAACTGCTTGGGTATTGATTGATCTATAATGATTGAGTTTATTCTGTTTGTTAGCAGTTCACATCCAGCTCCAGTTGTAGGTTGATCCGCGAGTTCTCGTTTGAAGATATCTGCAATTTCTACTCGACTCTGAACTACTGGTTGGTAGTTTGTTTGGTATTTTTTAATGATCAACTTACGCGTCTTGATCTCTATTAGGAGTTTAAATTTGGTTGCTTCTGGAGCATCTTGGTTCCAGTAGATTTTGAATACGATATAGTTCAATTCGTTGGCATCCAAGTTTCTGAATAAAGTAGCCAAATGACGCGAATTAACTAGGAATGAATATGAAGAGTTTGCTTTAGAGAACCCTTCAGGCATGATATTGGATGGAAACTTAGCTGAAAACTCATGGAAATATGACTCTTTGAATAGAATCTCAGCGTGTGAGCTTCTTGCAGGGTTCACAGCAGAAAGCGAAAGTGACTTGGGAGTGACAATAAACTTGATATGCTCTGCTATGGAAGCTAGTGAAAGTATGGACTTGGACCATAGTTGTTTATTTCGACGATTATCAATAACAGCAATAAACATTGGACATGTAATACTCTGGAATTTGATCTATCACAATCGAAATCAAATCAAAATGAATGAAGTTTTTAAGATTTTTGGTAAACTTTTGTAAATATTTCATTAAATTGATATTGAGTCTGGATCATTCTGGTCTGATTGAAGGATATAATGAGATTAAATTTACCAGTAATTGTTCAATGTGAAATATAAGTTTAGATAAATTGAACATAAAGGATAATTTCATAAATTATTGGTTGTACTAAACATTTTCTCTTTTCCTTTGGTGTATTGGCTTTTGTACTGAGCTGATCCTTATCTTACTTGTATTGGCAAGAGTAAATTTTTATCATCAATGAAACTTCTTATCATCAACCCCAATTCATCAGAGAAGGTAACTAGGAACTTAGGAGAAATCTTACATGCTCCACAAGGGTTTACTTTAGAGTACTATACTGCTCCAAAGGAAGCACCTGCTGAGATCGACGGCGATGAGACTTCTATTCTTTCAGAAAGAATCGTTTTACCAGACTTGCTCAAGAAAGGGTTAGAGTATGATGGATTCTTGGTATGTTGTTACCTGGACCACCCATTGATTTATTCATTGGCAAAACATACAAGTAAACCGGTATTGGGTATAATGCAGGCTACTTTGTTGTTTAGCTTGCTGAACCCAAGGGTCACCAAACTGTTTGTTCTTACGAGTTTCAATGAATGGGAGGAGATTTTGGACAGGGAGATTATTGAATTTGTTGGTAACGAAAAGAATGTATTTCCATTAGGAAAGTTCCAACGAACTAAGGCGTTGGATATCAGCGTGTTGAGTTTGAGTGACCCCAAGGAGTACCAGAAAATCGTTGACCGGGTTTCAAGTATACTTGAAAAGGAGTATGCCAATGATAAAATCAATTGTGTTTTGTTAGGATGCGCAGGTATGGCAGGACTTGATGATAAATTGGAGGCAAGTTTCCCTGGGGTCTTATTTGTAGACAGTGTGAAAATCGGAGTGGAGTTGTTGGCTGGACTTGTGGGGTATTCAGAAAGTAGATAGCTTGGAGTTCAGAGTGGGGTTGAAATATGTTACAAAATGACATGTAATCAGCTAATACTTATGCTGTAATAGTAATTCTACAGAACAATAGTAATTGACTACTCACATATATAGACAAGTAAGTGTGTGTGTCTACTACGGGGCCAAGTAAAAGAGAATTGAAAAAGATTTGAAAAGTAGCAATTGAGAACAAAGTGTACAATATAGTGCCGAGTGTAGATGAATTGAGAAACTAGAAGTTAACGTTAAGTCAAAATTCACAAGATAAACCAAGATCATCATTGAGCATTGAAAAAATCAGCAACTAAAAGACACCATGACAAAGATGACAACTGATACACTTCCCACTGGAGGCGAAGAGAAGGTAACAAGAGATAAATCTACTGAAATAAGGGGGGGAAGAACAGATGAAAGTGAGGGAGACAAACCAAATGAGATACAGGAGGGGGAGAATGGTAATAATGAGAGTAGTCTGAACACTCAACAAGCAGAAGATCTTACTTACACGCCACCTGTTAGAAGATTACAGGCTCGAAGATCGTCATTCTTTGAGAGGATAATCGGAAGACTGAAACTGAAATCCCCTGAACCTAAACCTAACCCGCCTGGAGTACTGGATGAAAGAAGCTCACAGGGGCATGAGCTCCCTCCATTATCCCCACTAAACTTTAGTGGATACAAACCACTGACGAAGAAAAGACTTATGGATGCAGAGTTGGCTGACAATATACGCAACTTGATACCAGCACGAAACCAATTGTACGAAGACTGGGAATTAGTGTACTCTCTTGAGCAACATGGAATTTCACTAAAGACATTATACCGCAATTGTGACCCCGACTACCAATTGGAGGAATTGAGGAAGAAGCAAAACAAGGGTCAAAGCACACACCACCATGGTTTTGCAGATGCTGTCGTGCGAGCAGCTACTACCACGCACATGCACACAATGACTAATGACTTCCGCCGCCACCAAGCATACGTTATGATTGTAATGGACGAGAAAAATAACAAGTTTGGATGCTACTTGAACGAACACCTCCGAGCAGTGGACGGAGCATACCACTATGGTAATGGCGAGTGTTTTTTGTGGAAGTGTGAAAAGTATGTGCAACATAAAGTCCAAGTTAAACTGCAAGAGAAGGATAACAAGCAAGAGCCACAGGATCAACTGGAGGAAGAAGCCACTAGATTCAAGGCGTTCATGCACACAGGTTTGAACAGAAATACAATTTACTCAAACAACGATTGTATCTCCATCGGATCCTCTGGGGGGCGTAACGGTCTTTGGATAGACAAGTCGATGTACAGAGGAGTCAGTTATGTTTGTGATACCTTTGGCAATGAGGTGCTCAATGAGTCTGGACTTGCGAAGGTGGGACGCTTTAAAATCATGGGATTGGAAGTTTGGCGAATTGGAGCGTTGAAAGATGTCTGAACATCAGTCTGTGAGTATGCTTCACTCCAAGGCACATTCCTGCTTGAGGCAAAAGGGATGCCTAAAATAACTGAAAAATGGGCGTGAGGTGCCAAATCGCCCACAGACGTCTGTGTCACTTCTCGGGAAAAGACAACAAGAAGAAGATCTTAAGAAACACTAACAATATGATCCCATCAATAACAATTCGTCTACACATATAAGCTTTGCTTTGTGAATGCACAAGTTAGTGCACGCCCAAGTGTTGCTCCTTGTCCATACTATTTGCTCGGATATTAAGCTTGAAGTTCAACGAGAATTAGGCTTTATTAACTTCATTGGAGATGAGCTGCCCAATTATGGTAGATGTTTACAAGATGCATCGAGGGCGTGTGGCATAACGCTAATAAATAGCCTTTTCAGTTAATTTGATACAGTTGAAATTGTCTGTCCAGTTTAGACTTTATTGAATGCTTGAACTTTAAAGATTCAGAATGCCGTTGTTGTAGGATAAGAAACTGGGCAGTCTAACTGCACAGCATTTCATGCCAAAATTGACGATGATGTGTCTAAAACTTACTCAAAAGTAAACCTATATGTCTCTACGACTCGTCACTGTATTTGTGGAGCCTCGCTAAGTCGAATAAAAACTGTGCAATCATTGATACTGCAGATTCAGTGAGGTTGTGCCTTTTTTTCCCCCCAAGGCATAGAACATCGCTAAAACGCATGTTAATGGTAAGAAGCCTAAATTTGACCATAAAGGGTAAATATGGGCGACATCGTACATACATAGCATACAAAAGTGATACATTTCCCCTGGGAAGGTTTTAGATTGAGACGGGGAAGGCCTATTTGTTTGCATGCACAAAGAGACCGTTGGGATTGAGCCCTGTAATTTGTTGATGAAAAATGCATACACTCACCAGATATCCGTGATTCCTTACCCGAAGATCCACAAGCCACCTTGAAAGCAATTGTATGCCCACTGGTTGGAAAAGTTGCTTACCTATCAGATGGTGCTTTCAATTGAACTAGTACTTCAATTCTTTTACCTTAGTACAAGTTGGTGCTTCTGATATGAAGTAATTGATTAGAACTAAGATGGAAAATTTAAAAATTGTGCCTAAGTTCAATACAATCTTAAAACTTTGAATAGTAAGGGGGGTATCGCTAATACTGCCTTTCTTATCTTCAAGTCCGCCTCTCACTTATTGAAATAATTCTATCAAACCTCGAGGGTTGCTCAATTCTCGTATTTTGATTTTCCTGCGAAACTCATCATCTAGGTAATCATTAACAAACAATTCATAAGATGGCTACTTTAGGAAAATAATTAGCTTGAAACTAACAGCACTCAAGCAGACAGTCGCCTTCATTACAAGCTTTCTCGAGCAAAACAGGAGTGGCACGCATCCGATGCGAATTTCCACCATTTACACAGAAAGAAAAGAAATAACCAAATCCTTCGCTCAGGGGCCTCCGAGATTCCATTGGGTTAAGTTCCTTATTTCGTCACTTTTGTTGCGTGTTTTGTACTATTTCCAACAACCCAAGAACAGGTACCTACCCTTGACATATCTACACCACCCTGCCAACTGAATTATTCAAAAGATTCTTTGTATAATTCAAATTGAAACTCATCTGCACATCTCAACAGCTGACTTTAAACTACATAATTAGTCACCTCATCGTTTCAAATGATACTATGGGCAGTTGAATAAACAAGGTTTGGGTCAATTAATTGGTAATCTACAATCACGTGACCAAAATGGCGACCACGCTGAAAAATAGTTCTAATTGTGTTAGCATTGTTGCATAAAAATATTATTATTTTTCTTAAAGGATTGCAAAAAACTACAGATGAATGTTTGCAATTACAGTTACCACTAATTGAAGGAAGCATCAAAAAGGACGAAGAAGAATCTATAGGAATACGTTCTGAGGCGTATATGCTCTGTTTCAGTCCAAGCATTATCCTTATTTTTTATTTTTAGCATGAAATATTGGGTGCAAAACTAGTGTTAGATGGCATTTATATATCCTTGATATCCCCCCCAGTCCGTGTTTTCATCAGCAGTTAAATTAGGCATACCGCAATTAATACCCAATTAACCTCTCCTATACATTCGCTAATTACTCAAGGATACCAAGCGTTTGAACAGAGATGAAGGTTCAAACTTACGTAGCTATCGCTGCGTTCATTGCTAATGCCGAAGCCACTGGTTGGGACAACTGGGGCTGGGGAGGTTGGAATCAGCCTTCTCAACCTAGTTACAACAACGGTGGGAACAATAACTACAATTGGTGGAACCCATGGGGAAACAAAGGAGGTAAAGACTGTGACCCAACTACTACACAGAAAAAACCACCTCAACCACCATACACAAAGCCAACAACTACTTCTACATGTTTAACCACACCAAAGACAACACCGAAGACAACACCTAAGACAACTTCGAAGTGTACAACTACATCTAAGACTACTCCAAAGACTACTCCAAAGACCACACCAAAGACTACTTCAAAGTGTACTACAACTCCAAAGACTACTCCTAAGACTACTCCTAAGACTACTCCTAAGACTACTCCTAAGACTACTCCTAAGACTACTCCTAAGACTACTCCTAAGACTACTCCTAAGACTACCCCAAAACCTACAAAGTCTTCAAAGACTACTCCACATGGAGGAATCTCTACTTCTTATACCACAGTTACTGCACATGAGACTACAGTCATAACTGTTACTTCTTGTAGCAACGGTGGATGTACTAAACACACACGCACAACAGGTGTCACTGTTATCACTGAAACTACTTCAGATTGGACTACAATTTACACAACCTATTGCCCAATTACGTCGACAATTCCAGTCTCATCTTCTACTCCATCATCGTCGAGCACTCCAGTGCCATCATCATCTACTGATGTTTCGTCTTCATCGACCACTCCAGTG